>JBBDGP010002526.1:0-465141 GCA_037952835.1 Lithobates septentrionalis
GAATGCTGAAACTTCCTGGGGGGGGGGGGGTCACTGATTAGAGAGGAATGCTGGATCATATTGGGGGGTCAGTGATCATTTGTGGGGGCGGGGGGGGGGTGTTACTGAAATATACTGGAGGACCACTTATTGGCTGGAATGCTTAAACATCCTGGGGGGGGTCACTGATTAGAGAGGATTGCTGGATCATACTATGAGGTCAGTGATCACTCATGGAGGGGGGGGGGGGTTCTTGCAATATACTGGGGGACCACTCATTGGCAGGAATGCTGAGACATCCTGGAGGGGGTCACTGATCTTTGTGGGGGTGTTACTGAAACATACTTGAGGACCACTTATTGGCTGGAATGTTGAAACTTCCTGGGGGTCACTGATTAGAGAGGAATGCTGGATCATATTGGGGGGTCAGTGGTCACTCGTGTGGGGGGGGGGTGTTACTGAATATACTGGAGGACCACTTATTGGCTGGAATGCTGAAACTTCCTGGGGGGTCACTGATTAGAGAGGAATGCTGGATCATACTGGGGGGTTCAGAGATCACTCGTGGGGAAGGGGGGGATATTAGGCAGCACGTGAACATGTTGACCCTGAAGTTGACCCGTGTCCACAGCCAAAAGTGCCTACAATGGGCATGTGAACATCAGAACTGGACCACAGAGCTATGGAAGAAGATAGCCTGGTCTGATGAATCACGTTTTCTTTGACATCATGTGGATGGTCAGGTGGGTGTGCGTCACGTACCCGGGAAGAGATGACACCAGGAAGCAGTATGAGAAGAAGGCAAGCCAGCGGAGGCAGTGTGATGCGTTGGGCAAATGTTCTGCTGGGAAAACTTGAGTTCTGCCATTCATGTGGATGTTACTTGACACGTACACCTACCTAAACATTGTTAGTGACCATGTACACCTCTTCGTGGAAATGGTATTCCCTGATGGCAGTGGTCTCTTTCAGCAGGATAATGCGTCCTGCCACACTGAAAACAATGGTTCAGGAATGGTTTGAGGAACACAACAATAAGTTCAAGATCTTGACGTGGCCTCCAAATTCTCTAGATCTCAGTCCGATTGAGCGTCTGTGGGGTGCGCTGGGAGGGCCCACCTCGCAACTTACAGGACCTAAAGCATCTGTCACTGACGGTTTGGTGCCAGACACCACAGCATATCTTCAGAGATCTAGTGGCTTCCACGCCTCAATAGGGCAGGGCTGTGCTGGTGGCAAAAGGGGGACCTACTCAATATTATTGGGTGGGTGGTCATAAACTTATGGACAGGAGGGGTGGAAAGTGAGGAGCAGCACTGAAAGAGGAAATGAAGAGGGGCGGACAGTGAGAAGCAGCACTGGAGGAGGAAGAGAGGAGAGGTGGACAATGTGGAGCCGCACTAGAGGAGGAAGTGAAGAGGGGCGGACAGTGAGGAGCAGCACTGCAGGAGGAAGTGAGGAGGGGTGGAAAGTGAGGAGCAGTACTGGAGGAGGAGTGGATGGGTGGACAGCAAGGAGCAGCACTGGAGAAAGGATGAACAGTGAGGAGCAGGTAGTGAGAAGGGGTAGATAGTGAGAAGCAGCACTGGAGGAGGAAGAGAGGAGGGGTGGACAATGTGGAGCCGCACAAGAGGAGGAAGTGAAGAGGGGTGTGCAGTGAAGAGCAGCACTAGAGGAGGAAGTGAGGAGGGGTGGACAGTGAGGAGCAGCACTGGGAAATGAAGAGGGGCGGACAGTGTGGAGCCGCACTAGAGGAGGAAGTGAAGAGGGGTGGACAATGTGGAGCCGCACTAGAGGAGGAAGTGAAGAGGGGTGTGCAGTGAGGAGCGGCACACGAGGAGGAAGTGAGGAGGGGCGGACAGTGAGCAGCAGCACTGGAGGAGGAAGTGAGGAGTGGTTGAAAGTGAGGAGCAGTACTGGAGGAGGAGGAGTGGATGGGTGGACAGCAAGGAGCCGCACTGGAGAAAGGATGAACAGTGAGGAGCAGCACATGAGGATGAAGTGCGGAGGGGTGGACAGTGAGGAGCAGCACTGGAAGAGGAAATGAGGAGGGGCGGACAGTGAGAAACAGCACTGGAGGAGAAAAGAGAGGAGGGGTGGACAATGTGGAGCCGCACTAGAGGAGGAAGTGAGGAGGGGTGGACAGTGAGGAGCAGCATTGGAAGAGGAAATGAAGAGGGGTGGACAGTGAGGAACAGCGCTGGAGGAGGAAGTGCGGAGGGGTGGAAAGTGAGGAGTAGCACTGGAGAATGAAGTGTGTGGGAGTGGAAAGTTAGAAGCAGCACTGGAGGAGGAAATGAAGAGGGGCAGGCAGTGAGGAGCAGCATTGGAGGAGGAAGAGAAGAGAGGTGGACAATGTTGAGCCGCACTGGAGGAGGGAGTGAAGAAGGGCGTGCAGTGAGAAGCAGCACTGCAGGAGGAAGTGAGGAGGGGTGGACATTGAGGCGCAGCACCGGAGGAGGAAATGAAGAGGGGAAGGCAGTGAGGAGCAGCACTGGAGGAGGAAGAGAAGAGTGGTGGACAATGTTGAGCCGCACTGGAGGAGGAAGTGAAGAAGGGCGTGCAGTGAGGAGCAGCACTGCAGGAGGAAGGGAGGAGGGGTGGACATTGAGGCGCAGCACCGGAGGAGGAAATGTAGAGGGGCGGACAGTGAGGAGCAGCATTGGAGGAGCAAGGGTGGAAAATGAGGAGCAGCACTGGAGAAGGAAGTGAGGAGGGCAGACAGTGAGGAGCAGCACTGCAGGAGGAAATGCAGAGGGTGGACATGAGGCGCAGCACTGGAGGAGGAAATGAAGAGGGGAAGGCAGTGAAGAGCAGCACTGGAGGAGGAAGAGAAGAGAGGTGGACAATGTTGAGCCGCACTGGAGGAGGAAGTGAAGAAAGGCGTGCAGTGAGGAGCAGCACTGCAGGAGGAAGTGTGGAGGGGTGGGCATTGAGGCGCAGCACTGGAGGAGGAAATGAAGAGGGGAAGGCAGTGAGGAGCAGCACTGGAGGAGGAAATGAAGAGGGGAAGGCAGTGAGGAGCAGCACTGAAGGAGGCAGAGAAGAGAGGTGGACAATGTTGAGCCGCACTGGAGGAGGAAGTGAAGAAAGGCGTGCAGTGAGGAGCAGCACTGCAGGAGGAAGTGTGGAGGGGTGGACATTGAGGCGCAGCACTGGAGGAGGAAATGAAGAGGGGAAGGCAGTGAGGAGCAGCACTGGAGGAGGAAGAGAAGAGAGGTGGACAATGTTGAGCCGCACTGGAGGAGGAAGTGAAGAAAGGCGTGCAGTGAGACGCAGCACTGCAGGAGGAAGTGAGGAGGGGTGGAAATTGAGGTGCAGCACCGGAGGAGGAAATGTAGAGGGGTGGACATAGGGAGCAACACTGGAGGAGGGTTGGAAAATTAGGAGCAGCACTGGAGAAAGAAGTGAGGAGGGGCGGACAATGAGGAGCAGCACTGGAGGAGGAAATTAGGAGGGGTGGACATAGGGAGCAGCCTCTGGAGGGGGAAAGGAGGAGAGGTGGAAAGTGAGGACTGAGGAGCATCACTGGAAGAGGAAGCGAAGAGGGGCAGACAGTGAGGAGCAGCCCTGGAGGATGAAGAGAGGAGGGGTGAGCAGTGAGAAGCAGCACTGGTGGAGAAAGTGAAGAGGGGCAGACAGTGAGGAGCAGCCTGGAGGATGAAGAGAGGAGAGGTGAGCAGTGAGAAGCAGAACTGGTGGAGAAAGTGAAGAGGGGCAGACAGTAAGGAGCCCTGCAAGAGGGAAGCTGAAAGATTGCTGACACGAATATTGGCTGAGATCCTCCTCCCTGAGACCTCCAAATCACCTGGTACAATCTCAGCTATAAACAGCAATTTATCTTTAAAAACAATCCTGAAATAGGCCCATCATGTTTGGACAATCAACAAATTAAAAATAAATGAAATTCAGCTTCATCTCTCGCCATACTCAACCTCATTCGTCTATATCAGGGATGCCCAACCAGTGGCCCAGGGGCCAGATGTGGCCCGTGGAGTGCCCTGATGTGGCTCGCGACCTCCTGTTCTGGGATGGCTGGTTGGCAAGCCCAAATCGCAGGTTGACGGCCCGCCATCCCAGAGCATCAGGGTTGTGAATGAGGTCGGCAGTAGAGGAAGCAAGTGGCTGCGGAGCAGAGCCGCATAAGCCGATGCTTCCTGTGTAGCGCCGGCTCCTGTCACAGGCAGAATGATACCAAATGCACTCTGCCTGGGACAGCAACAGCCAGCGATACCGAAATGGAAGACTGTTATTAAAGGTAAGTTTATTACTAAAATCAAAGTGTGTATATATATGGGCATATCTGTTCTGCAGTGGTTAGTGGGCTGATTTCAAACTGATCCACAGGTGCAGCGCAGTGCACCTGCGGGTTACCTGCACTGAGCCATAGACTTCTGTTATTATCAGCAGGAAAGCCACAGGTGCACTGCTCTGCACATGCTGCTTCCCACTTATGTTCTGAGCGTCGCATATGCAGAGTGGACCTGTCATCTGGCCGCTCTGCTCATTGTGGCCCGCGACCGGTTACCAAGTCGCTTAAGTGGCCCTTGCTCTTCAAAAGGTTGGGTATATGGATCCAAAATCCCTAAAGAGATTTAAGATGATCCTAGTGGAAGGTCATCTGAGAGTTGCACCAAACATTTGGAGCACACTAGGACCGTGCACATTCATTAGCATATTTCAATTTCATGAGAAACATTAATAGAGTTTCTTGCGTCACTTTTGATTTGACATGAAAGGTGCATCATCAGTCTGTGTATGGTGTCCCTGGTGCATTTCTCTCCTCGTGCCAATCCTTGTTAATTTCCCCCTCAGCGTCTGTGCGGTTTTGCTTTGGTGGTGGTGATAGATCAGAGTATTGGGAAGGATGATGTGACATGATATAGCCAGGACTTATGCCGCGTACACACGGTCGGACTTTTCGTCTACAAAAGTCCGACGGACTAAAGCCGGCTGACAATCCGATCGTGTGTGGGCTTCCCCGGACTTTCAGCGGACTTTTCCAGCCGCAAATCTGACGGACTTTAGATTTGAAACATGCTTCAAATCTTTACGTCGTAACTACGCCGGACCCAGAAATTCGCTCGTCTGTATGCTAGTCCGACGGACAAAAAACCCACGCTAGGGCAGCTATTGGCTACTGGCTATCAACGTCCTTATTTTAGTCCGGTGTACGTCATCACGTACGAATCCGTCGGACTTTTGTGTGATCGTATGTAGGCAAGTCCGTTCGTTAGAAAGTCTGCCGCAAGTCCGCCAAATGTCCGTCGAAAGTCTGTCGGACGGGCTGTCGAACTTTTGTAGCCGAAAAGTCCGACCGTGTGTACGCGGCATTACAGAAGACCGTGGGACGTAGGAAGATAAAAAATGAAGGACCTCCTGCTGATCAAAAAGCCAGATAAGAAGTTGTAAAACTTAAATATCAAATCTACAGACTTCAATCTCTGTACAAAGTCCAATGACCTCTGGTGATCAGGAAGGAATTTGTAGTTGAGTAGACTGGACCATGAATCAGAGTTTCGAGGCATTTTCATTTATTTTTGTTTTTTGGTTGAGCTTGATGGACATGTGTCTTTTTGCCACCTAATTACCTATGTAACAAACATGTAGTGGTCTCTGTGCTTCTCCAACCAGTTGACCATTCTGTGCTGACCTGGACAATAAACATCTGATGCATCAATAGAGAGACCTGGACCAGGAGAGCCATGGGGTCACCAGTGAAGATGGGTGCTCCTCACTCTGGTTAAGTGAAGACTCTTAGAGGAGTTGGTGGTGGTAGATGTGACTGTAAGCTCTCCTCTACACCAGTGTCTATGGACCTTCAACCTAATTTTATTCCCCATTCAATACAAAACCATATTGAAGCAACTCAAAGAAAAATTAAAGCAACTTAGAAGCACCTCAGATCTTTTGAGCCTGGAGTCCTAAATGTGGAGCAATGGCCTCCATCCATGAATGGAGTGATTGGGCTGGTGAATTTATCTGATAACCCCAGTGGTGTCAGGAAGGAAACAGTGTATTCTTAAATTGGCAGTGGCTTTGCTGGGGATCTCTTATGACGTCTTCTTCTGGATCCACAGAATCATGTGAATCGGTCTTGATAGATATTTCTCAGCGTGTTTCCATGTGACTCGGCTGAAGGTTCCAGCCCTGTACAGTACACACGACTATCTACTGTGCCTTCTCCACAACAAATTCCCACCTGTTTTATGCCATGGAACTTTTGTACCAGATTACACAAAGGACAACACACACACGTATATCTCCTGTGAACCTTTTATTGAAAATCTTTAATAAATAATAAATATAAAAATGTAAAATACATGAGAATGACAGACAGAGGAGATTATATCGGACACACACCCAGGTGGTGTACAAGCATGCTGGGTCATCTTCCCCTCTCCCCACCCAGAAATTACCCCTTTGCAAACTCTCAGACAAGGCCCCTGTGGCTAGTCAGTCCCCCATGGTCAACATTCAGCAAACCTGGGTTCATCCGTTTTCAAGGCTTGCTAACAGTGCATGTTTTCCTCACTACCAGATAGGAGCAGAGTTTTGCCAAGTAACCATAGACCTGAGATGACAGCCAAAATGGCTGGGCAATGCGTCACTCTCGTGTCTACAGCTGGTGTGTCAGCTGATTTTGGGGGAGGTCGGAAAATCTTAT
This sequence comes from Lithobates septentrionalis, assembly GCA_037952835.1. Classification (NCBI taxonomy): domain Eukaryota; kingdom Metazoa; phylum Chordata; class Amphibia; order Anura; family Ranidae; genus Lithobates; species Lithobates septentrionalis. The sequence goes on from JBBDGP010002526.1 coordinate 6,647, forward strand.
CTGATTACTATTGTTCCCCCTGGGATAAAACAGCAGCAGCAATGAGTCCTTCCTTCTAATGCCACTGGCTCAGTAATGCAGGAAGTGACAACATTCCACAAACAGCAGCTCCCGGTTTAAGGTGCCTATACGCGTAAGGTGGAAATTTGGGACTTTTCCTGGATTCAGGCACTTTAGTTTACAAAGCTGCCTGGGTCGAAATCTCTGCTCATTTTCTCGCGTTCTACAGAGGTGATAAAAACAAGCACAATCAGGTATGTAGATTTTACCCATTGAAACATTTTTCCAACTTTTTTCCTGCAGCAGCTTCAAGCCACAAATGTGAGAAAAGACAACTTAACTGGCCAATAGATAAAAGTCTCTGCACTGTGAACCTTCCACCAAACCATAGTACTCCCATTACAGAGCAATCCCCCATCATGCTAAAATCTCAATCAACCTAACATTCCCCTATCATCCCACAATCCCCTATCACACCAGAATTCCCTACTGACCTAGCATCACCATCATCTGAAAGCCACAATTCCCCATCATCCTGATAACCCCCATCACCCTATAACCCCCCATCACATGGAAAACTACCATCACTTCCCCCACTGACCCAGCAAACTCCTATCACCCTGCATACCGCCTATCAGCCCACAATTCCCCATCATCCAGACATGTCTCATTACCACACAATCCCCCATTATCCTGAAATCCCCCATAGAAAAAATTATAAACTTGCTCCTGAGGACGTCGCACATAAATGACGAAATGCGTAGGGCGGGACTTCCGGTTCCATCACTTCCATTTTAGTGAAATGCATTATATCAACAAGCATGATTTTACTTTCTTGTGTACACAAGAGGTCAATTCAGTCCGGTGAGTGTGGTGTGTGTTTGTTTGCACACAGGGGAGTGGAGCATATAAGGTTTATTTTGTGGGGTGTATGGAATGCTGCGTATAAGTCATGTTTTTGGACTCACTTGGACAGTTGTTATTTATTATTAATATTTTTCTGCATAACGTGCGAGCGCTGTTTTTTTCTTTTTTCAAAATCCCTCATACCCTTCAATCCCAATTCATCCTGCATTGCTACGCCACCCCCAATCCCCCCAATCTCTACAATCCCTATTTTTTCCAGCAATCCCTTTCAGTTCAATAATCCCCCAATAATTCCCATCACCACACAATCCCCCATTATCCAACATTTCATTGTCCAGCAACCTCCCACAATCCACCAATGACCCAGTAATGCCCTATCTTCCCGCAATCACCCCACAATCTCTCAATATCTCCTATTTTCTTGCAATTTTCCTATTCACCCCATAAAATGACATCATCCTGCAATCACCCCAACAATTCCCATCATCCAGCAATCACCTCGCCAATCCACCATCACCTGGTAATCCCTCATGATCCCGCAACATCCTCACCAAAATCCCCCCAACACCCCACAGTCCTTCATCACACCATCCAGCAGATTTGCCATCTATCATTCATGAAATGCATCGGAAAGACATAAAAATAAGGAATATTTCAATAAGAATGTAGCAAATCATTTCACAATAATAAAAGGCCTCCAGCAGAGAGTAAACCATCCCAACCGTGACACTCCATTTACATTACATGTTTGGATTTCCCCCTTTTTTGGGAATACTGACAGCCAGCAGGTTTGTTTATAGTGCCTCAAATGAGATTAATATCTCCAAATCATTACATAGAATACATTCAGGAGAATTGTACGACCAAAGCTGATGGAACTGACTGGATGGTACAGAGAGAAAACATTCTAACACTGAAGCTAAAAAAAAGGTCCCTTATAAACTTCAATCTTCAACAAATGTAGAAAAAGCTAGCGCTCCATTGAATCGGCTATAATCAATCGTTCTTTATAAAAGTTTGTGTACTACAGTCATGTACAAAGCCAACGCGTTTCAGCTGTCAGGCCTTAGCCACTTGCTGACTGCGCTATAGCCGTATGACGCTCTGTGATCGTAGTGTAGGCAGGACACTGCTGATCGCATATTGAGGTAAAGAGCCAATCAGTGGCTCTTTACCACGGGATCAGCTGTGTCCAATCACAGCTGATTACGGATGTCAACAGAAGAAGGTTATCGGCACTCGTTTCCTCAAGCTGACAGCACGAGGAGAGGAGAGCCAATAACCGGCTTCTCTAAAAGGGACATGTACACTGATATTCAGGGCACTGCTTATCAGTGCATTCCCAACAGTGCCCACCAGTGCTGCCAATCAGTGTCCATCAGTGCCTCCTCATCAGTGTCACCTATCAGTGCCGCATACCAGTGCATGTCAGTGCCGCCTATTAGTGACACCTATCAGTGCTAAAAAGCGTCGGCTCTTAGTGCTGCCTCATCAGTGCCTCATCAATAGTGCCGCCTCATCAGTGTCTATCAGTGCAGCTTATCAGTGCCCATCAATGCCCATTAGTGTCACCTCATCAGTGCCCATCAGTGCAGCCTATTAGTGCAGCCTTAGTGTCCTGATTATCAGTGCAGTCCCATCAGTGCCCACAAGTACTGCCAATCAGTGCTCATTAGTGTCTCCTCATCAGTGTCACCTATCAGTGCCACATACCAGTGCCCATTAGTGCCGCCTATCAGTGCCCATCAGTACCACCTATCAGTGCTGCCTATTAGTGCAGCCTCATCAGTGCCTCCTCATCAGTGCAGCTTATCAGTGCCCATCAATGCCCATCAGTGCCACCTCATCAGAGCCTATCGGTGCAACCTCATCAGCACACATCATTAAAGGAGAAATATTACTCGTTTGCAAAATTTTATAACAAACTCTGAAAAAGTTTGGGTTTTTTTTCAAAATTTTTGGTCTTTATTTGTTTATTTCGCAAAAAATAAAAACCCCAGTGGTATTTAAATACCACCAAAAGAAAGCTCTATTTGTGTGAAAAAAAATTATAAAAATGTCAATTGGGTACAGTGTTGCATGACCGCGCAATTGTCATTCAAAGAGTGACAGCGCTGAAAGATTAAAATTGGCCTGGGCATGGAAGGGGGTAGAAGTGCCCTATAGGCAAGTGGTTAATCATGGCCGACACGCGTTGGCTTTGTACATGACTGTATCACACAAAGTTTAATAAAGAACATTTGATTATAACCGATTCAGAAGAAGAGATTTAGAATGTGAAAGATTGCAACACACTTTTCCCCCTGGACAGGAAGTCCACCCAATCTTCCAGAGATCAGCATGTGCCAATCTATAAGTGTGTCTTTTATCTATCTATAAATCTATCTATCTATCAATTGTTGTTTTGCCCAATTGAAATTCTTTAATCACAATTGTCCAGCAAAGAAAATCTTCCATGAAATGTCTATAAATTTTTCTAATATAAAACATATCAGCTGAGTCTAGGGCGTTGTGCGATCCCATCATATGAACTGATAAGGAATTGGGGCATCACACTCTGTATGAGGATAACCTGCCCAAAATAGAGAAAAACCTGCCTAAACAAGAACAACAATGAGACATTAGGACAGACGCGCCATACAGAATTCGCCATTTCCCAATCTATTACTGCCAGTGAGGAAATAAGACTTACGTCTCTCTGTATAAAATCAGCTGGCCATATTTGAGATCCTGGATTTGGTGTCTTGCCATTCTTCCTATGAGCTGGCAATTTCCTAACAATGTTTTCTCAGCTTATCGGACACCTCCAGCAATTTCCACCAAAAGTTTACAAATGTGCTTGAAGTATCAGAAAGTGGATGAGATGCACCCTAAGCTCTGAGTACACCCATTGGCACCTGCTGCACTGCTCTGCCAAGGGAGGACCATTGAAAATGGGGCATACTTGTTTCTCATTTATGACTCCAAGGTGGAGATGTAAAAAAAAACTAATGAAATGCCTTTGAAACTCTTCATTAGGCTAGATTCACACCTATCCCTTCCAGTGGGTTGCATTAACACACCTGTTCCCTCAAAGCACCACACTGGAAAGGTGTGAATGGGCCCTTAATAAACTTTTATCTCACCCAACACTTCCAATGGGGGGATCTGTTGGATTTTACAAGAAGCTGAGAGGAGCCAATAAGAATTGGACACTTTTTTTGTGTTTATCATATCCTAGGACATACAGCCCATGCGCTTCCTCTAGGTCAGTGGTCTCCAAACTGTGGGCCGGAGGCTGGGTGCGGCCCTTTGCTCACTTTTATCCAGCCCTTGGGGTATTATTCCCCCCCCCCCCCACTGTTAGTAACACTGTGGCATAGATTCTGCCACTGACCTTAACAATGAGGCACTAGTCCTCTCATTGACACTAACTGTTTCGCACTATTCTTCCCATTGACACCAACGATGGGGCACTATTCCTCCCATTGATACCAATGATGGGGCGCTATTCCTCCCATTGATACCAATGATGGGGCACTGTTCCTTCCACTGACACCAATGATGGGGCACTATTCCTCCTGCTGATACCAACGATGAGGCACTATTCCTTCCACTGACACCAATGATGGGGTACTATTCCTCCCCTTGATACAAATGATGGGGCACTTTTCCTCCCACTAACACCAATGATGTGGCACTATTCCTCCCACTGACATCAACAATGGGACACTATTCCTCCCGCTGACACCAACGATGGGACACTATTCCTCCCACTGACACCAACGATGGGGCACTATTCCTCCCACTGATACCAAGGATGGGGCACTATTCCTTCCACTAACACCAATGATAGGGCACTATCCCTCCCACTGACACCAATGATGGGGCACTATTCCTCCTACTGACATCAACCATTGGACACTATTCCTCCCACTGACACCAACAATGGGGCACTATTCCTGCCACTGATACCAACAATGGCAATGATGGAGCATTGTTTAATCCCACTGACACCAGGAAAAAATTTTTCTCCAAATGACCACCGTCCGGCCCCCTAAAGTTTGAAGGACAGAAAACTGGCTCTTTGTTTAGAAAGTTTGGAGACCCTTGCTCTAGGTTCTTCAACAGTTCCTCTAGGTTCTTGTGCCCTAAACCGCTGGATAATTTTGTAAATGAATGCTTTTTGTACACACCTAGCTATAATAATGTCCAGGTGTACAAAGTGTATGTTCTGCCATCTACCAGGACCCTAAGGGTCACATAATGGGGCCAACAGCCTCGCTACAGCCTATGTGATGGCCATTGGTCATTCCCACACTACACACATCATAAGACACTGTCCACCCTGCTCAATAAAGAAGAGAAATGAGACCAATGAAAAGATCTGTGTTGATGGTACAGTAAAACCTCAATATCCTCCCCATGGGAGAGGTGCCTTCCCGACTCTTTGCACCCTCTTTTGGCAAAGCAGCTCAGGCTCATGGAGTGTGACTTTTGCCATACTTCAAAGTTAGACCTTCAGGCTCCTCTTCTTGTGACAGTTGAAGATGTATCCCCCCATCAGATTATACATATTGGACAACCCCTTGTATGACATTTCTGAGGACACAGGAGCTGGAGGAGGAGTGGATCACAATACTGACTTCTCCCATCTATGTAAACAGGAAATGAAGCTTATCTACTGTATACTGCCACTTCTGTAAGAAGTTATAAATATCTGCATACATCGAGATAGATATATTTGAAATATCAAGTACAAAGTCCTCCCCAAAGAAAGTCTTCCATCTGGTAATATGCAGCTGCCTTGTGGATGCTGAGGCTGCCCTTCATTTCCAGCGAGCGTTGCCTCTATGGCGGCCAGCTCCACGACTGGCAACAGCAAAGATGGTAGCGTATTCCCAAGCCTGCCGCAGCCTCCACCATTTCATATGCTTTGAAGGATCCGTCTGGTCAGGAAGTCAAGATCTCTATTGAGTTCAATAATCACTCACCACAGCCAGCTCCGGAGTTAGCTCTACTGTGATGTTCTTATATAAATGTTCATAGGTGATTTGCGGAGAGTACTTCAGGTTGTTCAGGCCGTCAATGTTCTGACGCTCTTTGGATCTTCTTAGTAAAGTGTAACTGAAGGGGAAAAAAACACATCTGGTGAGACTGAGTGCAATCATACGATGAAGAAATCGGCAATCATACGATAGAGAATGGCTGACAAACAGAAAGTGACTTTCTTAAAGGTTGTCGCTCAGGAAAGTCACATGACTTTCCCCATGTACAACCTGGAGACAATTACTTTCTGACCCTTCATACACATGTCATCCCTTTGTTCTAAACAGGGACTACTATGTCAATTTAGTTTTTGGCTGGGCTGTAGTTAGCTCAGACGGTATAGGTTTTTTTACCTGGTTTGACCACAAACAGGTAGGAGGTTTATGTCACTGGTGCCTGCTGGAGGAAGATATAAATATTTAGGACAGGCCATGTACTTACACTCTTTCTTCAGGCTGAGGCCTAGGGAGGTGCTGCTGGATGGAACCCTCTGCTGTTAGGCACAATAGCCTATTTGGGGCCTAACGTGTGCTGATGTGGTTCTGAAGCTGTCCTGTGTGGCGTAGAGAAAGCTGTGCCAAGGAGGAGACCCAGGGGAGGCCCAGGAAGAAGGCTGGTTTCTCAGAAGGGCCTGGTGACTCACTTGGAGGACGCACAAAATTTGGGAATGTATTACAGCGTTGAGGGTCAGCACTATGAAGCTGGACATTGACCTAGATCTAGAGAATCTGCAAGTGATCTGACACTGTATCTGGTACCCCAAACCCTCACCACCTTAACCGTTCTGAAAAAAACTTTAAAAAAGACAAACGTGACTGGTGCCTAATATCCTTTCTCGGTTCGCTATTGATGATGAAATTGATGGGATGAAATGCTATCCCACCCCTGGCCTCTGGAAATGCTATCTTGCTTTTGGGGTGTCAGTGGGGTGCTACACACATCCTTGAAGATTTATAGGAATCACTTAGGTTGATGTCAACATGGACAATGTATGATGCTGTACAATGCAGAATTAAGCAGACTGTGCAATGTGTCCATCCAACATGGAGGTCCATTGCATAGATCTTAGGTATCCAGTTTTATGTTGGTACCCTGAAATATATGGGTTGTTATCAAATCTTTGGAGCCTAAACTGTAGTAATTAAGGTACTGTTATAGTCTTTAAAGTAAACCTTAACTTAAAGGTTGGGTCACTTAAAACAACTGTAAGCATTAGGGGTTGAGGGCTGGGGTATCAGAAGGAGCAAAAACTCACTTGTGTGTAGTAACAAGGAGATCTCACAGAATCCTAAGTTCAGGTCACATGACCTAATGCCATGGCAGCTGAGGTACAGGCCGTTGACCTAACATACCAGGTTTAAGTCACATGACCCTGTAGGCAACCCAGCAGGATCTTGGCAGGGAGGTACAATTTAAAGTCGTTCTCAAATTCCTTCCTCACCCAGATCTAAACTCGGAGTCTTCTGCTTGCAGCAATCGAATCTCAAATTTGTTTTGCATCCTTTATTGACCAACACAATATGATTTTTTTTTTTCATTATAAGCAGCAGACTTACCGCCCCAGAAACTGGACCTCTCCTCGGTGGTGGTGGGGAATGGACTTATATTTTCCAACATCACCTTCTGGACGCGTCACGGTGTATCCGGCATACTGCACCCTGGGAAGGAGAGAAGAGTCATATTTGAGCTTTGTTATACACCATAGTGGTGATTGGGCAGGAAGTGCTGTGTGTCCACTGGCTTCTCCTTCAGCCTCTCCAGTTCTTGACCATCCCAGTTCTCTGCTGGTCTTACCTGTTCCAGAGGTCATCATCCTCTCCGCCCCAACCCCAGAAGGCGTTAGGAAAACCATTAATGTTCTGGAACTGCTCCACCGTCAGGCCGCTCACACCTCCAAAAAACTCCTTATAAGGTAGCCTGGGCGGAGAATACAGAAAGCAGAGCAGCTATTAGCTGGCAGAAAGGACATGTCTGAGTATAGAGGACAGGTCCTATGAGAGTGAGGATTTCCAGTACAACTTTTATAAGAACTATATTGACCACCATGCTGATCCTATGGCTTTAGTACTTTCTCAGTCTGTAGGCGGGTGCAGTCTATTTTCTTCACTGCAGGTGGCGCTCAGCTGCAGCAGCAGTGCAGAGGGAGAGGAAGTCAAGGGGAACATGGTTCCTCTATGGATTCCTGGGTCACAGGGTCAGCGATTCGGTTGGATGCTGACAGCCCATGTGACTCTGGCGGCCATCTTGGTGTCAGGCAGAGTCTATTTAAGGACAAAAAACAGAAAAGAGAGGGCGCACCGGCCTTGTGCATTATCTTTAAAAAGGTTTATTAAAACAGAAAACGTAAAAGTACTACTCACAAGGGTAGATAAAAATCACGCATAATAATCAAATGATGGTAGCAGTCTCCAGACCTATGGACAAGACGTGCAGACCGCTGCTGGCTGACGTGTTTCGAAGGTAGCACCTTCTTCTTCAGAGCCTACTCCTACCTAGGCTCTGAAGAAGAAGGTGCTACCTTCAAAACGCGTCAGCCAGCAGCGGTCTGCACGTCTTGTCCATAGGTCTGGAGACTGCTACCATCATTTGATTATTATGCGTGATTTTTATCTACCCTTGTGAGTAGTAATTTTACGTTTTCTGTTTTAATAAACCTTTTTAAAGATAATGCACAAGGCCGGTGCGCCCTCACTTTTCTGTTTTTTGTCTGTATGTTAGGATTTCCCTATCCTTGAGGGCAGCAAGGCTGAAAGCTACCATCCATCGAGACCTTTGAACTGTCGGGCTTATACATTTATGCGCAAGAGTTTTTGTTTTGTTTTGTTGTAGAGTCTATTTAAGACCCTGCCTCCTAAGTTTGGCATGCATTTAGAATGGCATGTTGTTAGTGTCGGGACAGGGTCACCTGTCTGTCAGGGACAGTAATAGCGGCAGGGAAAGGTTCCAGACGAGAAGGGAAAGAATAGGGATCTGCTACTCCTCCTGGAAACCTTTCCGCTTCGGCTGGGACACGCTAGGCCGCATTTCTGCCCCTCAAGAGAGACGCTGTAAGCTCGGCTGAGTTCTGCTCTGCTACAATCTGCTGTTCACCTGTGAGTGTTCCCGGTTGGGCTGCCTTCTGCCGGGCTTGTTGTGTTTAGTTGTATTCTGACTACAAGTTCTTTCTATTTGCTACTGGACTGTGTGTGAGTTACTGCCGTTGCACCACGCTGCACCCTCCCACAAGTCACTGACCTGAGAAATGCAGCTCAAGAAAGTCAGAGAAAAGTCAGAAATACATATCTGCATCCTTGTTCTGGATACAGAGTCAAAGTATTCAATTCAGAAGACCGGCATGGAAGCCAGGCACCCCACATTTTTAAAAGGGGAAGTTACCAATGGCAATGTCACACAGGGGAACTCACAGGTACATGTACTTGTCCAGCTTTGCGGCGAAGTGCCGTGGCATATTCTGACAGCCATAATAATTGCGGTCGTTCTCCGGAATGTGGTCAACGTCGTGAAATATCAGACAGTCCCAATCCAAATCCTTCATTGCTTCAATAAAGCCGATATTAAAGAGCATTGCACGGTTAAATGGCTGATTCCCCGTCTGCAGAGAAAAAAACAATATAAGTCAGCGAGCTGCTGAGTTGGGACAGTGTGGTAAGTACTGAGGACTAAACTGAAGTTCTATGGAATTTTAAGAATACAATTTCCCTTACCAGCATTCCCCCAATGTCATACACAAGCAGGGGCGGACTGACCATTGAGCCACTCGGGCACTGCCCGAGGGCCCTGGGCCACTAGGGGGCCCCATCAGGGTTGCCAGCCTCAGTAAAACCAGGGACAGTATGTATAAATCTGTGTTTTTTTTTACATCTGTCTGTGTATACTGTGTGTACATGTATGTGTATACTGTGTGATTGTATACTGTGTGTGTTTATACTGTGTGACCCCATAATCTCTGATTGCCTGGGGGCCCCATACACCCCTGTACACAAGAAATAAAGAGGATGGAAATGATGGGATCAGAGGTAGTAGGCACAGTCATCTGCAGTACGGGAACCAGACATCCAAGGTTGGGGTGTCAGAGATCAAAGGTAGGGGATCAAAAATCTTAGGTTGGGCTATCTGAGATCCAAGATTGATTCTGACATTGTGAGTTCAGGGATATGAAGTAGGGGGATCTGAGGTCTAAGGTTGGTGGACCAGCGATCTAAGGTAGGGAGATTATTAGATCCAAGTTAGGGGAATCAGAGATCCAAGGTGGGGAGGTCTGGGATTTGAGGTTGAGGGATCAGAGATTCAAGGCTGGAGAATCAGAGATCCAAGGTTGGGGGACCAAAGATTTAAGGTTGGGAAAAGCACAGATCAAATGTAGGGGATCACAGATCCAAGGTAGGGGGATCAGGAATCTGAGGTTAGGCTAGCTTAGATCTGATACTGTAATGTTTATGACCTTTGCGCTTATTGAGAAACTCAACTATATGGTCAGCAGATGAACACAATCTTGTGGAAACAACGGGGCAACATGTACAATGTGTATGAAAAAAAGTGCAGCACTATATCTTTAGGACCATGTGGTAATAAGCATTAAACCAACTTCTTTCTAATGTAAATACATACATTAATAGTAATTACATTTATTTAAATAAATAAAATAACAGTAAACAACCAGTGTCCTTAGTCTCTATACAAAAATGTCCAATTGTAAAAACTTCAGAGTATTGCTTCCATGAACTCTGCAGAATATTGCTCTTGTGTCCCAAAAGCTCCAGTGCAAAATGTGAAAAACAGCTTGTTTCATATAAGTGAGTTATCCAAGTGCCACTCCACATGCCCCACCATCTGCCGCACTCACCAGATATTGCACCTCCTTAAATTAATACTAAGGCCTGATTGCGCTTAATGCTTGGCTCCAAAAACATCAGCTCCACCTCTGGCACCTTTGGTCCACTTCTCCAATTTTCCCTCCTTTCAGCTCCAAACCACCAATTGAAGGTACCAAAAATACCCCTAGATAGTGTAAAACCCTTTATTTAAATGCTTCCAGCACACTCCACTTAATGAACTTACGTAAAACCACCATGGAATGGCTCTGCTTACTGTCTCTCAGTACCTACTGTCTCACAGTACACAAGGGGACAGTCCCTAAAGACATCCTGATGATGAAACGCGTTGGAGGGAGCTACACCTGTGATGTAATTTCTGCTCTGCGAAGTGCATGGTCATCTTGGAAACCAGGAAGTACCAAGAGACAGTAAGTGCATGAAGTGGAGTATGCTAGAAACATTTTACACTATCTATGGATCTTATTTATTTATTTATTTTTGGTGCCTTCCATTGGTGGTTTGGAGCTGAAAGAAGTGGAGACTGGAGAAGAGGACCGGAGGTGCCAGAGGAGGAGATGGTGTTAAGCATTAGGCGCAATTGGACCTTTTTATTAAAGTATAACTAAAGGCAAAACTTTTTATTTTTTGTTTTGGATAGAGTGGAGAGGGATTAGAACACCTGTCAGTTTTTATTGCTGTCTGTGTCCCCGCCCCCTGTTAGGGAGATTCACCCTCTCTATTTGTCCTGTTTACCATTATCATTGAAAGTGAAAGTAGAAGAAAATTCCATATTTTTAATTGTCGCCAGAAAAGTAATAGAGGGGAAATCTTCCAATGGGGACACTAGTTCTGGTTACGGAATCCCTTAATTTGTAGAGATTTCCTCTCACTTCCTGTTTGGTTATGGGACAGGAAGTAAAGGGAAATCTTCGCAATGGGACACAGATGGTTAAAAAAAAAATCTGACAGCGGTTATAACCATCCACTGCTCTATCCAAAATGAAAAAAAAAAAGGTTTTGCCCATAGTTCTACTTTAAGGGGTCACAATATCTGGTGAGTGCGGCACATGATGGGGCAGGTGGAGTGGCACATGGATAGTTCACTTATATGAGAGAAGCTGTTTTTTTTTTTCACCTTTTACACATTTGCACCGGAGCTTATGGGACACAAGAGCAATATTCTGCAGAGTTTATGGAAGCAATAATCTGCATTTTTCCACAATTGAACGTTTTTGCATAGGGACTAAGGACACCGTGTTTTTTTAATGTTATTTTATTTATTTAAATATATTTAAAGGGCGCAAACAGTACATGTTTGAGCCCATGATTATCACGTTTGTTAGTCAAAGTTTATTTACATTAGTAAGAAGTAAGTTGGTTTTGATGCTTATGAACACATAAGGGGGGAGATTTAACTAAAACTGGAGAGTGCAAAATCTGGTGCAGCTGTGCATGGTAGCCAATCAGCTTCTAACTTCAGCTTGTTCAAGGCTCCGTTCACACTTGATGCAACTTTGACGCAACTTTGGATGGGTGCGACTTGGATGCGACTTCGGCTTTGACCAGTGATATTGGACAACTGTCGCATATATAACATTCAGGTTGCAACTTTCATTCAACTTTTGAGGGTTTACATTGCAGTCTATGGCACTTAAATTGCATGAAAGTCAGACCAAAGTAGTGCAAGAACCTTTTTAACATCACACATATTTGAACGGCTGTCATTGAATAACATGGGGTGCAACTTCTCATATAACTTAAGTGTCCAAAGTCGCACGACAAGTCGCACAAGTGTGAATAGAGCCTAAAAGCCTTGACAAAAAAAACTTGGAAGCTGATTGGTTTCTATGAAGAGCTGCACCAGATTTTGCACTCTCCAGTTTCCGTAAAACACCTTGGTCTTAAACGTATAGCGCTGCACTTTTTTTTTTTTTTTTTTTACAAATTATTAAAGAAAAGCAGTCTCCAACATATCGAGGCAATAAAAGTAACATACGCTGTATAATCCAATATACATCCGTTATCCTCTGGCAATCGCACACACTGCCCAAAATTGCAAAGAAATAACATGAATCCCAAGGGAGTCCAAAATGCTAAAGCAGCACTGCAGTATTTTTCCTTACATACACTATATTACCAAAAGTATTGGGACGCCTGCCTTTACACACGCATGAACTTTAATGGCATCCCAGTCTTAGTCCGTAGGGTTGAGTTGGCCCACCCTTTGCAGCTATAACAGCTTCAACTCTTCTGGGAAGGCCGTCCACAAGGTTTAGGAGTGTGTCTATGGGAATGTTTGACCATTCTTCCAGAAGGGCGTTTGTGAGGTCAGGCACTGATGCTGGACGAGAAGGCCTGGCTCGCAGTCTCTGCTCTAACTTATCCCAAAGGTTTTCTATCGGGTTGAGGTCAGGACTCTGTGCAGGCCAGACAAGCTCCTCCACCCCATGTCTTTATGGACCGTGCTTTGTGCACTGGTCCAAATAATTTGGTGGAGGGGGGATTATGGTGTGGGGTTGTTTTTCAGGGGTTGGGCTAAGTTCCAGTGAAAGGAACTCTGAAGCAGTGGGAGCTGGTGCTCAAAGTTTCTTGGGGGGGGGGGGGGGGGGGCGCAAACAAACTGAAAAATTCTAAAAAAAAACAAAACATCAATTGCAACCTCACTGTGCCCATCAAACACAGCCACTGTGCCATCAATTGCAGCAACTGTGCCCATCAAATGCCGCCACTGTGCCATCAATCGCAGCCACTGTACCATAAAAAACGGCCAGTGTGCCATCAAATGCAGCCACTGTGCCCATCAAAAACAGCCACTGTGCCATCAAATGCTGCCACTGTGCCCCATCAAATGCAGCCACTGTGCCCATCAAATGCTGCCACTGTGCCCCATCAAATGCCGAGATAGGGTAAGTGCAGGGCAGAGGGCCTGATGGACTGTGTCCATCAAATGCTGCCACTGTGCCCATCATAAGTTGCCACTGTGACCCCCCGCCCGCTCGCCCTCTGCCCTGCACTTACCCTATCTCGGTGGCGGCTCAGGCAGCGGGTGACGGCGGTGAGCTGTGGGATCTTGCAGTGTGTCCTCCATGCGTCTCCTCCCCTCCTCCTGATAGGCGTCCAATCGCAGCGCCTGTCCTTTCAGCCAATAAGGTAATGGGTATCAGACCTGCGCTACCTGATTGGTGGAGAGGTGGTTCAGTGTTAGAAAAGCGAATATTTATTCACTTTTCTAACACACCTGGGTGGACTGCAAACGCAATGCTTTGCGCTCGCAGTTCACCTTTTTTGAAGCCTATTAGAGCCTATGGCTCTAATCAGGTGCTTCAAACCCCCCCCCCCCCCCGCCGATGTAATTCAGGCGCCCGACGTCCAAAAAGGGGCCGGGCGCCTGAATAGGAGGTGGTAGCGGGGGCCATGGATAGATTCATGCAATGCATGAATCTATCTAAAAAATTATACGCGAACCCCCTAAGGGGGCTTTAAAGCAGCCAGGAAAATACAATGTTTGTAGTTGAAGAAATTCGATTTTATTGATACAAAAAATATCCAAATAGCATATTATAAAAAGATCACTGGGAATAGGTACAGACTAATCGAGTCATGACATGATCTGAGTATGGCATACCATTATAATGGACAAAGCATACAATTAAACCAAAAACTAGGCGCAATACATAAAATGGCGACCAAAAATGACTTTAAAGTGAGTTCTTAAAAACAATGGCAACACATATTGCCTATGATACCATGCATGTGTGTGGGGTAACAGAAGTTGTATACGTGCATACGTGCAAGTGCATAAGCCTGGTACTATTGGTTTTGACGCTATATCTGACACATGTTGACCTTTTTCTTAGGGGGCAACTATCCTCTGAAGAGGACCCGGGAAGGGTCGAAACGCGTCAGGATTAACGTATACAACTTCTGTTACCCCACACACATGCATGGTATCATAGGCAATATGTGTTGCCATTGTTTTTAAGAACTCACTTTAAAGTCATTTTTGGTCGCCATTTTATGTATTGCGCCTAGTTTTTGGTTTAATTGTATGCTTTGTCCATTATAATGGTATGCCATACTCAGATCATGTCATGACTCGATTAGTCTGTACCTATTCCCAGTGATCTTTTTATAATATGCTATTTGGATATATATTTTTTGTATCAATAAAATCGAATTTCTTCAACTACAAACATTGTATTTTCCTGGCTGCTTTAAAGCCCCCTTAGGGGGTTCTCGTATAATTTTTTTGCAATTTTGGGGTGTGCGGCCAATTTGTCTACACTCATTTCAGTGCCTCTGTTAGTTGGCATGAATCTATCTATTATTCATAGAGGGGGAGGCTGGAGAGAGGGGGTGGGCCCCATGCACCCTTAATGGACGCACCGCCACTGCTCTTAAGGCATCAACATACCAAGACATTTTGGACAATTTCATTCTCCCAACTTTGTGGGAACGGTTTGGGGATGGCCTCTTTCTGTCCCAACATGACTGCGCACCAGCGCACAAAGCAAGGTCCATAAAGACATTAGATATGAGAATACGGAATCCAACAATGGGGGATCAGTAATCTGCGGTTGAATGATAAGAGATCCAAGATAGGGGGATCAAAGATCCAAGGTTGGGAGATCAAAGATCTGAGGTTGGAGGATCAAAGATCCGAAGTTGGGGGATCAAAGATCTGAGGTTGGAGGATCAAAGATCCGAAGTTGGGGGATCAAAGATCTGAGGTTGGAGGATCAAAGATCCGAAGTTGGGGTATCAAAGATCTGAGGTTGAGGGATCAAAGATCTGAGGATGGAGGATAAGAGATCTGAGGTAGGGGAATCACAGGACTGAGGTGCGGACAGTAAATGTCTGTCACACCTTCTCCTCTCTATGCTGAAGGTGATATCATAACCTTGGTAAAACTCTCTTCCTCCACTAGGTGTCAGCAGTGTTCTTTATAACTTACAGAGAAGTGCCATGATATACACCAACATGGGTCAGCCATGTATCAACCATTTGTACTCTTCTTCTTGTACTATGCTCCACTTAAAATTGTAAATGTTGTTTAGTCAATAAGGAGAGCTGGAGAAAAATGTTTCAATCCAACCGACAGCAGCTGAAAAAAAAAACCTAATAGATAATCTCTAATCTGGACCAGGACCAGTATCTGATCTATTCGGTATGAAGTAATCTTACCAATACTTTGGTTAATCAATACAAAACATTATTGAACACTAATTCAGCAGCACAAGAGATGGACGGAGTGATGTTCTCTTACCTGTTCGATGACGTATAAGGCGAATTGCAGCCGCTGTCTCTGCAGCATAGGAATGAGGTGTCTGAACAGAACCGGGAGATGCTCATGTCGATTCCGGAATGGGATAAGGATGGCAACCTGGAGACAAAGGTGATACAAGATACACTATATTGTCAAAAGTATTGGGACACCTGCCTTTACACGCACATGAACTTTAATGTCATCCCAGTCTTAGTCCATACAGTTCAATATTGAGTTGGCCCACCCTTTGCAGCTATAACAGCTTCAACTCTTCTGGGAAGGCTGTCCACAAGGTTTAGGAGTGTGTCTATGGGAATGTATGACCTTTCTTCCAGAAGCGCATTTGTGAGGTCAGGCACTGATGTTGGACGAGAACGCCTGGCTCGCAGTCTCCGCTCTAATTCATCCCAAAGGTGTTCTATTGGGTTGAGGTCATGTCTTTGTGGACCTTGCTTTGTGCACTGGTGTGCAGTCATGTTGGAACAGGAAGGGGTCATCCCCTAACTGTTCCCACAACGTTGGGAGCATGAAATTGTCCAAAATGTCTTGGAATGCTGAGGCCTTCAAATTTCCTGTCACTGGAACTAAGGGGCCAAGCCCAACCCCTAAAAAACAACCCCAAACCATAATCCCCCCTCCACCAAATGATTTGGACCAGTGTACACTACTCATGCAGCTGGAGGCCGGGAACTCTGGAAGGAAGACTGGGGGAAAATATCAGTCATCTCAGTGGTGACATTTCAGCGCCCGAGGGCTTCGTTCTAAGGTAAGTCTATCATAATGTGCTAGTATGCAATTGCCTTGCAGGGAATTTTTTTTTTTTTTTCTAAACCACCTGCGGTTTACTACCTCTTTAAGTGTTTTCGTAGTAGAACTTGCAGTTGATTGTGAAGTGATGTACCAGAAATGGCCATCCAATAGATTAGTTTGGGGCCAGTGTGATGTCCTCAGTGCTTTCTGTCTATTTCATTGTTATAACAGACACTGGGCCTTGCTATCTGCTGGTATTAGGAGCTTTGGCTGCCCTAGAATCTCCTACCGGGAGTAGGTAGTGATGTTATCAATAACTAGCATACAGCATGGCTCATAAGCTTCCTCTTATAGAAGTGGCTATCCTGATAGCAATCGGATAGAATGTCTTTATACTTGGTCCTTACCTTCCAGCGTGGGACACAGTCTCTGGGCTTCCAGTGACCACCCAATTTGATGGAGTCATCATCAAAGAGTTGTTGGATGTCACTCAACTGTACTTCACTCACGTTGACCTCCATGGGGCCTTCTAGATTGTGGAAAAAAAAAAGAACCATCACTGGTGAATCTGTCAGTTCCCCAATATAGAGAAGAGTGTAGGCAGGTGCAGTCTATTTTCTCCACTGCAGGTGGTGCACTTCTAGGGCAGCATTGCAGTTGAAGAGGAAGTCAAGAGGAACATGGTTCCTCTATGGTTTTCTGGGTCACTAGGGAAGCCGCTGCTGTCCCATTGGAGTCTGGCAGGCATCTTGGCTCAGGCAGAGCCTATTTAAGGCCCTGAATCCCAGGCTGAGCATGCATTTTGTGAGTGGGTAGAGTAGGTAGAGGTACCCCGCCTGGTAGGGACAGTACTAGCGTCAGGGAAAGGTTCCTGATAAGGAGGTAGAGCATAGAGCTTACAACTTCTCTGGACATCTTTCCGCTTGGGGACGAGATGGCCAAGCCACATTCTGCCCCTCCTAACATGCACTGTCAGTTCGTCTGAAAGCTGCTCTCTCCTCGCTGTTGGACCTGTGGGTGTTCCTACCGGATTCAATGTGAACGGTCTTTGTATTACTTCAGTACAAATTCTTTAATCGCACTTGGACTGTGTGTGTTATTGTCGCCGCACCGTGCTGCACCCCACCTACAAGAGCACCCCAATATTACCAGTTTAAAGCCTCTATGGACACTCCATCCATAAAACCTCTCCCTGTCAGCGGCCGTTATAGAAAAGTGCACCCTGATATTACAAGCTCAGCACCTCTGTAGGCACATCATCCATAGACCTATCTAAGTTAGTTCCCTGTTATAGAGGAGAGCACTTCAACACTACCAGGTAAGTGCCTCTATAGATATACCATCCATGAACCTACCCATCTCAGGGCCCAGTATTACAGAAGCATACCCCAAAATTACAAGCGCAGCACCTCAATAGACACATTATACATTAACCTATCCATAGGTGTGCCCACAGGGTGTGCTGGGTGTGCCTGGGCACACCCTAATCACCCCGTGCGGTGCCAATTCCCCATGCTTCCCATATCCATCTTGCAGTGCTGCCAGCTTACCTCCTCAACTCACAGGAGCGGGGAAGGGGCTGGTAAATATTTCATTAACCGGTCCCTTCCTTTTCTGAATGAACACAGTGAGAGATCTGTACTGATCGTTCCTGTTTTCATTCTTAACAGAAGCATAGTATACTATATTTACTACAGGCTGCAGAGAAAGGGTCTGGGGAATCTCTGTCTCAAATATGAGGCATCAGGGGTCTGTTTAGACCATTCATATTTAACCAAAGCAATATAAAGGGGCTACTAAAACAATTATAAAATATTTTTTTAAATATAGTAAAAAAAAAAAAATTATAAAAAAAAAAACAAAAAAACTACTGACACCGTCCACTGCCCTGCTTACACCAATCTTTGCTCTACTGACACTGTCCACTGCTCTGCTGATATCCACGCATGTGCGTTTGTGCTCTGGGGTGCACACCCTAATTCAATAAGCTGCGCACACCAATGAACCTATCCATGTTAGCGCCCCATTATAGAAGAGGGCACTTTGATATTACCCTGTTTCCCCGAAAATAAGACCTAGTGTGACTGTCGGTGAAGGCTGCAATATAAGCCCTACCCCCCAAATAAGCCCTAGTTAAAGTCCTTGTAGGTCTTATTTTCAGGGTAGGGCTTATTTTCGGGGAAACAGGGTAGGGCTTATTTGGGGGGTAGGGCTTATATTGCAGCCTTCACCGACAGTCACGCTAGGTCTTATTTTCGGGGAAACAGGGTACCAGTTTAGAGCCTCTACAGACACATCATTAATGAACCTGTTCGTATCAGCCCTCAGTTATAGAGAAGCACATCCAATACTACCAGCCCAGAACCTCTATGGACACATCATCCATGAACTTATCCATGTCAGCACCCTGTTATAGAGGGAAGCACCTTGATATTACCAGCTAAGCACTTCTAGACTCATCATCCCTGAAACTATCCAGGTCAGCCTCTCATTAGAGAAGAACACACCCTGATATTACCACCTCAGCACATCTATATACACATAATCCATAAACCCATTGATGTCTGCACCCCATTATAGAGGAGTGCACCCCAATATTACCAGACTCAACAGCTCTCTGGATACGTCATCCTTGAAACTATTCATGTTAGTGCCATATTATAGAGGAGAGCACCCCAATATTGCCAGCTAAGAGCCTTTACAGACATATAATACATGAACCTGTCCATGTCATTGCACGTTATAGAGGAGATCACCCGGATATAACCAACTTAGAGGCTCTATAGACACATCATTTATGAATTTATCTAAGTCAGCGTTCTGTTATAGAGGAGAACACCCCTATTTTACCATCTCAGAACTTCTATAGACACGTCTCCATTAATTTTTTAGTGATAGTGCCCTTTATAGGGGTGAGCACCACAATAATATAATTCCAGAGACTCTATAGCAGGGCTTCTCAACTAGGGTTCCTCCAGAAGTTGCTAGGGATTCCTTGAGCAATGAGCTATTTCTGCCTCTCAGGTAAGTTCCTACTGACACCATCTGTAAGGGGGGTAATTCTTCGCAATGACCACAAGTGTAAGGATCATTCTTCCCACCAGGGGCGTTACTAGGTCTACAAAAGATCGGGGGCTAGAGCCCATAGCAGCGTACTAAAGAAAGTCATACGTTTGGGCGGACATACACATGTATGTACAGTAATATACGTGTGTGTGATTGTATATATCCCCAGAGAGCCCCCCACTTACATCAGGGTCCCCAGAGAGCCCCCCCTTACATCAGGGTACCAGGAGAGCCCCCCTTACATCCAGGTCCCCAGAGAGCCTCCTCCTTACATCAGAGTCCCCAGAGAGCCTCCCCCTTGCATCAGGGTCCCCAGAGAGCCCCCCCTTACATCAGGGTCCCCAGAGAGCCTCCTCCTTATATCAGAGCCCCCAGAGAGCCTCCCCCTTGCATCAGGGTCCCCAGAGAGCCCCCCACCTACATCATTGTTCCCAGGGAGCCCCCCTTACATCAGAGTCCCCAGAGAGCCTCCCCTCCCCTTAGGGACCCCTGCAGAGACTCTGGGCTATGGGCCCCAGATTCGGGGCTATAGCCCCAAAAGCCACCCCCCTAGCGACGCCACTGCTTCCCACCGATCACTCTAATGTATCATGAATTGTAGATATAGTCATTTTTAGCAGGGGTACCCTGAGACCAGAAAGTTATTTCAAGGGTTCCTCTGTGTTGAAGAGGTTGAGAAAGGCTGTTCTATGGACACATCGTAGAACCTGCCTATATCAGCATCCTGTTATGGAGGAGATCACCCCGATACTACCAGCTCAGCTCCTCTAGAGCAGGGGTATTTAAACTTTCTAAGCTAAGGGCTAGTTTACTGTCCTTCAGACTTTAGGGGGGCCAGACGTTGGTGTCAGTGGGAGGAATAGTACCCTATTGTTGGTGTCAGAGGGAGAAATCGAACCCTATTGTTGGTGTCAGAGGGAGAAATCGAACCCTATTTTTGGTGTCAGAGGGAGAAATCGAACCCTATTGTTAATGTCAGTGGGAGGAATAGTGTCCCATCATTGGTGTCAGTAGGAAGAATAATGCCCCATCATTGGAGTCATTGAGAGGAATTATGCCCCATTGTTGGTGTCAGTGGTTGGAATAGTGTCTTGTATCAGTGAGAGGAAGACTGCCCAAAGGGCCAGATAAATGCCAGCAAAGGGCTGCACCTGGCACACGGGCCACAGTTTTGGAGACCACTGCTCTTGAGAAACATTTTATATAAGAGTAATATTGCAGGTTCACCATAGGTAATTGTCCAGATCATAGGTGTGCTATTGCATTAGGGTGTGCACCCCAAAGCTCAAGCACACATGCCCTTCTCTGCAGCCTCAGCTGCACCGGACAGTGAATGAATGGGAAGTGCTCTGTGCTGAGTGGCTTCCTGCTCATTCACAAACGGAAGCATAGTAAACACTGTAACTACTACGCTTACGTCATGAATGAACACAGTAAATGTGTTCACTGTCTTCATTTAGAAAAGAAAGGGGCCAGTAAATTACATATTGACTAGCCCTTTTCTCCACTCTCAAACTTGAAACATCCCCCTGCAGCAGCCAAGGGATGAAAGGGAAACCAGCAGCATTGCGGGAGGGGGGGAAGCCCGGGCAGTAGGGGTAGTCAGCACAGCATAGAGTAATTACGGTGTGCCCAGGCACACCTGGCACCCCCCCTGCGCACACCTATAGTCCAGATTATTACATACAGTATAACATGTTATCTGGATTTGCTTTTATAGGGGGCCTCAGAAGTAAATAACTTATACAGGCCCAGTGGTGTTGAGAATGGTGTCCTACTGGTCACTGATCTCTGACTTACTCATAAACGGTAGGCGCTCCGGGCACTGAAGATGCGGCAGGTAGGTGAAGTCTTCGGGAAGGAAAGTCGTAGTCTGAATATAGGAGTCATTGTTGCTGAAATAGATGGGATATTCTGAAGAAAAACACAGATGGAAAGGTATGATCAGGAACCTGAATGTGATATTTATATCAGAACTGCCACTTCCATTGTGAGTTTCAGGAAATAAGAGTTAGCATTCATTATCCTTCCACTGAGAACACTAGGTACCCTGGGAAATGGAAAAGGCAAAACTTGCACCCGATTTTACCGCAATTCTGCCGCGATTTTACCACCATTTTACTGTGCTTATTGTGTGTTTTTCATAGGTCATGTGGCTCAAAAACTGAATCAAAATGATGCGTTCTTGCTGCGTTTTCAGTGGGTGCATTTTTGGGTGCGTTTTTGGTGCACTTTTTTTAACTGACCAAAAATGCAGCAAACAGGACTTATAACACCGCAGCGGAAGCGCAATGGACCAGTGTGAAGACATACATAGAATTTAAAAGGATGCGATTTTCTTGAGCTTTTCTTGCGCTAAAGGTGCCGATAATGGCCGACAATAAATTCATATTAATTTAAATTCATTATATTAACCACATGCCAACCAGCGCACAATGATGTACGTCGGCACAATGGCACAGCTGGGCAAATGGGCGCACGCCCGCCGTGTACTCTGTGACCGTGCCCGCGGGTCCTGCTGACTCGATGTCCGCCGGGGGCCCGTGATCGTGTCACGGAGCAGAAGAACGGGGACATGCCTATGTAAACAAGGCATTTCCCTGTTCTGCCTAGCAACATGACAGAGATCACTGCTCCCTGTCATCGGGAGCAGTGATCTCTGTCATGTTGTAGTGAGCCCACCCCCCCCCCCCCACAGTTAGAATCACTCCCTAGGACACACTTAACCCCTTGATCGCCCCCTAGTGTTTAACCCCTTCCTTGACAGTGTCATTTACACAGTAATCAGTGCATTTTTATAGCACTGATTGCTGTATAAATGACAATGGTCCCAAAATAGTGTCAAAAGTGTCCGATGTGTCCACCATAATGTCGCAGTCACAATAAAAATCACAGATCGCCGCCATTACTAATTTAAAAAAAATTAATAATAAAAATGCGATAAATCTATCCCCTATTTTGTAAACGCTATAACTTTTTTGCAAACCAATCAATATACGCTTATTGCGATTTTGTTACCAAAAATATGTAGAAGAATACGTATCGGCCTAAACTGAGAAAGAAATGTGTTATTTTATATATTTTTGGGGGATATTTATTATAGCAAAATGTAAAAATATTGCTTTGTTTTCAAAATTGTCGCTCTATTTTTGTTTATAGAGCAAAAAATAAATACCGCAGAGGTGATCAAATACCACCAAAAGAAAGCTCTATTTGTGGGGAAAAAAGGACGTCAACTTTGTTTGGGTGCAGCGTCGCACGACCGCGCAATTGTCAGTTAAAGCGACGCAGTGCCGAATCGGAAAAAGTGCTCTGGTCAGGAAGGGGGTAAATCCTTCCGGGGCTGAAGTGGTTAATAAAAAAATCGAATATAATACAATTATATATAAAAATTTATATATTTTTAAAAAAACTGTGATTTTCGGTTTTGGTTTTCGGCCAAGTGCATCCTGCATTTTCGGTTTCGGCACCAAAATGTCCATTTGGTGCACCTCTAGTTCTGAAGTTCTAACAAACTTCCTATCCTAGGGTGACAGCGCTCCTCTTTAATAGATATAGTACAGTGAGTGAGCGCTGTCACCCTAGGACAGGAGGGGTGTTTCTGGTAGGATCACCAGGTTGAAATAAAAGAATAAAAAGCCTGATAAAAGAAAACAAATGCAGCCACCACATACTGTATAAGGACTGGTAAGCTGTAATATGTTATATTTTTCTTCTGGGTTTATATACACTTTACCCAGGAGCTAACTGTACATCCAGACTGACTGCTATACATTCTGTGCCAGGCTTGTCAGTTATCATCAGTGTATCGCTTAAAAACAATGGCTTATATGGAGGAGGACTTGGAGGCCGACAAGACTGAACAGTGCAGGGACAAGGCCACCCAGAGTCCAGGGAAAAGATGTCAAACTTTGCCTGCCACCTTTCCGAGGGTTAGGGTCAAGGCGCCCACATCCCTGCAATAATCCATTGTGCCCAGGGCAGCCGCCCTTCCTGCCCCCCCCCCCCCCCGTCTCGATCCTGAGACTGAATAACCAGGTTATGGTGAGGGGAGTGAAAGGCATAAGGACACCTTCTGACCTCTGCTGCTTTAGTGGTGGATCATCTGGTATACGGCTGCCATTGTTGGCTTTCTTCTGAAAATGCTAGTTACCTGGCTGTGTCTGCCTTAAATACCTCTGAGTAACAGACCAGGAACAAGCACTCTGCAAATCAGTGTCAGAATTCCTTTTTTCAGAACTTGTCAGCGGCTCAGACAACCATGAATATACAAAACATGCGGGACAAACCACACAAAAAAAAGTCACATATGAGGACCGCAGAGCTTTACACTGAATTATCAAAAATGGAAACTTTACCCTAGATTCACACCGTTTGTGCGTTTTTTAGTTCGTTTTGCAGTTTGCACAAACGCACTACAGTCCATTTCACTTGGTTTCACTTTGTTAAAGGGGGCTTCCAGATTCAGAGTAAGCCCCCCCGCCTGCAGACCCCTACAACTACCGGTCAAGGTTGTGGGGAAGAGGCCCTTTTCCCCATCAACATGGGGACAAGGTGCTTTAGGGTGGGGGGGGGCAGAGCCCCCCTGCCCCAAAGCACCCCCCCCACGTTGAAGGCATGTGGACTGGTATGGTTTAGGAACGCTCGCTCGTCCCCTCCCTTTTCTTACCTGCTGGGTTGCATACTCAGATAAGGGTCTGGTATAGATTTTTGGGGGGGGGAACCCACGCCATTTTTTAAAATAAATTTGGCATTGGGTTCCCCTTAAAATCCATACCAGACCCTAAGGGCCTGGTATGGATTGGGGGGGGGGGGATCCCACGCTGTTTTTTTTTACCATTTTTATTTTTTTATTGCTGGCAATTTTTGTTTTTATGTTCAGCTGTCAGCGGGGGGGAGCCCCACTGACAGCTGATGACTCATCTGTTGTTAAGGACACAGTGGCTGCCTTCCCAACCGCTCCTAAGCAGCCAGCTATACACAGTTTGCTATGGATAAAAAAAACGCAACAAGCAAAACGCATCAAAAACACAACACTTGCGTTTTTTGTGTGGGTTCATTGAAGTCTATTACACGCAAAACGCCATCTACTGCGGGGAAAAAAGTCCCTGGCCCTTTCCAAAAAGCGCACCTGCTGAAAAACGCATAGATGTGAACATGTACCATAGGAAACCATGTTAAATGGACGGTAGTGCATTTCTACAAAGTGCGAAATGCACTAAAAAACGCATAGGTGTGAACCTTAGACATGTGCAATTCGTTAAGTTCCGAACTAGTTTTTTAACTTATTTCGACAAATTAGTTAATTCAAAAATATCCGAATTAACAAAAACGTGTTTGATTTTTCAGATTTTTCAGATTTTTGGAATATTCGAAAATTCGTAAGTTTGAAAATTCCTAAATCCGAAAACCCGAAAATGTGAAAATCTGAAATAATAACTAACTAATAATAACTTAACTATTACTAACTATTAAATTATAGGTATTGGAATTTCCTTTCAAATTTGACTGTTAGTGAGCGTAAGGAATATGAATTTATCTGGAGTTTTGAATTATCCGAAATAACGAATGCCGCATCTAAACGAATGGAACGTAACTAATTAATAATAATAAATAACAACAATAATAAAAAAAAAACGTTTTATTATTATTAGTATTTATTATTAATTCGTTATATTCCATTTGTTTAGTTGCGGCATTTGTTATTTTGGATAATTTGTAACTTCAGGTAAATTTGTATTTGTTATGTTCACTAACAGCCAAATTTGAAAGGAAATTCCAATACCTATAATTTAATAGTTAGATATAGTTAGTTAGTTAGTTAGTTAGTTAGTTAGTTAGTTAGTTAGTTAGTTAGTTATGCTTTCAAATTTTCTTTCTTATTTTCGGATTTTCGAATTTATGAATTTTCAAATTTACAAATTTACGAATTTATGAATTTACGAATTGCGATCATAACGAATGACACAAAAAACTGAAAAAAAAAAACGATTGAAACTAAAACGAACAAATTTTTCGGCAGTCCACATGTCTAGTGAGCATAGGGTGAGAGAGCCATGAAGCCAAAGGATTAGCATGATGGCCAGGGAAGTAACACAGAAAAAGGAGAGGTCAGCATGGTATGCAATTCTCTTACCCTGTTTCCCCGAAAATAAGACCTAGCGTGATTGTCGGTGATGGCTGCAATATAAGCCCTACCCCCCCAAATAAGCCCTACCCTGTTTCCCCCAAAATAAGCCCTACCCTGAAAATAAGACCTACACGGACTTTAATTAGGGCTTATTTGGGGGGTAGGGCTTATATTGCAGCCATCACCGACAATCACGCTAGGTCTTATTTTCGGGGAAACTGGGTAAGTCCACCTCACCATACTCAAACTGACCCCTCTATAGAATTGCAGGCCTGTTGTCATATTGTGGTCACCCCTGTGTACCTACCTGTGTCATTGCTGCTGTTATTCCTCCGTGCGTACGCACTGCGCACCATCTGCTCATACACCTGTGCTCCTATAGTGCGCATGTTCTCCCGTATGAGGATACCACGAGCTTGCATCATGAAAAGATAGGTGTTCACTGCGGAGACACAACAAGGAGACATCAAGGAGACATCATGAACTAAGCTTCCCATTGTATCAGAATCTTGGGGAGGGTGGAGGAGATTGGCCAATCAGATGGCTGCTTTCACTGGGACTCTGTGTAGATAAAATGCTGCATGAAATCTGATTGGCTGTTAATTAAACACAGATATTTTTCTCTCCTCCACACAATGAGGGGAAGTTATCATAATCAGAATCTCTCATTCTTCATATGTACTATCATTGATCGGTCTGCTGGCAGTGATAACTACGTGGAGATCAGGCCAAGGAGGTTCTGCTTGTAGGATCTACTGAGAGATGGGGAACCTTTCAGGGAATGGAGGAAAAAAACTGACGCTTTACTGGCAAACCCCCCCCGCACAAAGGGCATGAAGCTGGAGGATGATGATGAAGAAATACAAAGATAGCGTATGAACACCAACTGATTAAATGTATTATACATAGTCATACCTCCCAACTTTTTGAGATGGGAATGAGGGACACCTATCAGCAAATGACCCCTGGCCACGCCCCCTTAATGGAGAATTGTACAAAAAAACAAGATTGGTTAAACCCACAAGTGTTTTTTTTTACCACTACTATTCCTTTATATTGGCTTTTGGAATTTACAAATGCAGCAATTTAGATGAATCAGATGAAAGGTTTAGCACTAGAAAACACTTTTTGATAGATAAAAGGTGCATTTTATATACAACACTATAGATCAGACCAAAATGGGGGACAAATGAGGAGGAAAGAGGGGCAGAGGGACATTGCTCCAAATCAAGGACAGTCCCTCGAAATCAGGGACAGTTGGGGAGCTATGCACAGTGAGAGATGAACATGTTACATGACATGAAGCAGAGGGCTGGGAATGTGGGGTGGACTTCATGAATAATGGATAAGAAATATGAGATAAGTGCAGACAGGTCCCCTGTGGCACCTCCCTTCTGTATACACCTGTGGCCACTCTGTCCTCCCTCCTGTATACATAATTGGCCCCTTTGACCTCTCTTCTGTATACACATGTGGCCCTTCTGTAGTTTCTTCTGTATACACCTTTTGCCCATCCATCCTCTCTTCTGTATACACATGTGACCCCTCTGTCCTCCCTTCTACACGTGTGGCCCCTCTGTTCTCGCTTCTGTATACACTTGTGGCCCCTCTGTAGTTTCTTCTGTGTACACCTGTGGCCCATCTGTCCTCCCTTCTGTATACACCTGTGACCCCTCTGTCCTCCCTTCTGTATACACCTGTGGCCCCTCTGTAATTTCTTCTGTGTACATCTGTGGCCCATCTGTCCTCCCTTCTGTTTACACCTGTGGCCCATCTGTCCTCCCTTCTGTATACACCTGTGGCCCCTCTGTAGTTTCTTCTGTATACACCTGTGGCCCATCCATCCTCTCTTCTGTATACACCTGTGGTCCCTTTGTCCTCCCTCCTATATACACCTGTGGCCCATCCGTCCTCTCTTCTGTATACACATAGCCCCTCTGTCCTTGCTTCTGTATACACCTGTGGCCCCTCTGTCCTCCCTCCTGTATACACATGTGGCCCCTCTATCCTCTCTTCTGTATACACATGTGGCCCCTCTGTCCTCCTCCTGTATACACATGTAGCCCCTCTGTCCTCCCTCCTGTATACACATGTGGCCCCTCTATCCTCTCTTCCGTATACACCTATGGTCCATCTGTCTTCCCTACTTTGTATACATATGATCCCGCTATACTCCCTCCTGTATACTCCTACAGCCCCTCCATCCTCCTTCTTGTATACAGATGGGTTCCCTGTGGTCCCTCTGTACTCCCCCCTGTATACACCGTGGTTCCACCCCTCCTGTGTACACCTATGGCTCATCCATACTCCCTTCTGTTTACATATGCAACTCCTCTGTCCTTCCTCCTGTATACACCTGCAGTCCCTTTGTGCTCTCACCTGTATACACCTGTGGTCCCTCTGTCGTTCCTCCTGTATACACACCTGTGGTCCCTCACCTGTATACACCTGTGGTCCCTCTGTGCTCTCACCTATATACACCTGTGGTCCCTCTGTGCTCTCACCTGTATACACTTGGGGTTCCTCTGTGCTCTCACCTGTATACACCTGGGGTCCCTCTGTGCTCTCACCTGTATACACCTGGGGTCCCTCTGTGCTCTCACCTGTATACACCTGTGGTCCCTCTGTGCTCTCACCTGTATACACTTGGGGTTCTTCTGTGCTCTCACCTGTATACACCTGGGGTCCCTCTGTGCTCTCACCTGTATACACCTGTGGTCCCTCTGTGCTCTCACCTGTATACACCTGGGGTTCCTCTGTGCTCTCACCTGTATACACCTGTGGTCCCTCTGTGCTCTCACCTGTATACACCTGTGGTCCCTCTGTCTTTCCTCCTGTATACACCTGTGGTCCCTCTGTGCTCTCACCTGTATACACCTGGGGTCCCTCTGTGCTCTCACCTGTATACACCTAGGGTCCCTCTGTGCTTTCACCTGTATACATCTGTGGTCCCTCTGTGCTCTCACCTGTATACACCTGTTAAGTATAAAAGGGGTGGTTGGGACTTTAAATGAGGTGCGTACTATACAGTCAGTAATAGGTAAATATCCATCTTTGTAGGCTATTCTTTTTCTGGGTTACTCTGCACCCAAGACCATGGCTATATCATGCAGCATGAGATATTTTATTAGTACTTTCTGGGACTACCTGTTATGTCACCACTTACTATCCAAAGGAGATCCCCAATTCTCTTTAAGTCCTCTCATTTGGGCGATGTTGGGCGAGTGCAGCATTCCCACAGTTCCCAGTGCAGATGCCTCCTGACAACCCCTTTTCTACAGTGCCACATGTTGAACCTTGAGCTGTTGTGTGAGTAAAGCAGGCTCTGCATCTGCTCCTGAGGAAGTGGAGTGTTCTCCACGAAACGCGTTGAGCCATACAGATGCATTTACCTTACTTCAATATGCTTTTTTATATTTAATTTTACATACAATCTCTTGTCAACCAGGAATCTATGTTATAACTGTATACTGAATTCTATCCACATAATCAGTCCTTTTACCAATGTCCATATATTTTTTCTATGTGTTATGATCCAGCCTTATCATGATGACTATGTTTTTATATCCAAATAATTTGTGCAATCGTGGAATACAATGTTTTTATTCCAGTATTGTTGTTGAGGTTCTTGAAAAATTAATTCAGCTCTCAACATTACTGTTTAATATTGTATTATGTTACAATCCCTGATATGTCCATATATGAATTATTGATGTGTTTATGTATTTACCTATTACTGACTGTATATTACGCACCTCATTATAAGTCCCAACCCCCCTTTTTATACTTAACTGAATAGGGATAGAGGCACTCGGTTTTAATACTTTGTGCCTCATTAAAAGTCCAAAAAACCTCCCCTCTCTAAATACTGTATACACCTGTGGTCCCTTCATCCTCCCTTTGCCGTACACAACTGTGGTCTCTCCATCCTGCCTCCTGTGTACACCTATGGCTTATCCATATTCCCTTCTGTGTACACCTATGGCTTATCCATACTCCCTCCTGTATACACCTATGGTCCCTCTGTGCTCCCAACTTTATACATCTGTGGTCCCTTCTGTATACAGCCGTGGCCCTCAGTACACTCTCCTGTATACACCTGTAGTCCCTCCATCCTGCCTCCTGTGTGGACCAATGGCTCCCCATACTCCCCCCCTGTACACAGACAGCTTTCCGGTGGCCCCTCTGTACCCCCACCTGTATACATCCATAATCCCTTCTGTATACACGTTGTGCCTTTGTCTTCCCTCATGTATACACCTGTGATCCCTCTGTACTCCCACCTGTATACATCTGTGGTCCCTTCATCCTCTCTTCTGTATACATCTGTGGTCCATCAGTACTCCTTCCTGTATACATCTGTGGTCCCTCCATTCTGCCTCCTGTGTACATCTATGGCCCCTTCATACTCCCTCCTGTATACTCCTATGGCCCCTCCATCCTCCCTCCTGTATACTCCTGTGGCACCTCCATTTTCCCTCCTGTATACTCCTATGACCCCTCCATTCTCCCTCCTGTATACTCCTATGGCCCCTCCATCCTCCCCCCTGTATACTCCTATGACCCCTTCATACTCCCTCCTGTATAAACCTCTGGCCCCTTCATACTCCCTCCTGTATACTCCTTTGACCCCTCCATCCTCCCTTCTGTATACTCCTATGGCCCCTTCATACTCCCTTATGTATACTCCTATGGCCCCTTCATACTCCCTCCTGTATACTCCTATGGCACCTCCATCCTCTCTCTGGTATACTCCTATGGCCCCTCCATACTCCTTCCTTAAAACTCCTATGGCCCCTCCATTCTCCCTCCTGTATACTCCTATGGCCCCCCCAATCCCCTTTCCTGTAAACTCCTATGACCCCTCCATCCTCCCTCCTGTATACTCCTATGGCCCCTCCATCCTCCCTCCTGTATACTCCTATGGCCCCTCCATCCTCCCTCCTGTATACTCCTATGGCCCCTCCATCCTCCCTCCTGTATACTCCTATGGCCCCTCCCTCCTCCCTCCTGTATACTCCTATGGCCCCTCCATCCTCCCTCCTGTATACTCCTATGGCCCCTCCATCTTCTCTCCTGTATACTCCTATGGCCCCTCCATCCTCCCTCTGGTATACTCCTATGGCCTCTTCATACTCCCTTCTGTGTACTCCTATGACCCCTCCATCCTCCCTCCTGTATACTCCTATGGCCCCTCCATCCTCCCTCCTGTATACTCCTATGGCCCCTCCATCCTCCCTCCTGTATACTCCTATGGCCCCTCCATCCTCCCTTCTGTATACTCCTATGGCTCCTCCATCCTCCCTCCTGTATACTCCTATGGCCCCTTCATACTCCCTCCTGTATACTCCTATGACCCCTTCATACTCCCTCCTGTATACTCCTATGGCCCCTCCATTCTCCCTCCTGTATACTCCTTTGACCCCTCCATCCTCCCTCCTGTATACTCCTATGGCCCCTCCATCCTCCCTCCTGTATACTCCTATGGCCCCTCCATCCTCCCTCCTGTATACTTCTATGGCCCCTCCATCCTCCCTACTGTATACTCCTATACTCCTATGGCCCCTCCATCCTCCCTCCTGTATACTCCTATGGCCCCTCCATCCTCTCTCCTATGGCCCCTCCATACTCCCTCCTGTATACTCCTATGACCCCTCCATCCTCCCTCCTGTATACTCCTATGGCCCCTCCATCCTCCCTCCTGTATACTCCTATGGCCCCTCCATCCTCCCTCCTGTATACTCCTATGGCCCCTTCATACTCCCTCCTGTATACTCCTATGACCCTTCCATCCTCCCTCTTGTATACTCCTATGGCTCCTCCATCCTCCCTCCTGTATACTCCTATGGCCCCTTCAACATGGGTTCCCTGTGGCCCTTCCTTTGTACTTTCACATGTATACAATTGTGGCCCCACTATACTCCCTCCTGTATACACATTTGGTCCCTCTGTTCTAGGTTTCGCTCCTGTGTACACTTCCATACTCCTTCCTGTATACACCTAAGATCCCTTCATCCTTACTCCTGTATACAGGCAGGTCTCTATGTTCTCCACCACTCTGCAATTATCAGAGCCCAGCCCTAACACTTCACATTATGGGTTCACCTGAAGCCAAAACTAAAACCTATCAGTATGGTTTTCTGCTGTGTCCTACTGGAAAGACTTCCCTTCACTTCCTGTTCCAAAGAAGCAATATGAAGTAAGAAGAAATCTCTCCAAAGTGAACTGAAACCCCCTCTTGCCACCCGGAATGCGCCCCCACTGCAGGAATAATTGTTTTTGTTTTATTTATTTTTTTACACCGCAATACATATCATACTTGGTACGCTGAGCCTGGTTGGTGGGTTACTGCAAACATTACCGCCCTACAATAATGTGAACGGGCCCTAAGCCACTCAGTCACCATAGGCCCTAACACCTATACTAGCTTATTACACTTTAACCTGCACGTATAATATGGTTGTATGTTGTCTGCGGTGCAGTGTTCAGGTGATCCCTCTTGTTATCATGGCTTTATAATTGCCTTACCTGCTGCTTTCTGCTCGCTCAGAGGCCGATAAGTAGGACACAGGGGACACCTCAGCACTGCAAAGAAAGCTGACTGCGAGAGCAGAAAAAAAAAAGGCGCCGTAACCTGGGGATCTGTGTGCTTATATTGTAATCCCAGAGCCACCCAGAGTGTTTTCTAGCACTCCCTCACCAGCTAATAGAAAGAGATACTTCTACCAGCATTGAGCCATCCACTTAGGCAGTAGCCTAGGGCCCAGAGGATGTCCAGGGGTGTCCAATCTTCCCTAAGGCTTGTTTTAGACGTGAGGCTAGAAGGTGGCAAAAACAGGCAGAGCCAAAGTCTTACTGCCCCCTTGAACATCCACCTAAACAAAGACATGCAGCCACCTAGGGCTGTACACATGCCGTTATACCCTGCTTTGCGGCTGTGCCAAACATTACACCTCCTGTTGCATTCAACCGCTGAACTCAAGCCATTAAGCCAGAATTAATGTGGCCCTGCAGCCGCAATGCACTTGGTTGCATTATGGTCGTTTGCCTTTTTAAGGGTTAAAACAGGTGGTGGGGTGGCAACCACACACACTGAGCCTGAGTGCTCACTAGGTGTCCCTTATATGTATATTGACCCAAAATTTGCCCAAAGATGTACTGGTCACATCCAGGATATTAGGTCCTAGGGCAATGGTCTCCAAACTGTGGCCCTTTGCTTGCTTTTATCTGGCCCATGAGGCACTATTTTTTTTACTGAAACCATCGAATGTGCATAATTCATACTAATGACACCACAGTTCCTTCCAATGACACCAATGATGGGGCACAATTCCTACCAATGACACCAACAATGGGCTCCAGTGAAGCTAATGATGGGGCACAATTCTTCCCAATGACACCAACAATGGGGCAAAATTCCTTGCAGTTACTCCAATGATTGGACACAATTCCTACCCTTTATCAGCAAAAATGGGGCACAGTTCCTCCCAATGATTCCAACAATGGAGCCCAATAACACCAACGATGGGGCACAATTCCTCCCAATATCACAAATGATCGTGCACAATTCCTTGTTCTGACACCATAGAGGCATTATTTACTCCAGCTGATGCTGGGACATTTTCTACACTCGATGGCCACAGTCCAGCCCCCTAAAATCTAAAGGACAGTAATGTGCCTTTTTGTTTAGAAATTTTGGAGACCCCTGTCCTAGGGTAACAACACTGCTATTCCATAGATACAGTACAGTGAGAGAGCGTTGTCACTCATGAATAGGAAGTGTGTTACTGGCAAGATCACCTGGTAAAAAATAAAGGGAAAAAGTCCTAAAAAAAATAAAAAAGAAGACTAAGCAGTCACCAGTGGTGGTTAACTGAAATACTTGACATTTTTGTTCTTGGCATCAAATATGGTTTAACCCTACACAGCCAGATGTCATGGGTAAGCGTTACAGGAGATACCACCTCCACAAAATTCATACATGAGACCAATAAGATGGACAACCGGAGGCCGTTGGGAAAGAGGGACTCCAGAAGAGGGGCAGCTGAAGCTGTGTGTGTGTGTTAAAAAAAGATCTTAGAAGAGACAGCTCAGGTTCTGGGGTGGGGGCTATTGGAGCTGAGTGTGTGGAATAGACCTGTTGAAGCTGTGTGTGTGTATGTGGACTAGACCTTAGAAGGATGGCTCAGATCCCAAGATGGAGGTACTGTTGTAGCTGTATGTGTGGAATAGACTTTATAAAGAATAGCCTAAGTCCTTGGATGGTGGGACTCTTGGACCTGCATATGGGGAATAGACCTTACATAGGGATGGCTCAGGTTCTGGGGTGTCAGGACTCCTGAATCTGTGTGTGTGGAATAGACCTTAGAAGGTATGGCTCAGGTCCCAGGATGGAGGCATTCTTTGAGCTGTGTGTGTGGAATAAGCCTTAGAAACTATGGATTTGGGCCCTGGGGTGGCAAGACTCCTGGAGCTTTGTTTGTGAAATAGACCTTAAAAGTCACAGCACTAATTCATTGGCGGGGGACCTGCTGGAGGTTTGTATTCAGTAGACCTTAGAAGGGAAGGCTCAAGTCCTGGATTGGGGGACCTTCTAAAGCTGTGTGTGTGATAGACCTTAGAAGAAATGGCTCAGGTTCTGGGGATGGGGACCTCCGGGAGCTACGTGCGTTGAATAAACCTTAGAAGGGTTGGTTCAGGCCCTGGGGTATTGGGACTCCAGGAGCTGTGTGTGTGGAATAGACCTTAGCAGGGATAGCTCATGTCCTGGAGCATGGGACCCCTTGGAGATATGTGTGGAGTAAACTTTATGAGGGAAGGCTCAAGTCCTGGGGTGAGGGACCTCCTGGAACTGTGTGTAATGTAGACCTTAGAAGGAATGGATCAGGTTCTGGGGGGATCTCTGGGAACTGTGTGTGGCGTAGACCTTAGAAGAGATGGCTCAGGTCCTGAGGTTGGTGACTTCTTTGAGCCATGTGTGTGGAATAGACCTTAGAAAGGGTGGCACAAGGACTGTACTGGGGGAATCCTTGGATCTGTGTGTATTATTGACCGTAGAAGAGCAGTGGATTGGCTCAGGTCCTGGGGTGGAGCGAAAAGTCAGAAGGTAATCAACCAAATGTCATATGTGAAGGTCTTCCAGTAAAGCTGCCATCACTGAGCCGACAGGCAACATTCTGTACCATATTAATCTCTATAATCTTCCTTTTAAAAGGGACAAATCTGTTCCTTATTACTGTATATAATGCAATCATTATTATAATACTGAGCATTCTGTCCTATGCAGCTAACATTCTAATGTAAAGGAGGTTCAGAGATCAGTCTTTACACAGCATTTGTATCATCTGTTAGGCTGGCCACAAATCTTTTAATCTTATGAAACAATCTATTATAGTCAACTTTTATATTCCCTAAGCAAAGAGTTACCTTCATATTCTGCTCCATTAGATGTTTCAAAGGAACCCCTTCCCCCAAAACATGCAAATTAAACTGCTCTATTACTGATATACAGATTGTGACTTTCTTCCAGAAGTCAATAGTTACAGCCTCATCTCCATCTCTAACCACTCCCCCAGCCGCTGACCCAATACATGACTCTCATAGGACATGCAAAGATGTGAGTGATATTCAGGATCATTGACTTCAGCCTGTCTTCACCTCTTTGTGCTTTGTGGGAAGCAAGATGGTGGAGCCTACTAAAGAAGACTGCAAGGTGGACTGTGATGGGGGTACCATGACTGCAAGGAGGACTGTGATGGGGGGGGGGGCGGACAGGACTGCAAGGGGCACTGTGATGGGGGGGACTATGATTGCAAGCAAGACTGTGATAGGGGGGGACATGACTGCAGGGGGCACTGTGATGGGGAGGACTATGATTGCAGGGGGTACTGTGATAGGGGGGGCATGACTGCAAGGGGCACTGTGATGGGGGGGAGCTATGATTGCTAGGGGCGCTGTAGTGCCCCTTTACAGTGCTGTGATGTAAAAGGGGGCTGATATAAAGAGGTATTGTGAGACTCTGTGACTCCCCCTGGAAAAATTGGCTACACCAAAAGCAGTCCCTGGTGCCAATAAGGATGGGGTATGTTGCTAAAGAGATACTAAAATTACATTATACAGTGGTAACTAATTGTGTCTTAGGCCCCCACCCTTGTGTAGGGATGGTTATTCCAGTCTAATGCAGACTTCAACGTAGAGGCCATAATGTGCACGTCACTGACCTTGAACAAATGTTCCTTCTCCTTAAAGCCCGACTCCAGGCACTGCAAATTATTTTTATGTTTTTTTCATCTTTAATCAAAAAAATGTTTTTCTTTTTTTCTAGTTTAGGAGCTCTCTAAGCTTTGCTCAGAGTATCTGCTATATACAGTGGTGGGGGGGGGGGGGGGGTTGCACTTATAGCTCCCCCCTGAATCTGAACAGTGTCTATGATCAACACCAGTTCCAGTATTGTGCCTCCATTCCTCTCACTCTGCTGTTCCATTTACATAGCAAAGCACAGCAGCAGGGCATCACAGTTGGACACCAGTTCCGTAGGAAGACCTTTATGTCATGACCTGCAGCATTAGCCCTCCTACTCTTGGTCATCCTTTTGTCTCCCCAATATACAGGCCGTTGCATTCCTCACTACACTGGACTTGCATATACCAAGTTACTTCACTTGTGTTTGCTTGGCGAATCTTTCATATGTCTAAGCTTCTGTCTCAGTGTGTTGCTGGCTTGAAAAACATAGGGATGGAATGTTTGCTAAAAATCCTTCTGAACTTTTCTGACATTTCAGCCACATAAGAGATGACTATATTACATATGGATAAGTAGGCAAACATATTCAACATTACTGAGAAAGTCCAGTTAAATGTGACTGTTAATAGGTATCAGTTAAGGTCTGCTTCTAGAATTGTACCCCCCACCAATCTTCCACCTCTTATCTTACCTCTTCCACTTCCACCACTTGGGCAGTGATTATAGTAAAGCCTTTTTAGGTTGGCATCTCACCCCGGGTTGTGTGGCAATGACACCCTGCCAGCCTTCAGTCTAGGAAAAGCATTATTTTCTTGGGAGCCATCAAGAATTGGAAGTAATCAGTTACTATTTTCTGTGGGCTTCCCCTTATAGAGAGGTGTGAGGACTTCTCTTATTTTGGAAGGGAAGGCTGATTCTATTTCTTCTTTGGAGGAACGTTAGAACATTCAGTAACCCACTGCTAGAACACAGGTCTCACTTTTCTTTACACCTCTCTGAATGTGTTATTAAGAATTTTTGCAACTCATTCAAGTGTGGTGCCGCCTTTACCTTGTATGACTCTTTGTACATACAATCAATTTCAGTAAAGTCTGTTTGCTGCTTTCAAGAAGCCTTGAGTGGACTGTTTATTCAACAATATGGGCCTACTTTTGGACATGGTCTTAGATATGGAGAAAAGAACAGGACAAAGGCCGGCATGTAGAGTGGGCTGGATAGAGGTGCTGGGTTCTGGACAGGCCAGGCTGGGTCACCTGCAGGGTGTCTCTAGTGCGACCATTCTCAACCAGGGTTCCTCCAGAGGATGCTAAGGGTTCCTTGAACTCTGGCTGGTTGCCCTTCCATTTCATGGTGCCTCCATAGTTCCTGGACCAACAAAACTTGGCAAAGCAGCAGAATGACACCAATGATCTTTTTTGTAGCTGCCTGTATGTGTTGTATTATTCCTACTAACCACCGATGTAAGGGTCCATTTAATTGGATTTAGTAAGGGTTACTTTAAGGCCTGGAAATTTATTTAGGGGTTCCTCTGGGCTAAAAAAAGGTTGAGAATGGCTGCTCTAGAGGGTGATAATCCTCGTGGGATCCATTCTAGAGAGCCTCAGGAAACTTGTGGCGACCAAAGGGTTAATGCACACTAAAAGTGTTCCTGTTACATTAAATGCCTACCCTTGTACTGCAGAAATCTCCCCAGTTACCTGGCTCAGGTTATCTGGAGGCCAATGAAGCCATTGACAGATTAATACTTCCTACCCCCCAGGTCAACTGTCTATTGCCATCTCCCTCCTATCCCAATTGAAGGCTAGCTCTAATATCACACTAACACTATCATATGTCATACACAAGGCACACTGAGGCCGGGGGGGGCAGAGGGGCTAAAGAGTTGGGCGAACTGCCACTTCACTCTTCTAAAAGTTTGGTTCTAGGTGTAAGGACTTGAAGTAAGGGATCTGTGAGTATACAGTGCACTATTTCACCAACACAAATGCAGGGACAGCAGCAATTAGGACCTTTTATTATATGAAGAAATATAATACTGAGAGTCATCAACACGTGTGGGTGGTAGTCTAAAGCCACTGGAAGCCTTGCCACCCTATGCCTTGGCCTATGTTGGTTATGCCGAAATCCGGCCCAGGATGCAGCATCATGTCTATGCATGGCTGACAGATATTAATGTAAAAGCCCCTGAGCATTCACTTAAAACTGTGTATTTTTATTCTTGTAGGAGGAACATTTAAATGGTGACAGGTGACAAGCAGTCAGTAGGAATAAAAGCTCATGAGATGTGCTGACTTCAGATAACAGAAATGCCGGAGTCATACTAATAAATATAAGGCTGTTGCCTTGAAAGTACAACTTCAGGGTGAGGAGGATTCCTTTACAGGCCTCAGGCCTCTGCATATGAGAATCTTCACCAACACGCTTTCTCATGAAAAACATGAAATCCCTTTATTTGAACAGGAAAGTACTCATCTCCATGCATGGGTGGAGGAACCATCTATTACACCTGGAAAAAGACGAGGAGCCACCAACATATCATAATGACTCTTTTGCATGAAGTCTTCTACATATTATTTTATTTTCACAGGGGACGGACCATCTACATATTATTATTACACCTGCACAGGGGGAGTAGTCATCTACAAACTGTATCATTTTTACAACTGCATAGAGGGGAGGAGCAATTTAATATCATTATTACACCTACATTTAGGGAGGAGCTAACTACATAATTATTATTTAACGTTTACATAGGGAGGAATAATTTATCCCCTTCCCGCCGAGCGTACGCAGATGTGCGTAACTCGGCTTTCGGGGGTTATACCTGGATGATGCCTGCAGCTGCAGGCATCATCCCGATACCGTTTTGTAGAGCGGGCGATCGGCTTTCCAAATATAACAACCGATGCGGCTAAAAGGCTGTTATACCGGAGGAGCGGGAGGGGACCCCCGATTCCTCCATAAAGAGTACCTGTCACCACCTATTACTGTCACAAGGGATTTTTACATTCCTTGTGACAGCAATAAAAGTGATAAAAACACAATTTTTAAATATAAAAATAAATAAAATAAATAAGAAAAGAAAAAAATATTTTAAATCGCCCCCGTCCCCGCGAAGCAAAGAAAACGTATACAGAAGTCGCGCCCGCATATGTAAACGGTGTTCAAATCACACATGTGAGGTATCGCCGCGGTCGTCAGAGCGAGAGCAATAATTCTAGCACTAGACCTCCTCTGTAACTCTAACCTGGTAACCGTAAAAAAAATTTTAAGCGTCGCCTATGGAGATTTTTAGGTACCGTAGTTTGTCGCCATTCCACAAGTGCGTGCAATTATAAAGCGTGACATGTTTGGTATCTATTTACTCGGCGTAACATCATCTTTCACATTATACAAAAAAATTGGGTTAACTTTACTGTTTGTTTTTTTTTTAATTCATGAAAGTGTCCCTTTTCCCAAAAAGTTGTGTTTAAAACACCGCTGCACAAATACCGTGTGATAAAAAATATTGCAACAATCACCATTTTATTCTCTAGATTCTCTGCTAAAAAATATATATATAATGTTTGGGGGCTCTAAGTAATTTTCTAGCAAAAAATACGGAGTTTAACTTAAACACCAAATGTCAAAAATCGGCTTAGTCATGAAAGGGTTAAATATCATTATTACACCTGCACAAGGAAAGGAAACATCTACATATCATTATTACAGCTTCAGAGGCGGAGACGTCATCTATATATCATTATTACAACTGCACAGGGGGAAGTTGTCTACATAAAATGATTACACTTGCACAGGGGGAGGAGTTATCTACAGTTCATAATTACATCTGCACACTGGGAGGAGCCAATTACATTGTATTATTACACTTTCAGAGGGGGAGAAGTCATCAATATACCATTATTAGCCCTGCACAGAGGAGTAATATCCCTCTATAATTTATTACACCTTAATAGGTGTAGGAGCCACCTATATATAATTATTAGACCCGTATAGGGGAATGCTATCTACATATTATTATTTTACTTTAACATAGGGAATATTAATTTATATATTATTATTACACCTGCACAAGGAAAGGAGATATCTACATATTATTCTGAATGCTTCAGAGGCGAACAAGTCATCTATATATCATTATTACACTTGCACAGGGGGAGAAGTTATCTACATTTCATATTTACATCTGCACAGGGGGAGGAGCCATCTACATTGTATTATTACACCTTCACAGGGGGAGAAGTCATCTATATACCATTATTACCCCTGCACAGAGGAGTAATAGTCCTCTATAATTTATTACACCTTAATAGGTGTAGGCGCCACCTATATATCATTATTAGGCCTGTATAGGGGGAGGGGCTATCTATATATTATTATTCCACTTTTACATAGGGTGTAGTCATTTACATATCATTATTACACCTGCACAAGGAAAGGAAACATCTACATATCATTCATACAGCTTCAAGGACAGAGAAGTCATCTACTGTATGTATCATTATTACACCTGCACAGGGGGGGAGTTGTCTACATAAAATGTTTACACTTGCACAGGGGGAGGAGTTATCTACAGTTCATAATTACATCTGCGCAGGGGGAGGAGCCATCTACATTGTATTATTACACCTTCAGAGGGGGTGAAGTCATCTATATACCATTATTACCCCTGCACAGAGGAGTAATAGTCCTCTATAATTTATTACACCTTAATAGGTGTAGGAGCCACCTATATATCATTATTAGACTTGTATAGGGGAAGGAGCTATCTATATATTATTATTCCACTTTTACATAGGGAGGAGTCATTTATATATCATTATTACACCTGCACAGGGAGGAGTTGTCTACATAAAACTATTACAATTATTACATTTCATAATTACACAGGGGGAGGAGCCATCTATATTGTATTATTACACCTACACAGGGGGGAGTTTTCTACATAAAACTATTACACCTACACAGTGGGAAGAGTTATCTATATATTATAATTACACCTGTACAGGGGGAGGAGCCATCTACATTGCATTATTACACCTTCAGAGGGGGAGAAGTCATCTATACACCCTTATTACCCTTGCACAGAGGAGTAATAGTCCTCTATCATTTATTACACCTTAATAGGTGTAGGAGCCACCTATATATCATTATTATAACTACACAGGAACCCTTTACATATAATATTATACCTACGCAGGGAGAAGCTGTCCTTAATCACCATTACACATGCGCAGGAGGAGGAACTATCTCTATATCCTTTTTACACCCGCAGGGTGGAAGGAACCTTTAACACAAATTACTTTTATACCTACACAGGTGGGAGGAGCCATAAGTATATAATTATTGCGCCTGCGTCATTATTACACTTTAATAGGCGGAAGCGCTGTCTATACTGTATATAATTACTATAACCGCGGGGGGGGGGGGGGGGGTGTTGGGATATATTCATATCATCATTATTATGCCTACGCTGGAGGAGGAGTCATCTGCATAGCATCATTATA
The DNA here is from genome assembly GCA_037952835.1 of Lithobates septentrionalis. NCBI lineage: Eukaryota > Metazoa > Chordata > Amphibia > Anura > Ranidae > Lithobates > Lithobates septentrionalis. The sequence continues at coordinate 48,317 of JBBDGP010002526.1, forward strand.
TAGTACCTGTGCAAATATCTTTTTTTTTTACCCGAATAGGAGGAGCCATCTATTCTTTTTATATCTGTCATTGAAGCATTGATAAGAATCCTATATATGGAGGTACTCAAGGCTCTCCCATCCCCCTCTATGGGTGGAGGAAGACTTTCCATGGATTGGAATATCCCTTTATATCACTTGCCGGAAAAACTCACAAGTAGACCCTCCTCCCTCACCACTGCCCAAGTCCCTCATCTGTATCATGTATACTGCATATAGAGGGTCATATACAGTCACATAGTGTATGTACTACTAGTAATTTATAATACAACACTCTGTGATGCATAGTGCACTGTATTACACTATAACATTCACACTGCTAGTTATAGATAAGTCCCTATTACTAGCAACATCCATCCATCTACACACACATAAATGGTATATATAAATGTGTCTTACCTATTCCTGGAGCCACATAAATGAAATAAAGAAAAGAAGAGGACAGGCAGAAGAAAAAAATGACCGCCAGCACAGATCGGTTTGGAATTCGGGCAATTTTCCTCATGGCACAATATGGAATCTTCGAAAATGAGATGTAAAAAAAGAAAATGTGCAGTTCCTGGAAAGAGGAAGGGGGGGGGGGGGGTCACATCCACATATTAATGGGCTCAGGGTGACAATGGATAACAATCGGCGATCATATCTGAGAATTAGAGGTTATTGGGCATGGTACTATAGGGGGGGGAGGGGATACATCCATAGATTGTGCGTATTTAATATTGAATGATAGTCAGATGTTTCCTGGAATCGAGAGGGAGTCTCCAGATGTAGAAGAGGGGTATCCCAGAGATTTTGGGGTCTCCTGATAAAGAGGAGGGAATATTCCACAGATCTCAGGGTCTCCAAATATAAACGAGGAAATATTTTGAAGATATTAGAGTCTACGGATATAGAGGAGTTTTTTTTTTTTTTACAGATATCTTGGTCTCTGTATATAGAGGACAGATATTCCACAGATATCACTGTCTCTATAAATGGAGTAGGGATATTCTGTCTCTATATATAGAGTAGGGGATGTTCCACAGATGTCGGGTGCCCTGTATATAGAGGCGAGATTGTTCCACGGATATTGAGGTCCTTGTATATAGAGAAGGGGATATTTCACAAATGTCAAGGGTCTTTAGATATAGAGGAGATGTTCCACAGACATTTGGGTCCCTGTGTATGGAGGATGTGTTCCACAGATTTTGGAGTCCTTCAGATAAAGAAAAGATGTTTCACAATTATCAAAGTCTTCAGATAAAGAGGAGAAGGTGTTCCACAGATATTGGGGTCTTTGTATATAGATAAGGGGAATTTTCCACAGATGTCAAAGGTCTTTTGATATAGAGGCCACAGATATTTAGGTCCTGTATGTAGAGGAAGAGATGTTCCACAGATTTTGGAGTCTTCAGATTTAGGGGAGAAGAAGTCCCACAAATATCAGAGTCTTCACATATGAAGGAGGAGATGTTCCACAAGTATTAGGGCCTTCAGAGAAGGAAATGTTCTACGGACATTGCGGCCTCTGTATGGGAGATGTTCCACAGATTTTGGAGTCTTCAGATTTAGGGGAGAAGAAGTCCCACAAATATCAGAGTCTTCAAATATGAAGGAGGAGATGTTCCACAAGTATTGGGGCCTTCAGAGAAGGAAATGTTCTACGGACATTGCGGCCTCTGTATGGGAGGAGATGTTCCACAGATTTCGGGGGTCTCTGTATATAGTGGAGGGAATGTTCCACAGATATTGGGATTTTCAGATATAGAGGAAGAGATGCTCCACAGATATCAGGACTTCTGTATATAGAGGATTAGGGTGTTCTACAGACACTGGGGCCTCCTGGTATAGGATATTGGGTTCTCTGTATTTAGGGAAAGTGATGTTCCAGAGTTGATGGGGCTCTCCAGATATAGAAGGATATTTGACAGATGTCAGGAGTCTCCAGATATAGAGTATGGAAGTTCCACTGATGTCAGGGGTCTCGAGATACAGAGGAGGGGATATTCCACAGATGTTGAGGGTCTACATATATGCAGGAGAGATGTTCCACAGATAACAGGGGTCTCCGGATATAAAGAAGGAATATTCCGCCGATGATGGTATCTCAGATTATAAGAGAAGGCAGGTCCACACATGCTGGGAGCCTCTAAATATAAAGGACATGGTAGATCCACAGATGATAGCACCTCTAATGATAGTAAAGCCAAAGTAGGTCCACGGATAATAAAGAATCAGATTTTTGAGACAGTAGATCCACAGACAACGGGGTCTATAGAAGAGACAATAGATCTACAGATGACAAGGGTCTCTGGATATAGAGGAGATGAAAGATCCACACACAACGAGGGTCTCCAGATGTAGAAGAGATGACAGATCTACAGATGATGAAGGTCTCTGAAAGATCTACACACAACAAGGGTCTCCAGATGTAGAAGAGATGACAGATCTACAGATGATGAAGGTCTCTGAAAGATCTACACACGACAAGGGTCCCTGGATGTAGAAGAGACGACCGATCTTCACATGATGAGAGTCTCTGGATGTAGAAAAGGTGTTGGATCCAAAGACGATGGGTGGTCTCTGTATGTAGAAAAAGGTGGTAGATCCGTAGATGATGGGGGCTACTGGATATAGAGGAGATGGTAGATTCTGAGGTGCCAAAGATCTTAATGTATGAAGTAAAGGTAGATCCACAGATGTCGAGGGCTTCTAGATAGAAAGGAAGGGGGCTGTACTGCAGAGCAGAGGTAGAAACACGAGTAACTGGAGGGATGGAGATAAAATAAATGGTAATCCCAGAGAGGGCTTTGGAGTCTGCAGCAACTCCTCAGCAGGTGGGCAGCATCCAGAACAAAGGGGGATCTGGGCAGTTCCTGGGAAAGGAAAGTGATAGGGGAGGACAGTCAAGAGAAAGGGGTTCCCCTAGCTGCTAGTCCAATGCTGAGCAGCTCATGAATGGGAAGAAAGAAGACTGGGGAGGGGGAGCGAGGAGACATGGAAGTGGGTGTGTTCTGGCAGAGACTGTCTACAAACTGCCAGCTGCAGCAGATAGCAGACAGGTCAGAGCTATGTCCTCTGCAGAAACTCACAGCGGCCAATCAGAGATCTCTCCCTGCCTCCTACAACAGATCAATGCTATTAGGAAGGTTTCAATTGTCCACCGTGATGGGTTGAGGTGATGAATAGAATATTCATAGTGGACACAGTGAACACAGACAGATGTGTGCTGTGCAACACACCGTACACTACTGCAAAAGAGAACAAATGCCTCTTTTACAATTACACTTCATTTTATCTCAGTTTAGGGTTTACTGTTTTTATCTTTATGCTTCGCACAGCAACAAAAGAAATAAAGGGTTAATTTCGCATTTTAGGATAGTGAATGCGTTGGGCCAATTATTCCTTTTTACCACCCCCCCCACTTTATTATGTACAGTACATCTGTTCAAATGCTTAGTAACACAAATTGCTAATCAGCCAATCACATGGCAGCAACTCAATGCATTTAGGCATCTAGACGTGGTGTAGACAACTTGCTGACATTCAAACCGAGCATCGGAATGGGGAAGAAAGGAGATTTAAGTGACTTTCAACGTGGCATGGTTGTTGGTGACAGAGTATTTCAAAAACTGCTGATCTACTGGGATTTTCACGCACAACCATCTCTCGGTTTTACAGAGAATGGTCCGAAAAAAGAAAATATCCAGTGAGTGGCAGTTGTGTGGAGGAAAATGCCTTGATGATGTCAGAGGACAGAGGAGAATGGGCAGACTGGTTCCAGATGATAGAAAGGCAACAGTAATTTAAAAAAACACTCGTTACAGCCAAGGTATGCAGAATACCATCTTTGAACGCACAACACATCCAACCTTGGAACAGATGGGCTACAACTGAGGCTACAATTCACACAGATCACCAAAATTGGACAATAGAAGATTGGAAAAGCGTTGCCTGGTCTGATGAGTCTGGATTTCAGTGGCGACATTCAGATGGTGGGGTCAGAATTTGGCGTGAAAATGAAAGCATGGATCCATGCCTTGTATCACCGGTTCAGGCTGGTGGTGGTGGTGTAATGGTGGGGGGGGGGGGATATTTTCTTGGCACACTTTGGGCCGCTTAGTACCAATTGATCATGGTTTATACACCACGGCCTACCTGAGTATTGTTGCTGACCATGTCCATCCCTTTATGACTACAGTGTCCCCATCTTCTGATGGCTCCTTCCAGCAGGATAATGCACCATGTCACAAAGCACCAATCATCTCACCACTGGACAATGAGGTCCCTGTACTCCAATGGTCTCCACACTCACCACATCTCATCCAATAGAGCACCCTTGGGATGTGGTGGAATGGGAGATTGACATCATGGATGTGTAGCCGACAAATCTGCAGCAACTGAGTGATGCCATCATGTCATCATGGACCAAAATCTCTGAGGAATGTCTCCAACACCTTGTTGAATCTATGCCACGAAGAACGAATTTAGTTCTGAAGGTAAAAAGGGGTCCAACCCGGTACTAGCAAGGTGTATGTAATAAAGGGGCCGGTGTGTGTATATTCACATCAGTCACTGCCCTCAAGGAGCTTACAAACTAAGGTCCTTAACTCATATACTAGGGCGAATTTAGACAGGAGCCAATTGATCTACCAACATGTCTTTGGAGTGTGTGAGGGAACCCACACAGGTACAGGGAGAACATGCAAACACCAGGCAGTTTGTGTCGTTGTTGGGATTTGAACCTGCGACCCTAGTGCTGCTGTGCAGAAGTGCTAACCACCTAGCCACTCCTTTCAGGCCTGGTTCATGCTATGAATCGCACAGGAGCGCGCTGTGCATTCTTGTTGGATTCACATGCAATTCATTTTGAATAGCTCAAATGGCTCTGCATCGCACTAAAAATACCATGCGATCTGTTGAGGGCAAATGCACTGGGTATGCGACCTGCATTCGGGGGGGGGGTCGTTAACTTAACACTGACACCTTCTGCAGATCGCAACTGCAGTGCGTTTTGAATGCAGTGCGGAAAACGCACACAGAACGCGGGTTTACCCACACCGCCTTCTAGTGTGAACTTTATACAGTATAGGAGAAAGGGGGTCACATTCATACCCTGTTTCCCCGAAAATAAGACCTAGTGTGATTGTCGGTGATGGCTGCAATATAAGCCCTACCCCCCAAATAAGCCCTACCCTGTTTCCCCGAAAATAAGCCCTACCCTGAAAATAAGACCTACAAGGACTTTAACTAGGGCTTATTTGGGGGGTAGGGCTTATATTGCAGCCATCACCGACAATCACGCTAGGTCTTATTTTCGGGGAAACAGGGTATCATTTTGTATGCCAAACAATATCTTTTTCTCCAAAACGAATCTACACACGTTCACTACTGAGAGTGGGAACTAAACTGCATCTGAGCACCACTAATCTAAAACGCTATTTAAGACGCTATTTAAGAGAGGGTGGCTGTTCCTACACACAGTGGGACCATGGAGAACCCTCAAACAGGAAGTCAGATCATGGCAACAACAAATTGTGGAGGATGTTCCACAGAAGATGGAGGTCTCGAGGTGTAGAGAAGGAAGATGGGGGACTCTAGGTATGGAAGAAAGGATGCTCCACATTAATCAGGGTTTCTGAATATAGAGGAGGCATGTTCTACATATATTTGGGGTATATCAGATACTTAGAGGCAGCAATGTTCCACAGGTGATGGGGGTCTTCAGATATAGTGGAGGGGATGGTCCTCAGATACCAAGCTCTCCTGATATAGGAGAGGGAAGTTCCACAGACAATAAGGGTTTTTGTATATAGAGGAGGGGATGTTGCACAAATATCAGGATATCCTGATATACAAGAAGGAATGTTCCAAAGACATTGCAGTCTTTGGATGTTCCACAGACATCACGATCTCCAGATATACGTAGATGAGGGAAATTCCACAGATATTGGGGTCTTCAAATAAAGTTAAGTGGAAACTCAACAGGTATGGGGGGGGGGGGGGGTGTCTCTGTACATAGAGAAGGAAATGTTCCATGAATATTTGGGTCTCTCTAGCTATAGAGAAGAGGTTTTACATAGATATCAGGGTCTCCCTATATAGAGAAGGTAACATTTCACAAGTGATGAGGGTCTCCAGATATAGAGGATAAGAACAACACTGATATACTAATAAATGTCTGTTGGCCTAGAAATTCACTGAACCATACATGCCCAGAATATTAATATATTAGATATCTTGTCTTCAAATATCACCCAAATTGTCCTCTCCGCTCTTCTCAAGACCTCCTACTCTCAAGCTCTCTCATCTCCTCCTCTCATGCTCATCTCCAGGATTTCTCCAGAGCCTCTCCCATCCTCTGGAACTCGCTACCTCCACCTGTCCGGCTATCCCCTACTCTTGCTACCTTCAGGTGATCCCTGAAAACTCACCTGTTAAGGAAAGCCTATAACGTCTCTAACTAATCTTCTACCACTTCCATCAGCTCATTCCCCACAGTTACAACCTTTTGTACCACCTGCCCCATCCTATTAGATTGTAAGCTCTTCTGAGCAGGGCCCTCTTAATCCTCCTGTATCTTATTGTATTATAACTGTATTGTCTCCCTTTTATATTGTAAAGCGATGCGTAAACTGTTGGCGCTATATAAATCCTGTATAATAATAATAATAGATGCACAGTGATGTCATTTGCCAGGTAATGGAAACAGATGTGATATGTGTGTTTGACATTTTTCCTGCCCCTGGTCCAGAGATCATCAGATGGTAGCAACCATCCAGACATCTGTGTTTGCCAGAACATCGAGCAATTTAGATATCTAATAAAGGCACATAATCAGACTTCGAGTGCACTATATCACATTATTATTTTCTAATCTGGTACAATTGATTGTATTTCCCACATTAAAAAAAGATTTTAATGTCACCTCTCAAACTTTTATTTACTCAGATAAGTCATCTGTACTATACCAGAAGCCAGTTTTGGCCAGTTACTTCGAAAATTACAGAGATTTGTGTTTGATCGGGGAGTACAGGGAGGGATTTGTATCTGATCTAGGAGTACAGCAGGAAATTTGTGTCTGATCGGGGAGTACAGCAGGAAATTTATGTCTGATCTGGGAGTACAGCAGGAAATTTGTGCCTGATCGGGGAGTACAGCAGGAAATTTGTGTCTGTCGGGGAGTACAGCAGGAAATTTGTGTCTGATCGGGGAGTACAGCAGGAAATTTGTGTCTGATCGGGGAGTACAGCAGGAAGTTTGTGTCTGATCGGGGAGTACAGCAGGAAGTTTGTGTCTGATCGGGGAGTACAGCAGGAAATTTGTGTCTGATCGGGGAGTACAGCAGGAAATTTGTGTCTGATCGGGGAGTACAGCAGGAAATTTGTGTCTGATCTGGGGAGTACAGCAGGAAATTTGTGTCTGATCGGGGAGTACAGCAGGAAATTTGTGTCTGATCGGGGAGTACAGCAGGAAATTTGTGTCTGATCGGGGAGTACAGCAGGAAATTTGTGTCTGATCGGGGAGTACAGCAGGAAATTTGTGTCTGATCGGGGAGTACAGCAGGAAATTTGTGTCTGATCGGGGAGTACAGCAGGAAATTTGTGTCTGATCGGGGAGTACAGCAGGAAATTTGTGTCTGATCGGGGAGTACAGCAGGAAATCTGTGTCTGATCGGTGAGTACAGGGAGGAATATGTATCTGATAAGAGAGAACAGGCGAGTTTGGTGTCTGATTGGGGAGTACAGGAAGGATTTGCGTCTGATCAGGGAGTACAGGAAGGATTTGTGTCTGATCGGGGAGAAAAAGAAGAGATTTGTGTGTGATCAGGGAGAAAAGGAAGATATTTGTGTGTGATTGGGGAGTGCAGGAAGAAATTTGTGTCTGATCGGGGGGAGTACAGGGAAGGATTTGCGTCTGATCAGGGAGTACAGGGAGGGATTTGTGTCCGGTCAGGGAGTACAGGGAGAGATTTGTGTGTGATCAGGGAGTACAGGGAGAGATTTGTGTGTGATCAGGGAGTACAGGGAGAGATTTGTGTCTGATCAGGGAGTACAGGAAGAAATTTGTTTGTGATAAGGAAGTACAGAATGCATTATGGTCTAATTGGGGGACATATTAGGATTTGGATCGATTTGGGGGCACAGAATGGTATTTGGGTCTGACTGGGACACAGAGAGATATTTGTGTTTTGACTGGGAGGGACAGGATTGGACCTGGGTCTGATTATCAGGACTAAGCGGGTTTGGTCCTATTTGTAGGTGCAGAAAAAAAGTCTAATTGGGAAGACTGAGTGGAACTTGGGTCTGATGGGGGGGAACCAAGTCGGTTCCAGATCTGATAAGGGGTACAAGGTAAGGTTTGGGTCTGACTGTAGGCACAGAGGCACAGAATGTAGGCACAGAAAGAGATATGTGGTCTAACCAGGGAGGGATGGGGGATATTTGTGGTCTGATCACTGTGGACCAAGTGGGATTTGTGGTCTGATCACTGTGGACCAAGTGGGATTTGTAGTCTGATCACTGTGGACCAATTGGGATTTGTGGTCTGATCACTGTGGACCAAGTGGGATTTGTGGTCTGATCACTATGGACCAAGTGGGATTTGTGGTCTGATTATGGGGACTGACTGGGATTTGTGGTCTGATCATGGGGACTGACTGGGCTTTGCGGTCGGATTATGGGGACTGACTGGGCTTTACGGTCGGATTATGGGGACTGACTGGGATTTGTGGTCTGATTATGGGGACTGGTTTATTATTTTGGGAGTAAAGAGAGACATTTACATTAAAGGTCTGATTGGGGGGACAGAGTGGGAAACTGGTCAGGTGGGAGGGCTGAGTGGGATATGAGTCTGATAGGCAGGATTTGGGTCTGATTGGAAGGACAGTGTAGGATTTGGGTCTGATTGGAAGGACAGTGTAGGATTTGGGTCTGATTGGAAGGACAGTGTAGGATTTGGGTCTGATTGGAAGGACAGTGTAGGATTTGGGTTTGATTGGAAGGACAGTTTAGGATTTGGATCTGATTGGAAGGACAGTGTAGGATTTGGGTCTGATTGGAAGGACAGTTTAGGATTTGGGTCTGATTGGAAGGACAGTGTAGGATTTGGGTCTGATTGGAAGGACAGTGTAGGATTTGGGTCTGATTGGAAGGACAGTGTAGGATTTGGGTCTGATTGGAAGGACAGTGTAGGATTTGGGTCTGATTGGAAAGACAGTGTAGGATTTGGGTCTGATTGGAAGGACGGTGTAGGATTTGGGTTTGCTTGGAAGGACAGTGTAGGATTTGGGTCTGATTGGAAGGACAGTGTAGGATTTGGGTCTGATTGGAAGGACAGTGTAGGATTTGGGTCTGATTGGAAGGACAGTGTAGGATTTGGGTTTGATTGGAAGGACAGTGTAGGATTTGGGTCTGATTGGAAGGACAGTGTAGGATTTGGGTTTGATTGGAAGGACAGTGTAGGATTTGGGTCTGATTGGAAGGACAGTGTAGGATTTGGGTTTGATTGGAAGGACAGTGTAGGATTTGGGTCTGATTGGAAGGACAGTTTAGAATTTGGGTCTGATTGGAAGGACAGCGTAGGATTTGGGTCTGATTGGAAGGACAGTGTAGGATTTGGGTTTGATTGGAAGGACAGTGTAGGATTTGGGTTTGATTGGAAGGACAGTGTAGGATTTGGGTCTGATTGGAAGGACAGTGTAGGATTTGGGTTTGATTGGAAGGACAGTGTAGGATTTGGGTTTGATTGGAAGGACAGTGTAGGATTTGGGTCTGATTGGAAGGACAGTGTAGGATTTGGGTTTGATTGGAAGGACAGTGTAGGATTTGGGTCTGATTGGAAGGACAGTGTAGGATTTGGGTTTGATTGGAAGGACAGTGTAGGATTTGGGTTTGATTGGAAGGACAGTGTAGGATTTGGGTCTGATTGGAAGGACAGTGTAGGATTTGGGTCTGATTGGAAGGACAGTGTAGGATTTGGGTCTGATTGGAAGGACAGTGTAGGATTTGGGTCTGATTGGAAGGACAGTGTAGGATTTGGGTCTGATTGGAAGGACAGTGTAGGATTTGGGTCTGATTGGAAGGACAGTGTAGGATTTGGGTCTGATTGGAAGGACAGTGTAGGATTTGGGTCTGATTGGAAGGACAGTGTAGGATTTGGGTCTGATTGGAAGGACAGTGTAGGATTTGGGTCTGATTGGAAGGACAGTGTAGGATTTGGGTCTGATTGGAAGGACAGTGTAGGATTTGGGTCTGATTGGAAGGACAGTGTAGGATTTGGGTCTGATCAGGGGTACAGAGTGGGATTTGAATCTGATTGGGTCATAGAGAGGTATTTGGGTCTAATCAGGTAGTCAGTCTTATGCCGCGTACACACGGTCAGACTTTTCGACCGGACTGGTCCAACGGACGCCGACGGACCAAATCCGGCGGACAATCCGATCGCATATGGGCTTCACCGGACCTTCAGCGGACTTTTCCAATCACAAATCTGACGGACTTTAGATTTGGAACATGCTTCAAATGTTTACATCGTAACTCCGCCAGGCCCAGAAATCCGCTCATCTGTATGCTAATCCGACGGACAAAAATCTACGCTAGGGCAGCTATTGGCTACTGGCTATCAACTTCCTTATTTTAGTCCGGTCGTACGTCATCACGTACGAATCCGTCGGACTTTTGTGTGATCGTGTGTAGGCAAGTCCGGTCGTTAGAAAGTCCGCCAAAAGTCTGTCGAAAGTCTGTCGGACAGGCTGTCGGACTTTTGTAGCTGAAAAGTCCGACCGTGTGTACGCGGCATTAGTCATGTCCTTGCTGGCAGAGTGTCCTCTGATGTCACAGCATGCAATGTGTACAGTTTTAAGGTTGGACTCCTTAGTCACATAGGTGGCAGTTCGGTCACTCACCCCCATTAATGAACAAATCAATAAGCTTGCTCACCGCATACCTCAGTGAGTAAACAGTTCTATGTACTGACAGATGAACGCTTACGTATGTAACGCGTGATGCTTCTTACATAAAGATTGTGGCAAAATAAACATTATTAGTGCATTAAAGTGTGTGACAAAAAAGGGGTGAATTCAGAATGTGTAGGGAATTTTTGGATAAACCTTACTGAATCACCTACTCTCAAACCATTTTGGAACAGTGGGGGTTATTTACGAAAGGCAAATCCACTTTGCACTGAAAGTGCACTTGGAAGTGCAGCCGCTCTAAATCTGAGGGGTACATCTGAAATGAGGGGAAGCTCTGCTGATTTTATCATCCAATCATGTGCAAGCTAAAATGCTGTTTTTTATTTTACTTGCATGTCCCCCTCGGATCTACAGCGACTGCACTTCCAAGTGCACTTTCAGTGCAAAGTGGATTTTCCTTTTAGTAAATAACCCCCAGTGTCATCCATTTTAGAAATATAACGACCATTTTAAAGCAGTTTTTATATAAATAAAAAATGTGGTAAAAAAATAAATAAATACACGTACTTACCTACCTGCTGCAGGCATCGGTCTGATACTACAAGCAGTCCCTTGCTGGCACTAAGCTCAAGAACTGAGCGATCACGTGACCATGATCGCTCAGTTCTCGGGTCCACTATGAGCAGAAAGTGATGACTTTTAATCGCGTCTCTCTTCTTTGCCCCTCCAGGGCTCACTGGAGCACCAGGCTAAAGAGGGGGTGGGAGCGGCTGGCTCAGGCTCTCAGCAGTGTGCTAAAAGGCTGAGCCAGCTGCCTGTAAGGTACCTGGGTGGATCTTGACATTATTGTGGGGATCCCTACAGAGTCTGGAGCGCCTCTGTCATGTTAGCAAGCAGTGGGCTGGATGGGAGATATAACATACCTCCCTACTTTTTAAGATGGGAATGAGGGACATCTATCAGCAAAAGTATGCAGGCATAGGACGCACCCATGGCCACACCCCCTTAAAGGAGAATTATACAAAAAAACAAGATTGGTTAAACCCACAAGTGTTTTTTTTTACCACTACTATTCCTTTATATTGGCTTTTAGAATTTACAAATCCAATGTGTCCAATCACAGCTGATCACGATGTACACACACTTGCCGGTTATCTGCATTCCTTTTCTTACACAGTAACTTGCTAGTGTGAAAGAAAGCGGATAGCTACACTGATAATTAGGGCACTAATCAGTATCCCGATTATCAGTGCAGTCCAGACAGTGCTGCCTATTAGTGCCAATCAGTGCTGCCAATCGGTGCCCATCAGTGCTGCCAATCAGTGCCTATCAGTGCTGCCAATTAGTGCCTCCTCATGAGTACCACCTATCAGTGCCCATCATTGCCGCCTATCAGTGCCCATCATTGGCGCATATAAGTGCAGCTTCATCAGTTCCCATATAAACAACACTTTACTTTTACAAAGTTGGCTGGCTGCTGATCTGAAACCTCCGAATATCATAACTGATGCTCGGATGCAGGCACACTACTCGGGAAGCCATTTCGAAACATATGTCTGACATTTAGCTCGGGTTCACACTATAACGGGCTGCGGATCGCACAGGAGCACTGTGCGTCCATGTTCCCCGTTTCAGGGGCGAATCAGGGCCGATTCTATGCCTGAATTCGGCCCTGAAACAGAGCCAAAGCCGCACAGCGTTTCTGTGCAGTGCGCTCCACAGCCGCCCTGGAGATATGTGAACCGGCTCCATAGGGAGCCAGTCACATTCTCCTGCTATGCGAATTAGATGCGGGGAAACGCACATCTAATTCGCATAGGTGTGAACCCGGGCTCAAAGGGCCCGTGCTTGCTTTGCATGTCGTGGGTCAGTGTGGCAATTGCCGTAAACGTTGAGAAGGTGGTATCTTTATTTTGGCGCACGGTGGGCATGTGCGTTTATGTAACTGGTGTAATGTTAACCTATGATTGGAAGGCTACAGTATGTTGTATAACTACTTTTAACAACCAATAATGTTACGCATTTATCTTTATTGTGTAAGCTGATAAAACTATACAATCTGATCCAATGGGCAGCAGTTGTTTTGCTGTCCCCCAACACGTATGTACAGCGCATGCCTAATAAATACTTATCTGATTTGAACCTTCTCACAAACTGTTGATGTTTGCTGTTAAAAGAATCCTTATTCGGGAGCAGCAAGATTGTCTTGTTTCATCCAACCTTCCCTGATTTAAAATGAAATACTCCAGTATATGTATTCAGTTTATTAATGGAGAGGGGCTGACGTACTTTCCTAGTGAAATGTCTCTCCTCAGAGGCCAGAGGAAACAGTCAAAAGATAATATAGAGGATGCTCCACAAATGTCGTAGACTAAAATAATGATTTAGCACAGAAGCACTGCTCTGCCCATTTACACTAGCAACTTTGATATGCTTATGTTCCACTCACAATCTATGCATGAATCTCATACAGATTCCTCTCAGCATTCATACATGAATCTCATACAGATTTTTTTTCAGGATCCGTCCACATATCTGATACAGATTCCTCCCAGGACCGACCCACAAATCTCATACAGATTCCTCCCAGGAGCCATTAACAGATCTCATACAGATTCAAATCAAGATCCGTCCATGGGTCTTGTACATATTCCTTCCAGGATCCATCCATGGATCTTATACAGACTCCTTGCAGGATCTGTACATGAATCTTGTACATATTCCTCTCATGATTCATCCAAGATCTCATACAAATTCCTCTCAGGATCCATGGAGCTCATACATATTCTTCTCAGAACCTCTCTGTGGATCTCAGATTCCCCTCAGGACCTATCCACAGTATTCATACGGATTCCCCCCGGGAGCCATCCACCGATCTCATACAGATTCCTCTCAGGACCCAATCACCGATTTCATACAGATGCCTATCAGGACCCATCCACCGATCTCATACAGATTCCTCTCAGGATCCATCCATGGATCTCATACCGATTCCCCTCAGGATCCATCCATGGATCTCATACCGATTCCCCTCAGGACTCATTCAGAGATCTTATACAGATTCCTCTAAGGATCCATACACCGATCTCCTACAGATTCCTCTCAGGACCCAATCACCGATTTCATACAGATTCCTGACAGGACCCATCCACCCATCTCATATGCCCCGTACATACGGTCGGATTTTCCGATGGAAAATGTCCGATCGGAGCATGTTGTCGGAAATTCCGACCGTGTGTGGGCTCCATCGGACATTTTCCATCGGATTTTCCAACAAACAAAGTTTGAGAGCAGGATATAAAATTTTCCGACAACAAAATCCGTTGTCGGAATTTCCGATCGTGTGTACACAAATCCGACGGACAAAGTGCCACGCAGGCGCAGAATAAATAAAGAGATGAAAGCTATTGGCCACTGCCCCGTTTATAGTCCCGACGTACGTGTTTTACGTCACCGCGTTTAGAACGATCGGATTTTCCGACAACTTTGTGTGACCGTGTGTATGCAAGTTTGAGCCAACATCCGTCGGAAAAAATCCTAGGATTTTGTTGTCGGAATGTCTGAACAAAGTCCGACCGTGTGTACGGGGCATTACAGATTCCTCTCAGGATCCATCCATGGATCTCATACCGATTCCCCTCAGGACTCATTCAGAGATCTTATACAGATTCCTCTAAGGATCCATACACAGATCTCATACAGATTCCTCTCAGGACCCACTTATGGACCCCATACAGATTCCTCTCTGGATCCATCCATGGATCTCATACAGATTCCTCTCAGGACCCACTTATGGACCCCATACAGATTCCTCTCTTCTGGATCCATCCACGGATCTCATACCGATTCCTCTCAGGACCTAACCATTGATCTCATACAGATTCTTCTCATGACCAATTTATGGATCTTATAAAAATTCCTCTCATGATCCATACACAAATCTCATACCAATTTCTCTTAGGACCCATCCATGGATCTCTTATGCCGCATACACACGATCAGACTTTTCCGGCAAAAAAGGTCAGACGGAATCATTCCATAGGATATTCAGATCGTGTGTGGGCTTCATCGGACTCTTTCTTTCAAAAATTATGAGAGACCTAGAAATAGAACATGTTTTAAATCTTTCCGACTGAATCAATTCCTATCAGGAAAACCGTTCATCTGTATGCTATTCAGACGGACCAAAAACGTCGCAAGGGCAGCTATTGGCTACTGACAATTGAACTTCCTTTTTCTAGTCCCATCGTACGTCATCGCGTTCTAAACGATCAGACTTTGGTGTGATCGTGTGTAGGCAAGTCGGTTTCATCGGAACTCCGACGGAAAAACCGTCAGAGTATATTCTGGCGGAAAAACCGGTTGTGTGTACGTGGCATTACAGATTGCTCCTAGGATCCATCCATGGATCTCAAACAGATTCCTCTCAGGATCCATCCATGGATCACATATAGATTCCTCTCAGGACTTATCCACAGATCTCATACAGATTTCTCTCAGGACCCATCCATGGATCTCATACAAAGTCTTCGGAGGACCCATCCATGGATCTCAAACAAAGTCCTCAGAGGACCCATCTATGGATCTCATACAGATTCCTCTCAGGATCCCTACATGAATCGCATAGAGATTTCTTTCAGGATCTATCCACAGATCTCATACAGATTCCTCCAAGGACCCATCCACAGGTCTCATACAGATTCCATCAGGACCCATCCATGGATCTCATACAGATTCCTCTCAGGATCCAGCCACAGATCTTGTACAGATTCCTCTCAGGAGGACCCATCCACAGTTCTCATACAGATTCCAATCAGGACCCATCCATGGATCTCATATAGGTTTCTCTCAGGATCCACCTGGATCTTGTACATTTTCCTCTCAGCATCCACCCAAGATCTCATACAGAATCCTCTCAGGACCCATCCATGGATCTTATAAAATTTCCTCGCAGGACTAGGGTTGCCACCTCATCCCTTTAAACCCTAACACGTATTAATTACACAGGTTCTGTGGCTGGTTAAAGTGGTGTTTAAAGGGACGAGGTGGTAACCCTACTCAGGACTCATCCATGGATCTTATCCAGATTCCTCTCAGGATCTGTGCACGAATCTCATACAGATTTCTTTCAGGATCCATCCACAGATCTCATAAAGATCTCTTTGTTTTGAGTGTCAACACAGGGCTCTGGGCTCTGATTGGACACAGCCGATCAGCAGGTCCCGGCCATGAATCATTGGCCGGGACCTGCTGACAGACTCCAGCTGTGTCAAATCACAGAGGAGTAGGCAACCTAAACCTGAAAACAGGCAGCGATGTACCAGTATGTCGCCGTGCCTGTAGGGGACACCTGTCCGCAGTACATTGCGGGTGGGCGGTACAAAATTGGTTAAAACTGTCCTAAGGGGGACTCAACAGTCACTTCCCAGCATATATATTAAGTCATTCTAGAATCCAGGAACTAAAAACACATACAAAGAAGCTTCTGTTTGTGGCATTTGATATAACTGTTATAGAACCTGAACTGTGACTAAACACACCCAATGATAGGTATGAAGTGTCACCCAACTCATTCTTCTTTCTTAGTATGGTGCACTTTTCCTGTATAGTTCCCATTTATGGATAAAATGCGAGGCTGTCCCTGCACAGCATGCATATGGGGATTGTTTAGGAACCTCCCGTTGGTAGGGACTCCAGTTGGAGTTATGGTCAGAGCACAGGCCATTATTCTGTTCATACAAAAAGAAACATACAAAAAGAAACAAAAAGGGGGGGGGGGGGGGGCGTTTACCCATACATGTGATTGTGGGCATATTAAGAGGACATTTTCTAAAAATGGGGCTGGGAGATTTTCTTAAAAATTTTTTTTCGATTCTCTTAAAAAAAACTCGATTCACGATTCGAATCGAGTTTTCTTTTTTCTTTGGAAACCGCACTGGTCCTGAGGCGCTGCGGGCATGAGCTTTTAGGCGAGGCCGCGGCTTCGGCCTAGTCTGTGGCGTTCGGCCTCGCGGACTAGGCCGAAGCCGCGGCCTCACCTAAAAACTCCTTGCCCGCAGCTCTTCAGGCCCGGCACGGTGTCAGCGCCGGTCCGGAGGCGCGGCAGGCATGAGTTTTTAGGCGAGGCCGCGGCTTCGGCCTAGTCCGCGAGGCCGGACGCCGCAGACTAGGCCGAAGCCGCGGCCTCGCCTAAAAGCTCATGCCCGCAGCGCCTCAGGACCAGCGCGGTTCATCCACCACCGATCTCATACAGATTCCTCTCAGGACCCAATCACCGATTTCATACAGATGCCTATCAGGACCCATCCACCGATCTCATACAGATTCCTCTCAGGATCCATCCATGGATCTCATACCGATTCCCCTCAGGACTCATTCAGAGATCTTATACAAATTCAGATGTCAGCGCTGGTCCGGAGGCGCGGCAGGCATGAGTTTTTAGGCGAGGCCGCGGCTTCGGCCTAGTCCGCGGCGTCCGGCCTTAGCCGCGGACTAGGCCGAAGCCGCGGCCTCGCCTAAAAACTCATGCCCGCAGCGCCTCGGGACCGGCGCGGGGGAAAAAAAAAATCTAAAAAAATCGATTTGCTTAAATTTTGAATCGATTTGACCTCTCAACTCGATTCAAGATTTAAATCGATTTTTTTCCCAGCCCTAGTAGGTAGGTTAATTGGCTTCTGTCCAAAATTGGCCCTAATATATGAATGGGGACCTTGGATTGAGGGTAGGGACTGATGTGAGTGTTCGATGTACAGGGTTAGGGACAATTGTAGACACGCACCCACACTCACTCAGGTTGAACTGGATGGACTGGTGTCTTTATTCAACCTTACTAACTATGTAACTATGTTAGATTTTTATAAATAAACGTTATCTTTGGTAATGCACAAGGTCGGTGCGCCCTCCTTTTCTTTTTGCATGTTTCAGTTCTAAGGATACCCATTGTTCTGAGGAGGGCACCAAGACCTGCGACATTCCATATACTTATTTAAAAGGGTTGGCTACACCACCTACTCAGTTGACCGAGCTCCCGAGCACAGGAGATTGTATTGTGCATTATTCTGTTCATTCTGGGATATCTTTCATGGATGATTTATAAGCCAGGCAGGACAATCATGGTTCCTGTACCTGTGCTCAGCGAACATCCCATAGGTCTGTAAATTAATCAGGCAGTTTCCAGTCATGCAAAGACTCTGGGCTCTTAGGTTACAGTAACATGGCCGGTAACTTTATCTCCGGCACCGGTGACTGTGTCTCTGCCATGTGTCTTTTGTTGTTGTAGTTGATTAGGGGGGCGTGACTTTTTGTCTTTTAGCTTCTTTTACTATCTACTCATTTTGGAGGGATCTCAGACATCACCTACACAAAACGATCAGTGCTTAACCACTTCAATACCGGGCTTTTTCACCCTCTTCCTGCCCAGGCCAATTTTCATTTCTCATCGCTGTTGCACTTTGAATGACAATTGCGCGGTCATGCTACACTGTACCCAAATGATTTTGATCATTATTTTTTATCCCCACAAATAGAGCTTTCTTTTGGTGGTATTTGATCATCTCCGCGGTTTTTATTTTTTGCGCCATAAACAAAAGAAGACAAAAAAAACACTATATTTTTCACTTTTTGCTATAATAAATATCCCAAAAACACATTTTTTTCTCAGTTTAAGCTGATATGTATTCTTCTACATATTTTTGGTAAAAAAAAACGCAATACGCAAATACTGATTGGTTTGCGCAAAAGGTATAGTGTCTACAATATTGGGATTAGTTTTATGGCATTTTTATTATTCTTTTTTTTTTTTACTAGTAATGGTGGCGATCTGCGATTTTTATTGTGACTGCGACATTTCGACGGGCATATCGGACACTTTTTGACACCATTTTGGGACCATTCACATTTATACAGCGATCAGTGCTATAAAAATGCATTGATTACTGTATAAATGTCACTGGCAGGGAAGGGGTTAACCCTAGGGGGCGATCAAGGGGTTATTTGTGTTACCTAGGGAGTGATTCTAACTGTAGGGGGCTCACAAGGAGAGGAGACCGATCGGTGTTCCTCTGTACACGGAACACATGATCGGTCTCCTCTCACCTGACAGGACGTGGGTTTGTGTGTTTACACACACAGATCCACGTCCCGGCTCTGTTAACGGGCAATCAAGAGCGCCCGGCGGACAACGCGGCCACCAGGCACGCGCATCAGCCCCCGAGTGACGCGCGCACGCCCCCCCAGACGGCTGGGAAGCCCAGGACGTCATATGACGCCCGCCCAGGATGGAAGATCCCTCCTGTGGACGTCATATGACTATGGGCGATACTGAAGTATTTAAAGTGTTACTAAACCCTCAACAGTAGAATCAGTCTGTATATGCAGTAAAGTATGTTTGTTATACTCACTGTGGAACCTAAGGGGTTAATCCTGTGCATTGTGTAAAAAGGCGGTTTGATCCTGTCTTCTCTGATCCTCCCCTTTCTTGCATTGTCCCCAAAACATCTCTGGTTAAGACAGAGTTAGTGGAGTCAGTCTGCACATGCTCAGTTTGGTGTGTATTGCTAGAGAGTTTTTTTTTTTTTCTTGGGAGACTGCATATGATCAGCACATGGCCAATCAGCACTGTCCAGACAGAGGGTCAGGGGTCCTGCATCCTCATAGGACAGCCAGTGCATGATAAAAAACTCCTCCTACAAGTTGAGAAAAGGTATTTAGCAGTTTATATTTACTAAAATAATCGCATTTCCATGTTCTGTGTACTGGGGGAGACCAGATATAGTAAATGCAGGCTCCTGGGTTTAGTAACACTGTAAAGTGCAAGTAAACTTCCATCATTTGCTTTTACCTATAGGCATACCTCCCAACTTTTTGAGATGGGAACGAGGGACGCCTCTTAGCAAAAGTATGTAGGCAGTGGACACACCCCCTGCCACGCCCCCTTAAAAGGAAGATTATTTTAAAAAAAATGTTTAGTTAAAGCCACAAGTGTTTTTTTTTTACCACTACTATTCCTTTATATTGGCTTTTGATATTTACAAATGCAGCAATTTAGAAACTGGATGAAAGGTTTAGCGCTGGGAAACACTTTTTGAAAGATAAAAAGTGCATTTTATATACAATTATATAGATCAGACCAAAATGAGGGACAAATGAGGAGGAAAGAGGGACAGAGGGACTTTGTTCCAAATCAGGGACAGTCCCTCGAAATCAGGGACAGTTGGGAGCTATGCCTATAGGCAAGTCTATAATAAGGCTTACTTATAGGTAGTGTAAATAGCTCCTAAAGGTACATTGTGTAGGAAATGTTTAGTTTACATGCAGCTAGTGACATCACTGGCGCATGCGCTCTAAAGGAACGGCCACCCGTGCCATTTATTCAAAGCCCTATGCCGGGAACGGCGGCTCCCGCGCGCATGCGTGGGAGTGATGTCATCGCGGCTCCGGCCAGTCACAGAGCTGGAGTTCGCAAACCCGGAAGCAAGACGGGAAAATGATAAGAGCGCCTGAAGCGATGACTTCTCGGCGCAGGAAGAAATTCGTTTTAAGGTAAATGTAACATAATGCGCTAGTATGTGATGCATACTAGCACATTATGCCTTTACCTTTTGCAGGTACAAAATTTTTTTTAAAAAAATTGTCCACCGCTTTAAGTATTGCCTAGTTTAAAGAGACCCTGTCATCTATGAATCTTTATATGACACATCCATGTATAATGGTGGTAAAATAATGTAATAAAGAAGGGATCAAGGAGGTTCATTGCATTTCAGGCTTATGATAGGAGCTTGTCCATGTCGTGCCATACCTAAGACGCACTGGGGTTGATTTACTAAACATGGAAGGTGCAAAACTTGGTGCAGCTGTCAAAACTTAAAGTGGTTGTAAACCCACGAAAAGAAAAACAAAAAAAAAACCTGCAAGACAAAGGCATAATGAGCTAGTATGCATAGCATACTAGCTCATTTAGCATACTAGCTCATTATGAAATACTTACCTAAAATCGAAGCCCCCGCAGTGGTCTCGGCACACCACATCTACGGGTATTTCCGGGTATGGCGGGCTCCGATGCTGTGTTTCGGGCGCACGGGATTTGCCGGTAACGGCATAGCAGATGAAGAAACGGCACAAGCGAGCCGTTTCTTCAGCGCACATGTGCCGATGACGTTGGCACATGCTGATACAGTGAATATCTCCTAAACTGTGCAAGTTTAGGAGATATTCGTGGTACTTACAGGTAAGCCTTATTATAGACTCACCTGTAGGTAAAAGTGTTGTGTACAGCCTCGTACACACGATCGGACTTTATACAAAGTTTTCCGTGGATTTCTGTCCAAAGGGCGTTGGCCGTGAACTTAGTATGCATACACACGGCAGGACCTTTTAGGCAACAAACACAAACGTAGTGACGTTTCAACGTACTGACGCCTCTTCAAAAGAGGACGTTCAATTCTCCGGCGCCACCCCTTGGTCAACTTCTGTATTGCTGTCTGATCTTTTGAATTGGTTCTGAGCATGCGTGTTTGTACTTTGTACTAAACTCCGATGGTTTTGTGTACACACGATCGGTCTTGCCGGCGTCAGACTTTTATTGCCGCCAAGTTTGTTCGCACCGCCAACATTTGTCCGATGAAAAGCGAAAAAGTTTGTCCGATGGAGCGTACACACGGTCGGATGTTGCCTTAAAACAGATAATTTGCATGTTTGTTGTCAAAAAGTCCGATCGTGTGTATGGACCTTAAGAGTTTACAACCACTTTAACAGAACAAGCTGAAGTTAGAAGCTGATTGGCTACCATGCACAGATGCACCAGATTTTGCACTCTGGAGTTTTAGTAAATCAACCCCATGATCTGCAGGGAATAATGAGAGTTGTTTGTCTTCTAAACCGTCACATGGGGTGTTGCAGAAAATCCCACAATCCTCCAAAGTCACCACGCGGAAAATGTATTCTCATGCAACTAAAGTGAGTATATAAGATGTTGATTATTTCTGTGGGAGTTGTAGGACATGGCGGGGGGAGAGGACATTCACTTAGTGGAACATGAAGTACTATGTCAGCAGGATGTCCATGTGGGTCCTGGGGGTTCGTGTAACCTAATACACTCCCTGTCTGTAGGCAAAGCTCATAGGACAAGTAATACACCAACAGTGTGAAGAAGAAAAAAATCCCCAATTCGATCTTCCTACTAAGATGTGAGCAATGAGTTTCTGGATATTATATTGCACAATAAGTAAATTCCACTTACCCACACAAGAAGAAACCATGTTTATTCCAGTAAGATGAATACTATGTTTGCATCATACCTAAGCTCCAAAAGTGGTTACTTGGTGCTTGTTCCTCAGACCCGCTGTAGTGCCACTGAAACATGCTCATGCTCCTGTTCCCCCTGATGACGTTGTTTGACGACGCAACGTATTGGGCGGGTCTTGATTGGTAACGTCATCAAGCCCACCAGGTGGTGCTGGCTTGGCACTGTTGCATGCTGCTTTTTAATCTACCTCTAAGTACCTGTTAATTTTTAATACAAGTTACCATAGTAGTTTTACATTATGTGCGGCC
This sequence comes from Lithobates septentrionalis, assembly GCA_037952835.1. Taxonomy (NCBI): domain Eukaryota; kingdom Metazoa; phylum Chordata; class Amphibia; order Anura; family Ranidae; genus Lithobates; species Lithobates septentrionalis. Next base: position 70,800 of record JBBDGP010002526.1, read on the forward strand.
TCTGTTCCTTTCCGTGAATGTGGATGCTGTTCGGCCGGACATGCTGACCTTAAACCTAGGTTTAAAAGTTGGCGGCTTGCTGTGATCACTGTCGGATATCTGCAGGCTTGTTACCAACATGCTTGCTTGATCTCTGTTATAGCGTTCAATTTTATCTGGTGAGAGGCCATTGTTACCAGTCGTGTAGGGCACAAGGTGTTTGGTTATCTCTTCCAGATACACTATATTGTCAAAAGTATTGGGACACCTGCCTTTACACGCACATGGACTTTAATGGCATCCCAGTCTTACTCCGTAGGGTTCAATATTGAGTTGGATGAATATAGGGATACAGAAATGAGAGGAAGAGAAATGAACTGCCAACATCCCAATTGGGAAACAGAGAATGTGGTGCATGCATATAGCAGCATGGAAACCCCTCGGCTAATGCCAATTTATTGATGTATAACCATAAAACCAGGACATATTCCATAAAACATGAATACAAAAGCATAAGTGACATGGTATAGTGTATACAATGTCCGTATTTGAATGTCTATATACCCTATACCATGTCACTTATGCTTTTGTATTCATGTTTTATGGACTATGTCCTGGTTTTATGGTTATATATCAATAAATTGGCATTAGCCTTTTAATTACATTATTTGTTTCTTAACTGCCTCAAAGTCCCTGAGGGGTTTCCATGCTGCTATATGCACGCCCCACATTCTCAATATTGAGTTGGAGGCTAGTCTAGTTCTTCCACCCCATAAGGACCTTGCTTTGTGCACTGGACCAAATCATTTGGTGAAGGGGGGATTATGGTGGGGGGTTGTTCTTCAGGGGTTGGGCTTGGCTCCTTAGTTCCAGTGAAGGGGACTCTTAAGGTATGGGTGCTCAACCTGTGGCCCTCCAGCTGTTGCAGAACTACAATTCCCATCATGCCTCTGCTTTTGGGAGTCAAGCTTGTATCTGTCATCGGTCCCTCATGGGACTTATAGTTTCGCAACAGCTGGAGGGCCACAGGTTGACCACCCATGTCTTAAGGCGTCAGCATACCAAGACATTGTGGACAATTTCATGCTCCCAACTTTGTGGGAACAGTTTGGGCATGGCCCCTTCCTCTTCCCACGTGACTGGTCCGTAAAGACATGGATGAGCGAGTTTGGGGTGGAGGAACTTGCCTGGCCTGCACAACCCGAAGACCTTTGGGATGAATTAGAGTGGAGACTGTGAGCCAGGCCTTCTCATCCAACATCAGTGCCTGACCTCACAAATGCTCTTTTGGAAGAATGGTCAAACTTTCCCATAGACACACTCCTAAACCTTGTGGACGGCCTTCCCAGAAGAGTTGAAACTGTTATAGCTGCAAAGGGTGGGCCAACTCAATATTGAACCCTATGGACCAAGACTGGGATGCCATTAAAGTCCACCCCCATCAAATCATTCTTTGCAGCTATTACCTTTTGTACCACCACCCCCTCCCTTTTAGAATGTAAGCTCTACGAGCAGGGCCCTCCTGTACCTTTTGTATTGTACTGTAATTGTGTTGTCCCCCTTATACATTGTAAAGCGCTGAGTAAACTGTTGGCGCTATATAAATCTCGTATAATAATAATAATGTGTATATAAAGGCAGGCGTCACAATACTTTTGACAATATAGTGTATATTCACTTGACTGGTGAATGGTTAAATGCTCTCATTTGAACTTTCTTAGTTCTTTCTTCTTTCTTCCAGCATGCTGAAGATTTTCACATCATTAGACTTTGATATACAGTATCTCACAAAAGTAAGTACACCCCTCACATTTCTGTAAATATTTTCTTCTATCTTTTCATGTGACAACACTGAAGAAATGACACTTGTCTACAATGTAAAGTAGTGAGTGTACAGCTTGTATAACAGTGTAAATTTGCTGTCCTCTCAAAATAACTCAACACACAGCCATGTCTAAACCGCTGGCAACAAAAATGTCTGTTGATGTGACTCCACTAACCATGAAAAAATTGATTGAGCATGTTAAAGGGGTTGTAAAGGTAATTTTTTTTTTTTTTTAAATAACTAACATGTCATACTTACCTCAGTGCTGGTACAAGGCCATCTGGTGCCCAGGGCGAAGATGGCAAACTGCGCCCCCCCCCCCCCCCCCCCCCAGTATAAAGAAAGAGTCAGTGTCCTTTCAAAACCAGAAAACACTCAAAATAATACAAGAATACAATACTGTAGCTGCAGCCCCGTCGCAGTATATGTACTGCGGCGGTTCAGCAAATGGTTAAATTGTAAGGTGAACTTACATTGGACCCCATCCCCCCCAGTCCTGCTAACCTGGAGTCCAGCGATCCCCCGCACTGACCCCTTTACTTTACACAGCACCCTGCATCTCTAGGCCCCTTTACATTACACAGCCACCTGCACCTCTGGGCCCCTTTACATTACACAGCCCCCTGCACCACTGGGCCCCTTTACATTACACAACACCCTGCATCTCTTGGCCCCTTTACATTACACAGCACCCTGCATCTCTTGGCCCCTTTACATTACACAGCACCCTGCATCTCTGGGCCCCTTTACATTACACAGCCACCTGCGCCTCTGGGCCCCTTTACATTACACAGCCACCTGCGCCTCTGGGCCCCTTTAGATTACACAGCACCCTGCACCTCTGAACCCCTTTACATTACACAACACCCTGCACCTCTGGACCCCTTTACATTACACAGCCCCCTGCACCACTGGGCCCCTTTACCTTACACAGCCACCTGCAGCCCTTTACATTACACAGCCACCTGCAGCCCTTTACATTACACAACACCCTGCATCTCTGGGCCCCTTTACATTACACAGCACCCTGCATCTCTGGGCCCCTTTACATTACACAGCACCCTGCACCCCTTTACATTACACAGCCACCTGCATCTCTGGGCCCCTTTACATTACACAGCCACCTGCGCCTCTGGGCCCCTTTACATTACACAGCCACCTGCGCCTCTGGGCCCCTTTACATTACACAGCCACCTGCGCCTCTGGGCCCCTTTACATTACACAGCCACCTGCGCCTCTGGGCCCCTTTACATTACACAGCCACCTGCGCCTCTGGGCCCCTTTACATTACACAGCCACCTGCGCCTCTGGGCCCCTTTACATTACACAGCCACCTGCGCCTCTGGGCCCCTTTACATTACACAGCCACCTGCGCCTCTGGGCCCCTTTACATTACACAGCCACCTGCGCCTCTGGGCCCCTTTACATTACACAGCCACCTGCGCCTCTGGGCCCCTTTACATTACACAGCCACCTGCGCCTCTGGGCCCCTTTACATTACACAGCCCCCTGCACCACTGGGCCCCTTTACATTACACAGCCCCCTGCACCACTGGGCCCCTTTACATTACACAGCCCCCTGCATCTCTGGGCCTCTTTACATTACACAGCCACCTGCGCCTCTGGGCCCCTTTACATTACACAGCCACCTGCGCCTCTGGGCCCCTTTACATTACACAGCCACCTGCGCCTCTGGGCCCCTTTACATTACACAGCCACCTGCGCCTCTGGGCCCCTTTACATTACACAGCCACCTGCGCCTCTGGGCCCCTTTACATTACACAGCCACCTGCGCCTCTGGGCCCCTTTACATTACACAGCCACCTGCGCCTCTGGGCCCCTTTACATTACACAGCCCCCTGCACCACTGGGCCCCTTTACATTACACAGCCCCCTGCATCTCTGGGCCTCTTTACATTACACAGCCACCTGTGCCTCTGGGCCCCTTTACATTACACAGCCACCTGCAGCCCTTTACATTACACAGCACCCTGCACCTCTGAACCCCTTTACATTACACAGCACCTCTGGGCCCCTTTGCATTACACAGCACCCTGTGCCTCTGGACCCCTTTACATTATACAGCCCCCTGCACCCCTTTACATTACAAAACACCCTGCATCTCTGGACCCCTTTACATTACACAGCCCCCTGCACCCCTTTACATTACACAGCACCCTGGACCTCTGGACTCCTTCAGTGTAGCCCCCCTTCAGTGCAGACACCCCCCCCTTTCAGTGCAGACCCCCCCACTGTTCAGTGCAGACACACACCCCTGTTCAGTGCAGACACACCCCCCCTGTTCAGTGCAGACACCCCCCCCTTCAGTGCAGACACCCCCCCTGTTCAGTGCAGACACCCCCCCCCCCCTGTTCAGTGCAGACACACTCCCCCTGTTCAGTGCAGACACCCCCCCCTTCAGTGCAGACACCCCCCCCTGTTCAGTGCAGACAGCCCCCCCCCTGTTCAGTGCAGACACACCCCCCCCCTTCAGTGCAGACACCCCCCCTGTTCAGTGCAGACATCCCCCCTGTTCAGTGCAGACACCCCCCCTGTTCAGTGCAGACACCCCCCCTGTTCAGTGAGGACACCCCCTTCAGTGTAGCCCTCGTTCAGCTCCCCCCCATTCAGTACCTCAGATCAGCGCGGCGGCACATGCTCAGCAGATCTCCTCCCCCTTTTTGCACATAAACAGAGAGGAGGGGGAGGCGGCTTCACTCTGGTCGGCTGTGCCTGTGTGACATCCGGGATCGCACAGACAGACAGCCCGCGGCCGCGAGAGGAGGGAAAGGTAGGTGCAGCGGTGCCACCCTGCACCCCCCCTCTCCCTTGCATTACAATGTAGATCGCCTCTCCCTGCCTGTGCCTGTCACTGCGCCGCTGCCTAAATCCGCAGCACTGCCACCGCTTCAGTCCCGGAGGGGGGGGGGGGCGGCCTGACACCCCCCCCCCAGTGTGTGGTACCCGGGCGGCCCGCCCCCTACTTAGTATGCCTCTGCACAGCTTCGCAAGCAGGCGCAGCTCTGCAGTGTGATAGTCACTTGTTGCCCACGAAGTTTAAGAACACACTGCCTGCCAGCACTGCGCCCCCTTCCTACAATTAATTGATCCGCCCAGGGCATCCGCCCCTTCCGCCCACCCCTTGTACCGGCCCTGACTTACCTTCACTGTGCAGCTCGTTCTGCACAGAGTGGCCCCGAACCTGCTCTTCTGGGGTCCCTCGGCGGCTGTTTCAGCTCCTCCCCGCAAGAACTATCCACCTTAATGCGAGCTCCCTCGCATGGTGGTTAGTTATTGCGGGCGCGCTCCCGTGATACAGCCGGCGGCTATAGCCGCTCACTGTATCACTCGGGCCCGCCCCCTGGCGCGCCGCGTCATCGGATGTGATTGACAGCAGCGCGAGCCAATGGCTGCGCTGCTTTCAATCCATCCACTGCAGCCAATCAGCGACCAGGCTGAGCTGCAATAGAGATGACGGGAACGAGCAGCGGAGATTCGAGGTGTCAGGTAAGTAAAACGGGAGGGGGGGGGGGGGGCGGTTAGTATTGTCAAAAGTTTTTTCACCTTAATGCATATAATGCATTAAGGTGAAAAAATTTTTACCTTTACAACCCCTTTAATGGAGGAAAAATGTTTCTAATGTATGGCCAGATTAACCGCTTCAGCTCCGGAAGATTTGGCTGCTGAATGACCGGCCATTTTTTGCGATTCGGCACTGCGTCGCTTTAACTGACAATTGCGCAGTCGTGCGACGCTGTACCCAAACAAAATCGACGTCCTTTTTTTTTCCCACAAATAGAGCTTTCTTTTGGTGGTATTTGATCACCTCTGCGGTTTTTATTTTTTGCACTATATAAAAAAAAAAGAGCGACAATTTTGAAAAAAAACCCAAATATTTTGTACTTTTTGCTATAATAAATATCCACGTTTTTTTAAAAAAAAAGAGCCAATTTTTTCTCAGTTTAGGCCGATATGTATTCTTCTACATATATTTGGTAATAAAAATCGCAATAAGCGTATATTGATTGGTTTGCGCAAAAGTTATAGCGTCTACAAAATAGGGGATAGTTTTATGGCATTTTTATTTATTTATTTATTTCTTAATTGGTAATGGCGGCGATCTGCGGTTTTTATTGTGACTGCGACAATATGGCGGACACATCGGACACTTTTGACACTATTTTGGGACCATTGTCATTTATACAGTGCTATAAAAATGCACTGATTACTGTGTAAATGACACTAGCTAGGAGGGGGTTAAACACTAGGGGGCGATCAAGGGGTTAAGCGTGTCCTAGGAAGTGATTCTAACTGTAGGGGGGATGGGCTACCACTGACATGACAGCGATCACTGCTCCCGATGACAGGGAGCAGTGATCTCTGTCATGTCACTGGGCAGAACGGGGAAATGCCTTGTTTACATAGGCATCTCCCCGTTCTGCCTCTCCACACTGCTGGCGAACATCGAGTTCCCGGGACCCGCGGGCACGCTTCCGCGGCGGGCGCACGCGATAGTCAGCAAATTTAAAGGGACGTACAGGTACGCCCATTTGCCTGCCTGTGCCATTCTACCGACGTACATCTGCGCGCGGCGGTCGGCAAGCGGTTAATGGCATCCCAGTCTTAGTCCGTAGGGTTCAATATTGAGTTGGCTCACCCTTTGCAACTATAGCAGCTTCAACTCTTCTGGGAAGGCCGTCCACAAGGTTTAGGAGTGTGTCTATGGGAATGTCTGATTTTTATTCCAGAAGCGCATTTGTGAGGTCAGGCACTGATAGTGGACAAGAAGGTCTGGCTCGCAGTCTCCACTCTAATTCATCCCAAAGGTCTTCGGGTTGTGCAGGCCAGGCAAGTTCCTCCACCCCAAACTCGCTCATCCATGTCTTTATGGACCAGTCACGTGGGAAAAGGAAGGGGCCATCCCCAAACTGGCCTGGCTCGCAGTCTCCGCTCTAATTCATCCCAGACCCAAAGGTGTTTCCATTGGATTGAGGTCAGGACTCTGTGCAGGCCAGTCAAGTTACTCCACCCCAAACTCACTCATCCATGTCTTTATGGACCTTGCTTTGTTCACTGGTCCAAATCATTTGGTGGAGGGGGGATTATATAAAGACATGGATCGCTCATCCACGTGTTTTTGCCGCCTTGTGTAAAGTATAATATACTATCCATCTTTCTCAGCAAATTGCACATCACATCCCAACAAATTCCTTCAACTTCCAGCAAGCTGAGAAGCTACTTCAGCCTATATACAGTGCCTTGCAAAAGTATTCGGCCCCCTTGAACTTTTCAACCTTTTGCCACATTTCAGGCTTCAAACATAAAGATATAAAATTTTAATTTTTTGTGAAGAATCACCAACAAGTGGGACACAATTGTGAAGTGGAACGAAATCTATTGGATATTTTAAACTTTTTTAGCAATTAAAAAACTGAAAAGTGGTGCGTGCAAAATTATTCGGCCCCTTTACTTTCAGTGCAGAAAACTCACTCCAGAAGTTCAGCGAGGATCTCTGAATGATCCAATGTTGTCCTAAATGACTGATGGTGATAAATAGAATCCACCTGTGTGTAATCAAGTCTCTGTATAAATGCACCTGCTCTGTGATAGTCTCAGGGTTCTGTTGAAAGCGCAGAGAGCATCATGAAGACCAAGGAACACACCAGGCAGGTCCGTAATACTGTTGTGGAGAAGTTTAAAGCCGGATTTGGATACAAAAAGATTTCCCAAGCTTTAAACATCCCAAGGAGCACTGTGCAAGCGATCATTTTGAAATGGAAGGCGTATCAGACCACTGCAAATCTACCAAGACCTGGCTGTCCCTCTAAACTTTCAGCTCAGACAAGGAGAAGACTGATCAGAGATGCAGCCAAGAGGCCCATGATCGCTCTGGATGAACTGCAGAGAACTACAGCTGAGGTGGGAGAGTCTGTCCATAGGACAACAATCAGTCGTACACTGCACAAATCTGGCCTTTATGGAAGAGTGGCAAGAAGAAAGCCATTTCTCAAAGATATCCATAAAAAGTCTCGTCTAAAGTTTGCCACAAGCCACCTGGGAGACACACCAAACATGTGGAAGAAGGTGCTCTGGTCCGATGAAACCAAAATCAAACTTTTTGGCCACAATGCAAAACGATATGTTTGGCGTAAAAGCAACACAGCTCATCACACTCAACACACCATCCCCACTGTCAAACATGGTGGTGGCAGCATCATGGTTTGGGCCTGCTTTTCTTCAGCAGGGACAGGGAAGATGGTTAAAATTGAGGGGAAGATGGATGCAGCCAAATACAGGACCATTCTGGATGAAAACCTGTTGGAGTCTGCAAAAGACCTGAAACTGGGACGGAGATTTATCTTCCAACAAGACAATGATCCCAAACATACAGCAAAATCTACAAAGGAATGGTTCACAAATAAACATATCCAGGTGTTAGAATGGCCAAGTCAAAGTCCAGACCTGAATCCAATCGAGAATCTGTGGAAAGAGCTGAAAACTGCTGTTCACAAACGCTCTCCATCCAACCTCACTGAGCTCGAGCTGTTTTGCAAGGAAGAATGGGCAAGAATTTCAGTCTCTCGATGTGCAAAACTGATAGAGACATACCCCAAGCGACTTGCAGCTGTAATCGCAGCAAAAGGTGGCTCTACAAAGTATTAACGCAAGGGGGCCGAATAATTTTGCACGCCCCACTTTTCATTTTTTTATTAGTTAAAAAAGTTTCAACAATCCAATAGATTTTGTTCCACTTCACAATTGTGTCCCACTTGTTGGTGATTCTTCACAAAAAATAAAAATGTTATATCTTTATGTTTGAAGCCTGAAATGTGGCAAAAGGTTGAAAAGTTCAAGGGGGCCGAATACTTTCGCAAGGCACTGTAAATGGTCCTCTGTTTTTATACCAAACCAAGCCACAAAGTGGTTATTCCAGAAATTTTTCATTCTTTTCTTGTATCAAATGACTAAGCCAGAGGCATCCCGGGAGCAGAGTCGAGGGACTGGCATGTATTAGTATCAGCCAGTGCATCCTTTCTTCTCACATGATGCCTCTGGCATAGTCATATCACACAAAAACAGCATGTAGAGTTTCAGAAATAACAAGTTTATACCTTGTTTGGTGTGAAAACACAGAGGACACATTTATACGCATTTTTTCTGTCGGTTGAACTCAATGAACTTGTGTCTTTTTTTTCAACATGACTGTGTAACCACTCATGAGAGATATACATGAGATGCCGTTGCTGACCTTCTTTTGCAAATGCTAGATCCCTGGCTGTGGTTTTTGAGCCACCGGCTTTAATACTTTCCAAGTCACTGTCCTTGAACAACTACCCTGTTTCCCCCGAAAATAAGACCTAGCGTGATTGTCGGTGATGGCTGCAATATAAGCCCTACCCGCCAAATAAGCCCTAGTTAAAGTGGAGTTCCACCCACTTTTACAACTCTTCAGCATCCCTCACTAAACTGTGCACTGCAAACGAATTGGATACTTTTACATTTTTTTTCTCAGCACCTACTGTATATCTGCTTTATTCATTTTTCACTTCCTCCTCCCTAGCCGTGGCTCATCGCATCATTTCCTGTTTGCAATGCCTTCTGGGAAGGGGCGGCAACTTCCACTGACACTGCCGTTGCTATGGAAACCTGACCTGAAACCTATTACACTGCTTGTGCTGCACTGAGCATGTGCGAGATCTGCAAGGATGAGATCCAGGAAGAAATACAGTCTGGCTTCAGATGCCCACACTTAAGATGGCCACGGCCTGCTGTAAGTTTATAAAATAACAAACTGCTGCTATAAACGAACAAAACAGACCTTAGTTTACAGACTAACTTTACTAGAATACATTAAGCTTGTGTATTATATGGGTATTTTTATTTAAAAAGTATAATTTTGGCCGGAACACCACTTTAACCACTTCCCTACCCGCCCATAGTCATATGACGTCCACAGATGGGATCTCCCATCTTGGGTGGGCGTCATATGACGTCCTGGGATTCCCGGCCGTCTAGGGGGCGCGCGCGCACCGCCGGGTGCGCGCGCGCGCGCCCGCCGCGTTGCTCGGGACCCGGTGCGTGTGCCCGGCGGCCGCGATGTCCGCCGGGCACCCGCGATTGCCCGTTAACTGGGCCGGCATGTGGATCTGTGTGTGTAAACACACAGATCCACAGCCTGTCAGCTCTGAGGAGAGCGATCTGTGTTCCCAGAACGGAGGAACACTGATCGGTCTCCTCCCCTTGAGCGTCCCCTCCCCCTACAGTTAGTAATCACTCCCTTAGGAAACATATTAACCCCCTCCCCGCCCCCTAGTGGTTAACCCCTTCACTGCCTGTCACATTTACACAGTAATCAATGCAATTTTATAGCATTGATCGCTGTATAAATGTGAATGGTCCCAAAAATGTGTCAAAAGTGTCCGATGTGTCCGCCATAATGTCGCAGTCACGAAAAAAAGTCGCGATCGCCGCTAAAAAAATAAATAAATATTTTTTTTTAAAATGCTATAAATCTATCCCGTATTTTGTAGACACTATAACTTTTGCGCAAACCAATCAATATACGCTTATTGCGATTTTTTTTACCAAAAATATGTAGAAGAATACGTATCGGCCGAAACTGAGGAAAAAATTTGTTTTTTTTTAAAAAAAATTGGGATATTTATTATAGCAAAAAGTAAAAAATATTGTGTTTTTTTCAAAATTGACGCTCTTCTTTTGTTTATAGCGCAAAAAATAAAAAACCGCAGAGGCGATCAAATACCACCAAAAGAAAGCTCTATTTGTGGTGAAAAAAGGACGTCAATTTTTTTTGGGTACAACGTCGCACGACCGCGCAATTGACGTTTAAAATGCAACAGTGCTGAAAACTAAAAATTGGCCTGGGAAGGAAGGGGGTGAAATTGCCCTGTATTGAACCGGTTAAAGTCCTTGTAGGTCTTTTTTTCAGGGTAGGGCTTATTTTCGGGGAAACAGGGTAGGGCTTATTTGGGGGGTAGGGCTTATATTGCAGCCATCACCGACAATCACGCTAGGTCTTATTTTCGGGGACACAGGGTATGCAGATCTGGAAAAAAAAAGGAGGAAAGTACTCTATACTAGGTCAGCAGGTCCACATCATGAAGCAAGCGGGTCATCATCAAAGCCAGACAACCAGCATTTTGAGAAGGAAATATTTAGCAATGAGAGGCTTCTTTTAAAGTTAGATATGTACAACCTGCATAAAGCAGTAAGGCATTTAGCTACACAGTCATCTAAAGCTGGCCATAGATGGATCAAATCTTGGCCGGTTTAGCAGGGATCGGCCAAGATTAGTTCCATCTATGGACAGGCTGGTTGTACTGAAGACAATCCATTGATTGACTTCAGTACCACCAGCCTGTCGGATGTTTCGCATGTGATAACGGCTGGCGGCTATAGCCATTGCGTTCTGCCGGTGGGGAAGGATAAAATGAGATAAAACAACAAAAAAAGGATGGACAGATAAACCAATCTGTGTTAAACAAGTACTGTTCATCATATTACGGGCTACCAAAGGAATCTGAGGGGCCACAAGTAATAATAGCATTATAGGGTCATTGTCAGGATAGATGTAAGGCCAGACGTAGGTCTGACTATGGTACATAAAGTATACTATGAAAGCAGGAGTTGAAATACTATGAAATAGGGGTTCCACCTTGAAATATATATGAAATATATATTGAAAGTATATGAAATATACTATGAAATAGGGGTTCCACCTTGATTGCAGGTGACATTGTGCACCTTACGTATCCCGTTTTACAGTCACAGGGAAGACCCCAAGCATGCCCATGTAGTGTTTGAGGTGAGGAAATCACATTGTTCTCACATTTGTTCCATTCGGTTGTCTTCACCTACAACAATGGAAGGAGACCTCCAAACTTACAAGGTGTACCCCACTGAGATATGTGGATTTATTACTGGACAGTTGTGAACTGTAATCATTTGGTCCTGGAAGACCCTTCAACTCCAGCTCCTAAACGATAGTCCGGATGTCCTGATGGGCCCTTTACATCAGGCTCCTGAGCTGTAGTCAGGAGGACCCAGCAGTCCTGGCTTTTAGCTAGGGATTCCGGTATGTAGTCATGAGGTCCAGGCCAGTCCTTAACATCAGGCTTATGGTCTGTAGTCAGGGTTCCTGCAGGGCTTTCATATCTGGCTCCTGGCCTGTATAGTCATGAGTTTCCAGTGGACCATTCACTTCAGGCTCTTGGGTTTCCACTGGGTTTTCAGTGAGCCATTCACATCAGGCTCTTGGGCTGGAGTCAGACCCTTTATATCTGGCAATTAGGCTGTAGTTATGGGGACCTTGCAGGCCTTTTACATCGGGCTTCCAGGCTGTAGTCAACATTAGGCTCTCGGGCTGTGGTCAAGGGATTCATCGCATCAGAATCTTGAGTTTTAGTCAAAGGGTCCATTGGGTCCTTCACCTCAGGCTCTTGGGCTTTAGTAAGGGTGTTTGGTGAACTCTTAAAATCAGGCTCTTAGGCTGTAGTCAGGAGTACTGGAAGGGCCCTTCACATCAAGGTGAAAGCTGATGGCAAGAGGATGGTGATGGCTGATAGCAAGCAGGGTGAGAGCTGATGTGATGGCCCTTCAAATCATGCCCCTGAGCTGTAGTCAGGGGGCCCAGCAGTCCTGACCTTTATTTAGGGATCCTGGCATGTATTCACAGGGTCCTAGCCAGCCCTTAACATTAGGCTCCTGGTCTGTGTTTGGGGGGTCCTGTTGAGCCCTTGACATCAGCCTTCTGGGCTGTAGTCAGGGGTCCTGCAGGGCTTTCACATCTGGCTCCTGACCTGTAGTCAAGGGGTTCAAGTCTTTCACATCAGGCGCTTGGGCTTGAGAAAGGGGTCCTGGCAGGTCCTTCATATTCAGCTACTAGGCTGTAGCTAGGGAGTCCTTGCAGGCCTTTCAGGTCACCCGGTGGGCCCTTCACAGGGGGTCCCTAAGGACCTAGCACATCAAACTCCTGAACTGTAATTATTTTGTCCTGACAGGCCCTTCAACTCCATCTCCTAAACGATAGGATGAGCCCTTCACATCAGGCTCCTGAGCTGTAGTCAGGGGGACCCAGTGGTCCTGGACTTCACTTAGGGATCATGGCATGTTGTCATGAGGTCCTGGCCAGCCTGTAACACCTGGCTACTGGCCTGTAGTCTAGGGGTTCTTTTGGGCCCTTGATTTCAGCCCCCTGGGCTGTAATCAGGGGTCCTGAAGGGCTTTCACATCTGACTCCTGGCCTGTAATTAAGGGTTTCCAGAGGGCCTTTCACATCAGGCTCTTAAGCTTGAGTAAGGGGTCCACTCCTGACAGGTCCTTCATATTCAGCTACTAGGCTGTAGCTAGGGAGTCCTTGCAGGCCTTTCAGATCACCTGGTGGACCCTTCACAGGGGGTCCCTAAGGACCTAGCACATCAAACTCCTGAACTGTAATCATTTTGTCCTGGCAGACCCTTCAACTCCAGCTCCTAAACGATAGTCAGAGGGTCCTGATGGGCCCTTCAAATCAGGCTCCTGAGCTGTAGTCAGGGGGACCCAGCGGTCCTGGACTTCACTTAGGGAGCATGGCATGTTGTCATCAGGTCCTGGCCAGCCCGTAACATCTGGCTCCTGGCCTGTAGTCTAGGGGTTCTGTTGGGCCCTTGATATCAGCCCCCTGGGTTGCAATCAGGGGTCCTGAAGGGCTTTCACATCTGGCTCCTGGCCTGTAATTAAGGGTTTCCAGAGGGCCCTTCACGTCAGGCTCTTAAGCTTGAGTAAGGGTCCACTCCTGGCAGGTCCTTCATATTCGGCTACTAGGCTGTAGCTAGAGAGTCCTTGCAGGCCTTTCAGATCACCTGGTGGACCCTTCACAGGGGGTCCCTAAGGACCTAGCACATCAAACTCCTGAACTGTAATCATTTTGTCCTGGCAGACCCTTCAACTCCAGCTCCTAAACAATAGTCAGAGGGTCCTGATGGGCCCTTTAAATCAGGCTCCTGAGCTGTAGTCAGGGGGACCCAGTGGTCCTGGACTTCACTTAGGGATCATGGCATGTTGTCATCAGGTCCTGGCCAGCCCGTAACATCTGGCTCCTGGCCTGTAGTCTAGGGGTTCTGTTGGGCCCTTGATATTAGCCTCCTGGGCTGTAATCAGGGGTCCTGAAGGGCTTTCACATCTGGCTCCTGACCTGTAATTAAGGGTTTCCAGTGGGCCCTTCACATCAGGCTCTTGAGCAAGGGGTCCACTCCTGGCAGGTCCTTCATATCCAGCAACTAGGCTGTAAAAATTAGGGGGTCCTGGCAGACCTTTCACATCAGCCCCTTAAAGGGATGTTCCCTGATCTCTGTACTTGCATGGACCTTCTTTCACTGTGTGTCACCTTCTTTCTGCACTGTGTATGGGGGTATGTGATAGACCATGCCCCAGACCTTGTAACTACAACCATGCGGATGCAGACTCCTCCCTTCCACACATTGGCTCCTCCTCCCGTATAAAGCTTCCTAACCATAGCAACAGGCAACGTCAGCACGCTTCCTGTCAGCACGAAAGGAGACGTCACCCTGTTGGCTTCCTCTCTCTGGTGATCTCGGGGAGAGGTAATACGGTGTTTCGCCAGATCAGAATTGGTAACGGAAGTGACGACGCTGCGGTCCTGTCACTGCAAGGAGACGCTCTGCCCCGCACTGAGCTGCACTCTATGGTACCGCTCGCTTTATGAAGGTGTAGCAAGATGGCGGAGGCGGAGTGAGTGCTGGCCCTTCATTACTTCCGTATTTACGATAGATATACATATGACATGTTACTGAGGGGGGCCGGGGAGGAACTCACTCTGTGTTATGTCACTGAGGGGCCCCTATGTGTTCCCCTCTACTGTCACCACTGAGGGGGCCCTGTGTGTCCCTTCTACTGTCACCACTGAGGGGGCCCTGTGTGTCCCTTCTACTGTCACCACTGAGGGGCCCCTATGTGTCCCCTCTCCTGTCACCACTGAGGGGCCCCTGTGTGTCCCTTCTACTGTCACCACTGAGGGGCCCCTGTGTGTCCCCTCTCCTGTCACCACTGAGGGTCCCCTCTCCTGTCACCACTGAGGGGCCCCTGTGTGTCCCCTCTCCTGTCACCACCGAGGGGCCCCTGTGTGTCCCCTCTACTGTCACCACCGAGGGGCCCCCTGTGTGTCCCCTCTACTGTCACCACCGAGGGGCCCCTGTGTGTCCCCTCTACTGTCACCACCGAGGGGCCCCTGTGTGTCCCCTCTACTGTCACCACCGAGGGGCCCCTGTGTGTCCCCTCTACTGTCACCACCGAGGGGCCCCTGTGTGTCCCCTCTACTGTCACCACCGAGGGGCCCCTGTGGCTCCCCTCTACTGTCACCACTGAGGGGGCCCTGTGTGTCCCCTCTACTGTTTACCACTGAGGGGCCCCTGTGTGTCCCCTCTCCTGTCACCACTGAGGGGCCCCTGTGTGTGTCCCCTCTCCTGTCACCACTGAGGGGCCCCTGTGTGTCTCTTCTACTGTCACCACTGAGGGGCCCCTGTGTGTCCCTTCTACTGTCACCACTGAGGGGCCCCTGTGTGTCCCTTCTACTGTCACCACTGAGGGGCCCCTGTGTGTCCCTTCTACTTTCACCACTGAGGGGCCCCTGTGTGTCCCTTCTACTGTCACCACTGAGGGGCCCCTGTGTATCCCTTTCTACTGTCACCACTGAGGGGCCCCTGTGTGTCCCTTCTACTGTCACCACTGAGGGGCCCCTGTGTGTCCCTTCTACTGTCACCACTGAGGGGCCCCTGTGTGTCCCTTCTACTTTCACCACTGAGGGGCCCCTGTGTGTCCCTTCTACTGTCACCACTGAGGGGCCCCTGTGTGTCCCTTCTACTGTCACCACTGAGGGGCCCCTGTGTATCCCTTCTACTGTCACCACTGAGGGGCTCATGTGTGTCCCTTCTACTGTCACCACTGAGGGGCCCCTGTGTGTCCCCTCTCCTGTCACCACTGAGGGGCCCCTGTTTGTCCCCTCTCCTGTCACCACTGAGGGGCCCCTGTGTGTCCCCTCTACTGTCACCACCGAGGGGCCCCTGTGTGTCCCCTCTACTGTCACCACCGAGGGGCCCCTGTGTGTCCCCTCTACTGTCACCACCGAGGGGCCCCTGTGTTTCCCCTCTTCTGTCACCACCGAGGGGCCCCTGTGTGTCCCCTCTACTGTCACCACTGAGGGGGCCCCTGTGTGTCCCCTCTACTGTTACCACTGAGGGGCCCCTGTGTGTCCCCTCTCCTGTCACCACTGAGGGGCCCTTGTGTGTCCCTTCTACTGTCACCACTGAGGGGCCCCTGTGTGTCCCTTCTACTGTCACCACTGAGGGGCCCCTGTGTGTCCCTTCTACTGTCACCACTGAGGGGCCCCTGTGTGTCCCTTCTACTTTCACCACTGAGGGGCCCCTGTGTGTCCCTTCTACTGTCACCACTGAGGGGCCCCTGTGTGTCCCTTCTACTGTCACCACTGAGGGGCCCCTGTGTGTCCCTTCTACTGTCACCACTGAGGGGCCCCTGTGTGTCCCTTCTACTGTCACCACTGAGGGGCCCCTGTGTGTCCCTTCTACTGTCACCACCGAGGGGCCCCTGTGTGTCCCCTCTACTGTCACCACCGAGGGGCCCCTGTGTGTCCCCTCTACTGTCACCACCGAGGGGCCCCTGTGTGTCCCCTCTACTGTCACCACCGAGGGGCCCCTGTGTGTCCCCTCTACTGTCACCACCGAGGGGCCCCTGTGTGTCCCCTCTACTGTCACCACCGAGGGGCCCCTGTGGCTCCCCTCTACTGTCACCACTGAGGGGGCCCCTGTGTGTCCCCTCTACTGTTTACCACTGAGGGGCCCCTGTGTGTCCCCTCTCCTGTCACCACTGAGGGGCCCCTGTGTGTGTCCCCTCTCCTGTCACCACTGAGGGGCCCCTGTGTGTCTCTTCTACTGTCACCACTGAGGGGCCCCTGTGTGTCCCTTCTACTGTCACCACTGAGGGGCCCCTGTGTGTCCCTTCTACTGTCACCACTGAGGGGCCCCTGTGTGTCCCTTCTACTTTCACCACTGAGGGGCCCCTGTGTGTCCCTTCTACTGTCACCACTGAGGGGCCCCTGTGTATCCCTTCTACTGTCACCACTGAGGGGCCCCTGTGTGTCCCTTCTACTGTCACCACTGAGGGGCCCCTGTGTGTCCCTTCTACTGTCACCACTGAGGGGCCCCTGTGTGTCCCTTCTACTTTCACCACTGAGGGGCCCCTGTGTGTCCCTTCTACTGTCACCACTGAGGGGCCCCTGTGTGTCCCTTCTACTGTCACCACTGAGGGGCCCCTGTGTATCCCTTCTACTGTCACCACTGAGGGGCTCATGTGTGTCCCTTCTACTGTCACCACTGAGGGGCCCCTGTGTGTCCCCTCTCCTGTCACCACTGAGGGGCCCCTGTTTGTCCCCTCTCCTGTCACCACTGAGGGGCCCCTGTGTGTCCCCTCTACTGTCACCACCGAGGGGCCCCTGTGTGTCCCCTCTACTGTCACCACCGAGGGGCCCCTGTGTGTCCCCTCTACTGTCACCACCGAGGGGCCCCTGTGTTTCCCCTCTTCTGTCACCACCGAGGGGCCCCTGTGTGTCCCCTCTACTGTCACCACTGAGGGGGCCCCTGTGTGTCCCCTCTACTGTTACCACTGAGGGGCCCCTGTGTGTCCCCTCTCCTGTCACCACTGAGGGGCCCCTGTGTGTCCCTTCTACTGTCACCACTGAGGGGCCCCTGTGTGTCCCTTCTACTGTCACCACTGAGGGGCCCCTGTGTGTCCCTTCTACTGTCACCACTGAGGGGCCCCTGTGTGTCCCTTCTACTTTCACCACTGAGGGGCCCCTGTGTGTCCCTTCTACTGTCACCACTGAGGGGCCCCTGTGTGTCCCTTCTACTGTCACCACTGAGGGGCCCCTGTGTGTCCCTTCTACTGTCACCACTGAGGGGCCCCTGTGTGTCCCTTCTACTGTCACCACTGAGGGGCCCCTGTGTGTCCCTTCTACTTTCACCACTGAGGGGCCCCTGTGTGTCCCTTCTACTGTCACCACTGAGGGGCCCCTGTGTATCCCTTCTACTGTCACCACTGAGGGGCTCATGTGTGTCCCTTCTACTGTCACCACTGAGGGGCCCCTGTGTGTCCCCTCTCCTGTCACCACTGAGGGGCCCCTGTTTGTCCCCTCTCCTGTCACCACTGAGGGGCCCCTGTGTGTCCCCTCTACTGTCACCACCGAGGGGCCCCTGTGTGTCCCCTCTACTGTCACCACCGAGGGGCCCCTGTGTGTCCCCTCTACTGTCACCACCGAGGGGCCCCTGTGTTTCCCCTCTTCTGTCACCACCGAGGGGCCCCTGTGTGTCCCCTCTACTGTCACCACTGAGGGGGCCCCTGTGTGTCCCCTCTACTGTTACCACTGAGGGGCCCCTGTGTGTCCCCTCTCCTGTCACCACTGAGGGGCCCCTGTGTGTCCCTTCTACTGTCACCACTGAGGGGCCCCTGTGTGTCCCTTCTACTGTCACCACTGAGGGGCCCCTGTGTGTGTCCCCTCTCCTGTCACCACTGAGGGGCCCCTGTGTGTCCCTTCTACTGTCACCACTGAGGGGCCCCTGTGTGTCCCTTCTACTGTCACCACTGAGGGGCCCCTGTGTATCCCTTCTACTGTCACCACTGAGGGGCCCCTGTGTGTCCCCTCTACTGTCACCACTGAGGGGCCCCTGTGTATCCCTTCTACTGTCACCACTGAGGGGCCCCTGTGTATCCCTTCTACTGTCACCACTGAGGGGCCCCTGTGTGTCCCCTCTACTGTCACCACTGAGGGGCCCCTGTGTATCCCTTCTACTGTCACCACTGAGGGGCCCCTGTGTGTCCCTTTTACTGTCACCACTGAGGGGCTCATGTGTGTTCCCTCTCCTTTCACCACTGAGGGGCCCCTGTGTGTCCCTTCTACTGTCACCACTGAGGGGCTCATGTGTGTCCCCTCTCCTTTCACCACTGAGGGGCCCCTGTGTATCCCTTCTACTGTCACCACTGAGGGGCCCCTGTGTGTCCCCTCTCCTGTCACCACTGAGGGGCCCCTGTGTGTCCCCTCTCCTGTCACCACTGAGGGGCCCCTGTGTGTCCCCTCTCCTGTCACCACTGAGGGGCCCCTGTGTGTCCCTTCTACTGTCACCACTGAGGGGCCCCTGTGTGTCCCCTCTACTGTCACCACTGAGGGGCCCCTGTGTGTCCCTTCTACTGTCACCACTGAGGGGCCCCTGTGTGTCCCTTCTACTGTCACCACTGAGGGGCCCCTGTGTGTCCCTTCTACTGTCACCACTGAGGGGCCCCTGTGTGTCCCTTCTACTGTCACCACTGAGGGGCCCCTGTGTGTCCCTTCTACTGTCCCCTCCTCCATAGCTGAGGGTCCCTGTGTGTCAACTGTATTATCACTGAAAGGCCCCTGTGTGTCCCTTGTATTATTATCACTGAGGGGCCCCCGTGTGTCCCCTCTCCTTTCACCACTGAGGGCCCCTATGTGTCCCCTCCACCTCCATAGCTGAGGGTCCCTGTGTGTCAACTGTATTATCACTGAAAGGCCCCTGTGTGTCCCTTATATTATTATCACTGAGGGGCCCCTGTGTGTCCCTTATATTATTATCACTGAGGGGCCCCTGTGTGTGTCCCCTCTCCTGTCACCACTGAGGGGCCCCTGTGTGTCCCTTCTACTGTCACCACTGAGGGGCCCCTGTGTGTCCCTTCTACTGTCACCACTGAGGGGCCCCTGTGTATCCCTTCTACTGTCACCACTGAGGGGCCCCTGTGTGTCCCCTCTACTGTCACCACTGAGGGGCCCCTGTGTATCCCTTCTACTGTCACCACTGAGGGGCCCCTGTGTATCCCTTCTACTGTCACCACTGAGGGGCCCCTGTGTGTCCCTTTTACTGTCACCACTGAGGGGCTCATGTGTGTTCCCTCTCCTTTCACCACTGAGGGGCCCCTGTGTATCCCTTCTACTGTCACCACTGAGGGGCCCCTGTGTGTCCCCTCTCCTGTCACCACTGAGGGGCCCCTGTGTGTCCCCTCTCCTGTCACCACTGAGGGGCCCCTGTGTGTCCCCTCTCCTGTCACCACTGAGGGGCCCCTGTGTGTCCCTTCTCCTGTCACCACTGAGGGGCCCCTGTGTGTCCCCTCTACTGTCACCACTGAGGGGCCCCTGTGTGTCCCTTCTACTGTCACCACTGAGGGGCCCCTGTGTGTCCCTTCTACTGTCACCACTGAGGGGCCCCTGTGTGTCCCTTCTACTGTCACCACTGAGGGGCCCCTGTGTGTCCCTTCTACTGTCACCACTGAGGGGCCCCTGTGTGTCCCTTCTACTGTCACCACTGAGGGGCCCCTGTGTGTCCCTTCTACTGTCCCCTCCTCCATAGCTGAGGGTCCCTGTGTGTCAACTGTATTATCACTGAAAGGCCCCTGTGTGTCCCTTGTATTATTATCACTGAGGGGCCCCCGTGTGTCCCCTCTCCTTTCACCACTGAGGGCCCCTATGTGTCCCCTCCACCTCCATAGCTGAGGGTCCCTGTGTGTCAACTGTATTATCACTGAAAGGCCCCTGTGTGTCCCTTATATTATTATCACTGAGGGGCCCCTGTGTGCTCTCTAGTGTCATCACTGGGGGTCCCTGTATGTTAGCTGTATCATTATCACTAAGGACCCCCTGTGTGTTCCCTGTATTATCATCACCAGGAGGCCTCTGTGTGTTATCTGTACCATCACTGAGGGGCCCCTGTGTTTCCTCTCTATCACAGTCCTGCGTTATCACTGAGGGCCCTCTGTTTGTCTCCTGCATTATCACTGAGGGACCCCTTTGTGCCCCCTTTATTATCATTGAGGGGCCCTTGCTCTCTAAAAAATAATCAATTTTGTGGGTGGGATTCAGCTATGGACCTATTACAAAAAAATGTTGTGTGGTAACCCATAAAAACGTTCCTGTTAGTAGTCTAGTGAGTGATGGATTGTGATTGGTTGCTGTATGTCCTGCACACTCCATGCTGGACCCATTGGGGAAATGTGGGATGCCTGCAGGTCCCACGTTCTGATTGTTGGTGGATGTGTTTATGGTTTTATTCCAGGGTGCGGAATGACAGCCATGGAGACTTCAACATCACTCTGCTCACCACTCCGGCCATGTCCACGCGGCTTGTCCTACAGACCCCGGCTAAGCCAATCATCCCGGTCCAGACTGGAGTCCAGGCTCTGCAGGAGGAGCAATCAAACGGGATGACCATCTTCTTCAGCCTGCTGGTCCTAGGTGAGGGTGTAGAGTTGTCATCTGCTCCACATAAAGCTGAATGACCTCTCTGCGGTCATACGGGGCATCCTCTGCTCAGCAGTATTTTGTTCAGCCATCCTCTCGGTAATCTTCCAGACAGCCATGACTAAGATTACTGCCCTGACCAGGAAAAACCAGTGCATCATGCCTGCGTTTGGCACTCAGACAGAGGCCAGCTAAATAAAAGCATGTGTTAGTAGAACATGAGATGGTTGTAAATGGGGTGGTTGGACAAGGAATGGTGGGCCTTGGTGTGGTTGAACACAAGATGGAGGGACAATGGATGGTTGGAAATGGGATGATAGGACATGGAGTGATGCGACATGGCGTGGTTGGACATGGAATGATGGGACAGGTATTGCTTGGACACAGGATGAACAGTCATAGAATGGTGGAACATAGAGTGGTTGGACTTGAGAGGGTAAGTCAGTGATTAGTTGGATAGGTAGTGGTTGAACAAGAGATGGTGAGACATGGAATGGTGGTAAATAGTGTGTTTGAATGTGGGATGGTGGGCCATGGGGAAATTGGACACAAGATGGTGAGGCCTAGGGTGGTTGGACATGAATAGTGGGGCATAGGGTAGTTAGAGATAAGTTGATGGGGCATTGGGTAGTTGACAGAAGATGGCGGAGCATAGGGTAGTTGGACCTGGGATAATTGTAAATAGGGTGGTTGGACATGGAATGGTGGGCCATGGCGTAGTTGAACACAAGATGGTGGGAGAATTGGGGAGGTGGACATGGGATGGTTGGACATGGAGTGATGCGATATGGGTGGTTGGACATGGGATGGTTGATCAAAGGGTGGTTGGTCATGGAATGATGGCACATTGATTGCTTGGACACAGGATGAATAGACATAGAATGGTAGAACATAGAGCAATTTGACTTGTGATGGTGGGACAGGGGATAGTTGGATAGGTAGTGGTTGAAAAAGAGATGGTGAGACATGGGATGGTGGTAAATTGTGTGTTAAGAAGTAGGATGGTGGGCCATGGAGAAGTTGGACACAAGCTGGTGGTGCATAGGGTAGTTGGACATGGGATGGTGGGGCACAGAGTAGTGGGACATGGAATGGCATGGCAGAGGGGGCTGGAACATGGGATGTTGGGATATGGGTGGTTGGACATGGGATGGTTGATCAAAGGGTGGTTGGCCATGGAATGATGGCACATTGATTGCTTGGACACAGGATGAATAGACATAGAATGGTAGAACATAGAGCAATTTGACTTGTGATGGTGGGACAGGGGATAGTTGGATAGGTAGTGGTTGAAAAAGAGATGGTGAGACATGGGATGGTGGTAAATTGTGTGTTAAGAAGTAGGATGGTGGGCCATGGAGAAGTTGGACACAAGCTGGTGGTGCATAGGGTAGTTGGACACGGGATGGTGGGGCACAGAGTAGTGGGACATGGAATGGCGTGGCATAGGGTGGTGGAACATGGGATGGTGGGATATGGGTGGTTGGACATGTAGTGATTGGACATGGCTTGATTGACTGGGGTGGTTGGACGTGGAATGTTGGGACATAGAGTGGTTGGTTGAGAGATAGTGAGACTTGGAGTGGATGGACAAGGGATAATGAAAGAGGTTAGACATGGGGTGGTAGGACTTGTTCAGTCAGCCAGTGTGACTGACTAGTCATCCAGCTCCATCATCACACCAGAATACAGCCAGCAGCCGTATTCTTAATTTGTATACAGCACAAGCCTCTTTGAAGTGTCTGGAAAAATGTTCACATGACAATGTGCTTGTTCCTCCTTGCTGGTCAGTTCCAAGCTTGCCTGGGGATTCTGCACATGTGAAGGGATGATGTGAGGGGTTTCTTGTACTCCATATGCTGAGAGCCCTGTGTCTGCAGAAGACTTCACCAGGAAAAGTAAATTGAATGGCTGTGGTAGGCTGAGGAGCAGGAGAGGTCATGCATATTTTGATCTTGTGACCAGTTAAAGAATAAATGGCTCTTAGCAGAGGTTGTGTCACTCGGAAAGGAGAATTTCGGATGTCCCATGCTGGAGGAGCCATCCTTCTGATAGATATACCTCCCAGATGGGTTCATTATGGTCATAGGATGCTGAGCTTCCTGAATGTGTACTATTGTTCATCTTCTACCCCTCCCCCCCCTGAGTTCACATGGCTGCCCTGGTCATCTGATCCCCGGGTGCCAGACAAGTCGGTTGGCTGAACAGTACTGCCTTTCAGATCTGGTGAGTGATTGCTGAGCCCTCCCTACAGCATGGGCTGAGGACTAATGTGCAATCATCTTCTTCCTGTGTTTCTCTAAAGGTCATATAACCCTGCACTTCAATCTAATTATCCTGGTCTTGTACAGAGTCTTTCCTACATAGAGGAGAGGAGCACTTATATTTCAGGGGTTTTATAGGTCCGCACTTTGTCCCATTCCCCCATCACCTCCCTGCATTATACATACTGTACTTCATGCGTCCTGAGCCAGCAGTACATATACTCCAAGATCATATAGATCTGCACTTCACCTAATTCCTCCTGCATTATACAGTGTATTTTTTTTTATTAGCCAGATATGCTAGAGGTCCCTTGCCACCCGAACATGTACCTCAAAGGTCTTATAAATGTTCAACCCCCCTCCCCCATCATCACTGTGTTATATGCAGTATCCTATATTAGATACTTATAAAGTAGGTCACCAGCCAGTGGTACATATACCTCGGGGATCATACAGTGCTTTGAAAAAGTATTCATACCCCCTTGAAATTTTCCATATTTTGTCATGTTGCAACCAAAAACGTAAATGTATTTATTTTATTGGGATTTTATGTGATAGACCAACACAAAATGGCACATAATTGTTAAGTGGAAGGAAATGATAAATGGTTTTTAACATTTTTTACAAATAAATATGTGAAAAGTGTGGGGGGTACATTTGTGTAGCGCCCCCCTAAGTCAATACTTTGTAGAACCGCCTTTCTCTGCAATTACAGCTGCAAGACTTTTTGGGGATGTCTCTACCAGCTTTGCACATCTAGAGAGGGACATTTTTGGCCATTCTTCTTTGCAATAAAGCTCAAACTCTGTCAGATTGGATGGAGAGTGTCTGTGGACAGCAATTTTCAAGTCTTGCCACAGATTCTCAATTGGATTTAGGTCTGGACTTTGATTGGGCCATTCTAACACATGAATATACTTTGATGTAAACCATTCCAGCTCTGGCTGTATGTTTAGGGTCGTTGTCCTGCTGGTAGGTGAACCTCCGCCCCGGTCTCAAGTCTTTTGCAGACTCTAATGCCGCGTACACACGAGCGGACTTTACGGCAGACTTTGCCCGGCGGACTGGATTTCATCAGACAATTCGATCGTGTGTGGGCTCCAGCGGACTTTGTTTTCTCAAAAGTTGGACGGACTTAGATTTGAAACATGTTTCAAATCTATCCGACGGACACGAGTCCGGTCGAAAAGTCCGCTCGTCTGTATGCTAGTTTGACGGACAAAAAGCCACGCTAGGGCAGCTATTGGCTACTGGCTATGAACTTCCTTGTTTTAGTCCGGTCGTACGTCATCACGTACGAATTCGACGGACTTTGGTTGATTGTGTGTAGGCAAGTCCGTTCATTCAGAAAGTCCGTCGTAAAGTTCGTCAAAGTCCGCCGGGCAAAGTCTGCCGTAAAGTCCGACCGTGTGTACGGGGCATAACAGGTTTTCCTCTAAGATTGCTCTGTATTTCGCTCCATCCATCTTCGCATCAACTCTGACCAGCTTCCCTGTCCCTGCTGAAGAAAAGCATCCCCACCACATGATGCTGCCACCACCATGTTTCACGGTGGGGTTGGTGTGTTCAGGGTGATGTGCAGTGTTAGTTTTCCGCCACACATAGCATTTTGCTTTTAGGCCAAAAGGTTAAATTTTGGTCTCATCTGACCAGAGCACCTTCTTCCACATGTTTGCTGTGTCCCCCACATGGCTTCTCGCAAACTGCAAACGGAACTTCTTATGACTTTCTTTCACCAATGTCTTTCTTCTTGTCACTCTTCCATAAAGGTCAGATTTGTGGAGAACACGACTAATAGTTGTCCTGTGGACAGATTCTCCCACCTGAGCTGTGGATCTCTGCAGATCCTCCAGAGTTACCATGGACCTCTTGGCTCTTCTCTGATGAATGTTCTCCTTGCCCGGCCTGTCAGTTTAGGTGGACGGCCATGTCTTGGTAGGTTTGCAGTTGTGCCCATACTCTTTCCATATTCAGATGATGGATTGAACAGAGCTCCGTGAGATGTTCAAAGCTTGGGATATTTTTTTTCATAACCTAACCCTGCTTTATACTTCTCCACAACGTTATCCCTGACCTGTCTGGTGTGCTCCTTGCCCTTTAGATGCTGTTTGTTCACGAACATTCTCTAACAAGCCTCTGAGGGCTTCACAGAACAGCTGTATTTGTACTGAGATTAAATTACACACAGTTGGACTCTATTTACTAATTTGGTGACTTCTGAAGGCAATTGGTTCCACTAGATTTTAGTTAGGGGTAGCAGAGTAAAAAGGGCTGAATACAAATGTACACCACACTTTTCACATTTATTTGTAAAAAATGTTGAAAACCATTTATCATTTTCCTTCCACTTCAAAATTGTGTGCCACTTTGTGTCGGTCTATCACATAAAATCCATTTACGTTTTTGGTTGTAACATGACAAAACTTTGTCCAGTTCCTCTTCATTATACAGAGTATTTTATTGGTAGCATATAGCAGAGATCGCCAGCCAGTGTGTGTGTATATATGTATGTGTGTGTATGTGTGTATGTATGTATGTATGTATATGTATATATGTGTATATATATATATATATATATATATATATATATATATATATATATATATATATATATATATATATATATATATATATATATATATATATATATATATATATAAATAATACTCTGTATAATGAAGGGGAATTGGACAAAGTGTGGAGTTTTATGATTTCCTGTGTATATGAAATATATATATATATATATATATATATATATATATATATATATATATATACATATACACACACACACACACACACACACACACCCTGGGGATCAGTTATAGTTTTGGGTTGGTTGCCATTTGTTTGTACTGCTGGTTAATTGGTAAGGGGACGCACTGGATACCTTTGCTGCCATTGTGCTATTGCTTGGTGTCTAGTGTGTCCCTGTACCTTTTTAATGAGGGGTGGGCTCCCTCCAGGCATACCTGCCCTTAGTCTATCCATTATTATATATGTGCTCCAATTCAGGAGACTCTCAAAATGAGAGTTAGGACTGCAGTACACTGGGGTGCCGTGACGTGGCCGCTGCACCTTACGCTTGTATTTGCAAATGTGTGCAAACTATACCTCTTGGTTTTAACATGAACTGTTAGACATGGCAATTCGGTTTGTTGCAGGCTGGCTGGTAAGAGAGCTGGGAATTTCTGTTTGTTGTTCTTAATCATATACCTCCGCACTGTGTCTCCTTTCTTTATACAGAGTATTTATTGGTAGCAGAGGCCCCTAGCCAGTGGTATACTGCAGGGGTCTTAAAGTTCTGCACTTTGTCTCCCCCCCCCCCCCCTGTGTTGTACAGAACATAGGTCCCCTGCCAGCAGTACGGATACCCCCCGGGGGTCATAATATAAATATAACACTTTTGGTAGGCTGACCCTTTTAAGTATGTTTTCCCTTCTTAGATTGTAAGCTCCCACGAGAAGGCCCCCCCCCCCCTAACCCTCTTCTTTTGTACCGTACTTCTTTTGTAATTGTACCGTCTCCTCTTGTTTTGTAAAGCGCTGTGCAAACTGTGGGTATATTTCTGTAATTCTGTATAATAATATTACTGTCCATCCTTTTGTTATTTATGATCACCCAATGAATATTGTCTTCTGTGTTTTTTGTGCAGCTATTTGTATTGTTTTGGTCCATCTACTCATCAAGTACCGTCTCCATTTCCTGCCGGAGAGTGTTGCTGTGGTCTCCTTAGGTAAGTGATGGGAACATGATCTGTGTGTCGCTATGTCCTACTACCTTTTCATAGCTGGCATCATGTTTCTGAACAATGCAAGAGGTGTGAGGATATAATGTATACCTGGAAGATCCCGTGCTTGTAATGTGTATCCTGGTATGGGCTCATATCATTTATCTTGAGCTCATGTATGTGTGATGTGTATTCTGGGGTGAGGTCGTGGGTGTGTGATGTGTATTTTGGGGTGAGGTCATATGTACGTGAAGTGTACCCTGGATTGAGGTCGTGTGTGTGTGATGTGTATTTTGGGGTGAGGTCATATGTACGTGAAGTGTACCCTGGGGTGAGGTCATGTGTGTGCGATGTGTACCCTAGGGTGAGATCCTATGTGTGCAATGTGTACCGCGGCGGTGAGGTCGTGTGTGCGATGTGTACCCTGGGGTGAGGTCATGTATGTGCAATGTGTACCCTGGGGTAAGGTCATGTGTGTGCGATGTGTACCCTGGGGTGAGGTCATGTATGTGTGATGTGTATCCCAGAATGAGGTCATGTGTGTGCAGTGTGTACCCTGGGGTGAGGTCATGTGTGCGTGTGATGTGTACCCTGGTGGTGAGGTCATGTGTGTGTGTGATGTGTACCCTAGGGTGAGGTCCCATGTGTGCAATGTGTACCGTGGTGGTGAGGTCATGTGTGTGCGATGTGTACCTTGGGGTGAGGTCATATGTGTGCAATGTGTACCGTGGTGATGAGGTCATGTGTGTGTGTGTGTGTGCTGTGTACCCTAGGGTGAGGTCCTATGTGTGCAATGTGTACCGTGGTGGTGATCATGTGTCTGTGATATGTACCCGGGGGTGAGGTCATGTGTGTGTGATGTGTACCCTGGGGTGAGGTCATGTGTGTGCGATGTGTAGCCTGGGGTGAGGTCATGTTTTTGTGATGTGTATTTTTAGGTGAGGTCGTGTGCGTGCGATGTGTACCCCGGGGTGAGGTCATGTATGTGTGATGTGTATCCCAGAATGAGGTCATGTGTGTGTTATGTGTACCCTGGGGTGAGGTCATGTTTTTTTATGATGTGAATCTCTAGGTGGGTGTGTGTGTGTGTGTGTGTGTGTGTGTGTGTGTGAGTGAGATGTGTACCCTGGGGTGAGGTCATGTGTGTTGTGTCCTGAGCGAGGTCACAAGTTTCTTGTGTTCCCTCATTGGCAGGAATCCTAATGGGTGCAGTGATCAAGATCATAGAGGCTCAGAAACTGGCCAATTGGAAGGTAAGAGTGTCTTACAGGACATAGTATAGGAGAGTTCAAAGCCATTGTGCAAGTCACCATTTCCGAGCAGGATTTCAACTACGATCTGATACATAGACTACCACACCTTCATCCCAACCAAAGGAAATACCCATGGGACTTTTTGGAGGTACGTCAACACATATATTTTATATAAAATTGTAATTTTATCCAGTGTTAACAAATAATATATTGTCTTACACGGAAAACAAATCTAAAACCTTTGTTTGTACAATCAACTGATTTACTAACATCAGTCACATAAAATTTAATCGGCTTACTATGTTACAGCCAAAATCTTCCATTTGAATAATAGTTATATATGCTTGCAGAGTATACAGATGGACAAGTTGCATTTCAAATCTCAACGCGTTTCATAACCAATACTCACTTCATCAGGATGTCTAAAAAGTGGAAATAACAAAATGTAATACAAAAATAATTTACAAAAGTACAAAAAAATTAATGGACGACATTGCTCATCATCATGTTGTAAAATATAGTACACACTTACAAATCAGCCTTGAAGGAGGTTGATTAGAAGAATAGAGAACGTTTGCATGGTAATCGCTATGGGATGTCTGTCCTGGGGGGCTGTGGAGAGGGGGAAGGGCCCAGCGAGACAACAAGGGCACTCAGGCAGGTATGACTCAACTAAAGCCCAACAATGCCACTCAACCCTCCAAAAATATATATGTATATATTACCTTCAAAATTCAAAAAATAATAAAAAATAAAAAGGTTTTATATTCGTTTTCTGTATAATGCAAGATTGTATATGTGAATACTGAATAAAATTAAGATCTTATATATAATATATGTGTTGATGTACCTGCAAAAGTCCCATGAGCATTTCCCAGGAGGACACCTTTTTAGCTGTCTTCCATGAACAATCCAACAGGAGGTCTCAGTCACTGTACAGGACTCCTTCTCTGCTTTATCCCTCGAGTATCCCCACCAGAGGTCATAACCATTGTACAGGACCCCTTTACTGCTCTCACCCATCAGTAACCTCACTGTAGGTCACAGCTATTGACAGGACCCCTTTACTTGCTCTCACCCATCATTAACCTCACTGCAGGTTACAGCCATTTTACAAGACCCCTTAACTGCTCTTTCCCATCAGTCAACCCCACTGGAGGTCCCAGCCATTGTACAGGACCCCTTTTATTGCTCTCTCCCATCAGTCATCCCCATTGGAGGTCACATCCATTGTACAGGACCCCTTTACTGCTCTCTCCCATCAGTTATCCCCATTGGAGGTCCCAGCCATTGTAATGGACCCCTTTACTGCTCTACCATCAGTAACACCTCTCAAGGTCACCATCATTGTACTAGACCCCTTTACTGCTATCTCCCTTCAGTAACCCCACCGGGTGTCCCAGCCACTGCACTAGACCCCTCTACTTCTATTTCTCTTCAGTAACCCCAATGGAGGTCCCAACCATTGTATTGGACTCCTTTACTACTATCCCCTATCATTAACACCATTGGAGGTCACAACAGTTGTACTGGACCCCTTTACTACTCTCTCCTATCAGTAACCCTAATGGAGGTCACAGCCATTGTTAAGTCAGCCTTTTATTGCTCTCCTATCAAAAACCCCACTGAAGGTGACAGCCGTTTTACAGGACCTCTTTTACTATTATCCCCAATCAGTAAGCCCCCCTCACCTACATCCTGAGGCTTGCTGGGATCTCCTGAGAACAATATGACCATCTGTACTGTGTGTGGGGAAAGCTGAGATATTTGTCTTTATACAGGAGGAGGAGATGTTCCGGCCTAATATGTTCTTCCTTCTGCTGCTCCCACCTATTATATTTGAGTCGGGCTACTCACTGCACAAGGTAACTCTTTTTTTATTGTGTAGTATGTGCTGTCTGAATCCGGCAGATATATGTGTGTTTGTAATCCAAAAACAGGGTTTTTACTGTAAAATATGTGAATATCCAGAGAGCTACATCAGTCAGTATAGCAGATTACTTAAAAATGGTTCCTGATGAGAACAGAATTTGAGATGTTACCCACAATCGTATGTACACATTGGGGTTAATTCACATGTGCTATTTGCTGCTTTTGGCAGTCAGCACAGGAGAGCTTGTGGCCCCTTTAGCAGGACAGGAATCGCAAATTAATTCCCCAGGACCAGCTGAAGGTTTTTCTTTAACTGGACAAAATTGAGGCCCTTTGGAACCATCTGAGACTTTCTCTGGTGTGCTGTATGCTTCTTCCCCTATATGTTGGAAAAGCACCGGTCCTTTCCCTTGCTGGAGCTTGGAAAAGTCTGTACTGCGAGTTGGCTTGACTGAATGTTGTCCTGGGTTCCTGACTTGTTTTCCAAAGACCTTGGCTAGCAGCTTGTTCTGATGCCGATTCCGTTTTTGGCTTCTGGGGCACATCATCAGGAGGAAGCGCTTCCTTAATGTCAACCAACCAGTGCAATTACAGAGAACATGAGGGTGCAGCTACACAATGCGTTCTCAAACAGATTAGCAGCGAACATACAACCGAGCATACAGGCATTGGTAATGCAGTGAATTATTTGCTTAGTGCACATAAAGGACACAAGACAATGCGATGCTTCAGGTGAGTGTAGTCTCCAGATGGATTGGGTAAACTGGGTGCTAGCCCCGGCTTGCTTCCATAGAGCCTGGATACAAAATAGAAACCGGCTGCACTCGATACAAAATAGAAACCGGCTGCACTCCATTACCAGTACAAACAGATTTTATTACATAAAGTGCAAAAAACGTTTCACACGAACACTGTCCAGCCAAACAATGTATTCTCAAACACATTAGCGTCGAATATACAATCGAGCGTATAGGCATTGGTAATGCAGTACAACTCTCTCTTTAGGAGTGTGAATTCTTTGCTTAGTGCACGCAAGGTCGCCTATTTTAATATTTAAAACTGATATTAAAGCCTTTTTTTATTAAAATCAAGAGGTTATACTTACCTTCTCTGGGCAATTGTATTCTCAGAGCGGTCCCTTACCTCCTCTTTTGGAGTCCGCCGCTGGTCTGTTCCTACTTTCAGAGGGTGCTATGGGGGTGACTATGCTGGAGCGCTTGCCAGGCTGTGTACATCCATAGACACACACAGTGCGGCTCAGCCACTCCCCCGCTCTGTCCTTACAGGATTTAAGTGACAGCATCAGGAGCCTATGGTTTCTGGGAGGAGCTGCAGCCATTACAGCGCTGGATCACAGACAGAGCTCAGGTAAGTGACCTCTTTCCCCCCCCCCCTGCTACCTCCTGACCTCTTCCCCCCCTGCTGCCTCCTGACCTCTTCCCCCCCTGCTGCCTCCTTACCTCTTCCCCCCTGCTGCCTCCTTACCTCTTCCCCCCTGCTGCCTCCTGACCTCCCCCCTTGCTGCCTCCTGACCTCTTCCCTCCCCCTGCTGCCTCCTGACCTCCCCCCTTGCTGCCTCCTGACCTCTTCCCTCCCCCTGCTGCCTCCTGACCTCTTTCCCCCCCCCCCGCTGACTCCTGATCTCTTCCCCCCCCCCCCCGCTGACTCCTGATCTCTTCCCTCCCCCCCACTGACTCCTGACCTCTTCCCTCCCCCCTGACTCCAGACCTCTTCCCCCCCCCCGCTGCCTCCTGACCTCTTCCCTCCCCCTGCTGACTCCTGACCTCTCCCCCCACTGACTCCTGACCCCTCTCCCCCCACTGACTCCTGACCTCTCTCCCCCCCCCCCACTGACTCCTGACCTCTCTCCCCCCCCACTGACTCCTGACCTCTCTCCCCCCCCCCCACTGACTCCTGACCTCTCTCCCCCCCCACTGACTCCTGACCTCTCTCCCCCCCCCCACTGACTCCTGACCTCTCTCCCCCCCCACTGACTCCTGACCTCTCTCCCCCCCCCACTGACTCCTGACCTCTCTCCCCCCCCACTGACTCCTGACCTCTCTCCCCCCCCACTGACTCCTGACCTCTCTCCCCCCCCACTGACTCCTGACCTCTCTCCCCCCCCACTGACTCCTGACCTCTCTCCCCCCCCACTGACTCCTGACCTCTCTCCCCCCCCACTGACTCCTGACCTCTCTCCCCCCCCCCACTGACTCCTGACCTCTCTCCCCCCCCCCACTGACTCCTGACCTCTCTCCCCCCCCCACTGACTCCTGACCTCTCTCCCCCCCCACTGACTCCTGACCCCTCCCCCCCCACTGACTCCTGACCCATCCCCCCCACTGACTCCTGACCCCTCCCCCCACTGACTCCTGACCTCCCCCCCCCCCACTGACTCCTGACCTCTCTCCCCCACCCACTGACTCCTGACCTCTCCCCCACCCACTGACTCCTGACCTCTCTCCCCCACCCACTGACTCCTGACCTCTCCCCCCCCACTGACTCCTGACCTCTCCCCCCCCCACTGACTCCTGACCTCCCCCCCCCCACTGACTCCTGACCTCTCCCCCCCCCACTGACTCCTGACCTCTCCCCCCCCACTGACTCCTGACCTCTCCCCCCCTACTGACTCCTGACCTCTCTCCCCCACCCACTGACTCCTGACCTCTCTCCCCCACCCACTGACTCCTGACCTCTCTCCCCCACCCACTGACTCCTGACCTCTCTCCCCCACCCACTGACTCCTGACCTCTCTCCCCCACCCACTGACTCCTGACCTCTCTCCCCCACCCACTGACTCCTGACCTCTCTCCCCCACCCACTGACTCCTGACCTCTCTCCCCCACCCACTGACTCCTGACCTCTCTCCCCCACCCACTGACTCCTGACCTCTCTCCCCCACCCACTGACTCCTGACCTCTCTCCCCCACCCACTGACTCCTGACCTCTCTCCCCCACCCACTGACTCCTGACCTCTCTCCCCCACCCACTGACTCCTGACCTCTCTCCCCCACCCACTGACTCCT
Organism: Lithobates septentrionalis; assembly: GCA_037952835.1. Lineage (NCBI taxonomy): Eukaryota > Metazoa > Chordata > Amphibia > Anura > Ranidae > Lithobates > Lithobates septentrionalis. The sequence goes on from JBBDGP010002526.1 coordinate 104,079, forward strand.
GACCTCTCTCCCCCACCCACTGACTCCTGACCTCTCTCCCCCACCCACTGACTCCTGACCTCTCTCCCCCACCCACTGACTCCTGACCTCTCTCCCCCACCCACTGACTCCTGACCTCTCTCCCCCACCCACTGACTCCTGACCTCTCTCCCCCACCCACTGACTCCTGACCTCTCTCCCCCACCCACTGACTCCTGACCTCTCTCCCCCACCCACTGACTCCTGACCTCTCTCCCCCACCCACTGACTCCTGACCTCTCTCCCCCACCCACTGACTCCTGACCTCTCTCCCCCACCCACTGACTCCTGACCTCTCTCCCCCACCCACTGACTCCTGACCTCTCTCCCCCACCCACTGACTCCTGACCTCTCTCCCCCACCCACTGACTCCTGACCTCTCTCCCCCACCCACTGACTCCTGACCTCTCTCCCCCACCCACTGACTCCTGACCTCTCTCCCCCACCCACTGACTCCTGACCTCTCTCCCCCACCCACTGACTCCTGACCTCTCTCCCCCACCCACTGACTCCTGACCTCTCTCCCCCACCCACTGACTCCTGACCTCCCCCCCCCCCCCCACTGACTCCTGATCTCCCCCCCCCCTAACTCCTGATCTCTCCCCCCCCACTAACTCCTGGTCTCTTCCCCCTCTTTCCCCCCCCCCACTAACTCCTGATCTCTCCACACCCCCCCCCCCCCCCCCCCCCCCCCCCCCGCTGCCTCCTGACCTCATCCCCTTTCTGAATTGCAGTTGCCATGTCTGGAGCATTCTTTTAATGGCTTGTAAGTTTAGAGTTGCCCACCCTTATCTGCAGCCACCAACCCACAGGGTCCTCTCACAGATTTGTTAGTGGCTAGGTTTTAATTCAGGCCTGCAGGCCTACTTAAATTAAACCACATTTGTCCATATACCACTGGACACTGATATAAGAACACATTTGTGATACTATCATCTCTCCGTCCAGGGTTATTAACAAGGGTTTCCTGAGTTTTAAGTTAAAGGCAGTAACAACAACATTCACTGGACCTGATGGCATCAGCTTTTCCAGGGCAGGCCAAGTTTCTCTAGCCTAGTCCTTGCTCTCTGGGTTGATGTGTGTTACACTCCTTTGAAGTTTTTCTGTTGGCAGCATAGCCTTATTTTCTGCCAGGTAGTTAGAAATTCTGCGTAGTTCTTGGGCCATCTTTTTGACTTTCCTCATACGTTCAGATTTTTACCTTTTGTGCACTTTGAGTGAGGTTTAGTGTGCTGTTTTGTGTTCCTCAAGGAGGTTTTTTGGCCTTTTTTCTTTTTAAATCTCATTGGTCAAACAGTGGAGAACTCAAAACCTGATGCCTCTAACCTAGGAAGGGTTGTACAGTATGCAACTTAAAAATGGCAAGAGTCTGGAAAACATCTAGCTGTACTTTTCAGTGTTGGGAATGAAGCTTTCTTCTGTAATCAGTCCTTTACTATTTTCCAGACTTGAGCTCTCTTTCCTGCATTCACACTAGCAGATTTGCCGTGGATCTGCCCGCGATTTGACATTACCGAAGTGTGAATGAAAAAACGCGGGACTCGCATTTTGAGATGCCATTCATTTGAATGACACCTCAAATCGTGGTGCGGGTTGTCGTGTGATAAAACGTGCTGCCATTGCGGCAACCCGCAGTTCAGGAGCTACTTTTGGGCGACAATCGCGGCAGACCCGCACCGCAATTTGAGTTGTCATTCAAATGAATGGCATCTCGAATGCGAGTCCTGCGTTTTGTCATTCACACCTTGGCGCTGTCAAATCGTGGGCAGATCCGTGGTAAATCTGCCCGCGATTCCAAACACTGTAGTGTGAATGCAGCCTGAGAGTCAACAGCTTGCCCATTCACGGGAACCCTCTCATGTGCATAGAGCTGGTGAAGCTGTCATGGAGGTAGGTTTTGAAGATGCAGACCTCCATTTGATTAAAGATCATCTGTAAGAAAAGATTGTATTGGAGATTCAGGAAGAGAAGGTGGAAATGCTTCTTACTGCAGCATGTGTGAGGGTTTGCAGGAGCAGACGTTTCCTTTTTAAAAGGCGTTCTCTTATTCTACAATGAGATAAAGTCTCAGAAAATTGATTTTTCCCCATTAGCCTTGGAGAAAGATGCCTATGCTTTGAAACATAAATCCTAACCTGGATGATGCATTTAATACTTATATTTTACAATTACCAGAGATATAGATTTTTCCTTTGAGGACTAGGAATCGTATGGATATGAAGATGGATGGGCTTCTTAAGTGGACTTGAAACTCCTTCCTTTCTAACCTTAGGCCTTCTTCAGCCGTGGCTAATATGGTCCATAATCGGGAATACTGGCTATCTGTACAAAATCAAAAGAAACAGAAACTGTTGCCATCAAAGGATGACCTATTTCTTTCTTGAACCCTTCAGAAACTCCAAAGCTTTATTCGTTCTCTTTGTAGGACAGATCAAAGGTCATGGGTATCTAAGAGCTCTATTGCCCACATTTTGGATTCCTGTAGCACAATGAATACTGACCAGGGGCGTAACTACCACCATAGCGACCCATGCGGGCGCTATGGGGCCTGCAGCCGAGTGGGGCCCAGTGAGGATGAGAGCAAAGCTGGCACAGTCTCCCATCCAGGGGAGGAGAGAGGAAAGGAAGAGGTGAGCTGTCCGTATCAGCAGAGAGCTGAATTGCCCGATGTAAGAGCTTTCATTAGAACTTCCAGTGTTCCCGGGGCTCACGTCACGTAGCTCCACCTTTTGGCCCAGTGCCTTTGATAGACAGAACGCCGATCCAATGCGGGACATGTGACGTCATCAAAGGCGTCGGGCCAAGAGGTGGGGCTATGTGACGATGAGCCCCGGGAAGACAGGAAATTCAAATGAAAGCTATTACAGCGGGCAATCCCGCTCTCTCTGCTGGTTCGGGTGGCTTGCCTCTTCCTCTGCATAGGTGGGGCTGTATGGGGCACAGGTCCCGCTGTATGGGGCACAGGTCCCGCTGTATGGGGCACAGGTCCCGCTGCATTGGGCACAGGTCCCGCTGCATTGGGCACAGGTCACGCTGCATTGGGCACAGGTCACGCTGTATGTGGCACAGGTCACGCTGCATTGACACTAGGGCAGCTGTGGGGGGGGGGCTGTTTGCAGGGGGGCCCCATACAACATTTTGCTATGGGGCCCTGCTATTTCTAGTTACGCCCCTGATTCTGACCCTTTATCTTTGCTCCCTCGTACAAATTTTGGACAGCTACACGGGCAGGTCTTTTCACTTTCTTCCTTCTCCATTATGATCTGGTGTTTTCCCAGAAGTGGACCTTGGATGGAATATTCTTCAAACTCTGGTCCTGGTTTAATCTATTGAGGTCTTGTTCATCCTATGCTGTCCTGGAAGATGATGGGAAAGCAAGAGTTAGATTTCTCAGTATCTCTATTTTCAGGAATCCACCAGGACAAGCAAGGTTCCCACTCTTTGTATGTGGTGTTGTTGGTATCTCAGGACTACCCTTTTTAAGTTACTACTGACTGTTCCTGAGGTCCTTCTTTGAAAGTTGTAGTGGTTTGGGTTTCCTGTTCCAGTGGAAAGAGTTACACCCCTGAATAAATATGACCTTGGTGGTATGGATGTGTCATTGCCATCATCCCATGTAAGTCTAAAGAAAAATAAATAATACCTCTAGCGGGATTTTTAAGGCAATGAAAGCAAAAAAATTGCTAAAATCAATTTATTTATTATTATACAATTTTAAAAATATAATGTGAGTAGTTTGTCCAGATGATAATAAATGGTAGTGAAACAAAAGATAAAATAATTGGCTCAAGCATATAGCATTTCTACATAAACATCCAATACAAAAACATGAATATAAAAAATTGGCTGAAATAATTGGAAAAGAAGTGTGATGTATCCCACTACCCAGTGTGGACACCCAAGATGGCCACCCTGGTATGTGGTAGTGGAACTCCAACGCGTTTCAACGTTTAGATCATAGTGATACAAGTCTTCGTCAGGGAAAATACATCACAATCTAAAGAAATCAGAAAACAAAAAACAAAACTGTTATGGACTGTACAGATGGCCACCAAGTATATCCCCTGCAACAGTTGTATTCCTATGCGACTCACGTTCTCCCAAGGCAGCTCGATAGGGGGCTGTATGCCAGAGGGCCGGGGACCCCCCACACATAAGAAGAACCCGGTCCGTCCCAATGCTCTACAAGGCGGCTGGATATGAGTAAAAAATCCAATAGTTCGGCGTCCTTGGCCTCAAAACTTTTTTGAGGCCAAGGACGCCGAACTATTGGATTTTTTACTCATATCCAGCCGCCTTGTAGAGCATTGGGACGGACCGGGTTCTTCTTATGTGTGGGGGGTCCCCGGCCCTCTGGCATACAGCCCCCTATCGAGCTGCCTTGGGAGAACGTGAGTCGCATAGGAATACAACTGTTGCAGGGGATATACTTGGTGGCCATCTGTACAGTCCATAACAGTTTTGTTTTTTGTTTTCTGATTTCTTTAGATTGTGATGTATTTTCCCTGAAGAAGACTTGTATCACTATGATCTAAACGTTGAAACGCGTTGGAGTTCCACTACCACATACCAGGGTGGCCATCTTGGGTGTCCACACTGGGTAGTGGGATACATCACACTTCTTTTCCAATTATTTCAGCCAATTTTTTATATTCATGTTTTTGTATTGGATGTTTATGTAGAAATGCTATATGCTTGAGCCAATTATTTTATCTTTTGTTTCACTACCATTTATTATCATCTGGACAAACTACTCACATTATATTTTTAAAATTGTATAATAATAAATAAATTGATTTTAGCAATTTTTTTGCTTTCATTGCCTTAAAAATCCCGCTAGAGGTATTATTTATTTTTCTTTAGAGTTACACCCCTGTACCTTTCTGGAAAATTCTTGGCAGAAGTTTGCTTAGTCTGATTCCCCTTCCACAGATCGCAGGTTTTATCTCTGGATTTGTTAAATGTTCTGCTTATGATTTATTTTGTGGGTAAAAGTCAGCCGACGAATCATCATTACATGAGTTTTTTGCATTGATGTAAATGGAAGCCACTGAGAACAATGTGATTTTTATTGCCGTACGTCGCAGTGTGGCGGCCAGCGCAACATAAATCAAACTAGTATAAATGAGGCTTCACTGTTTAAATGCTAATTTCGTTTTAAAAAGTTCTTACCTGGTCGATATTGATCTGTATTAGTGTTTTGATGTAAGAATTGATCTGAGATAGGACAAAGAACGTCTGTATGATAAATCATGGTTATTAGACTGGGCATTTATATGATTGCCATTAGGGGTGAGGCAGACATTCTTTCCTTGTTGAACCACTTTAGAAAGGTTCCTGCAGGTACAAGGTAATAAATATTTCTTTACTATAGTTAGAACAAGATACACAAATGTCTGTTTACAGTTTGTGTAACCATGAGTGGGGGTGTGCATAGGGGCCCCTGGCTGCATTGGGGCCCAAACATTGAGCAGTGTACTTTCAGCATATTCCATTCTGGTGACAGGGCATGCCGGTGTCATACATGTAGGTCTTTTTGGCTTGGTCACATTGGTCACCCATAGCAATTCAATAGCACAGGGACAGTTCTGTTTCATTTTGATTGGTTGTTCTTGTCAGAGCTGACCCTTGCCTCTCCTCTGCTGTGTGTAATCTTATGTACACAATAGGTTACTGCGCTTGTGAGAACAGTAACAATATCAGCTGCTAGCACACTATGAGATATTTTTCACAGCAGACAATATATATGTTAAGTGCAGTGCTAGAAGAACACCATAGAAATGAAAAAGAAGGGAAAAAAATCCAGATCCAAAAATCCTTAAAATGGTCTAAAGCCTTAAGGTTTTTCACCCTAATGCATTCTATGCATTAGATAGAATGCACGTCAATAGAAGCAAACGGGGCGGCTCGAGGGAGCGAGCATGCACAGGTGCACCAATTAAAAGCGGCTTTCCATGGGGGCACTTGCCGAAGAGGAGGAGCCTGGAGCACCGACAGGGGGACCCTAGAAGAAGAGGATTGGGGCTGCTCTGTGCTAAACAATTGCACAGAGCAAGTAAGTATAACATGTTTGTTATTTTGAAGAAAAAAAATGTGAGCCTTTAGTAACCCTTTACTAAAGTGCAATGAGAAGAATCTGAATCTTTAGTGTAAACACTGTCCTTATGAAGAAGCATTACAATTGCAATCACAATTAAAAGAAATGAACAACACTCTGTAAAACTACCCGATGATATGGAATCTTCGCTGTTCCGGTAAAGCGTGGTGATGTCGCAACAGGCTCAGTTCTAGGTGTTTTCCGGGGCACATAATTTGTAACGAAACACGTATGGTGGAACCTGCTGTGACATCACCACGCTTTACTGGAAGTGTGGAGTTTCCATATAATTGGGTATTTTTATGCAGCGCTTGGAGAACACCATAGAAATAAAGAAAAAAAGCAGGAAAGAAACGAAAAAATGACAAAAAATCCTTATTAAAGTGCAATAAGAATAATCTGAATCTTTGGTGTAAACACCATCCTTTTTAAAAAGCATTGAAATTGCACCTACAATTAAAAGAAAAGAACTGCGCTATGTAAAAATACCCAATTGTACGGAAACTCTGCACTTCTGGTCTACTTCCAGTAAAGCGTGATGGCGTCACAACAGGCTCCGCCCTACACATTTTGTCACAAAGATGTCTTCCGGGGCACGGGAGACATCATTGGGATGAAACGCATAGGGTGGAGCCTCTTGTGACATTATCGCGCTTTCCTGGAAGTAAACCCCAAGTGCGGAGTTTCTATAGGATCGGGTATTTTTACACAGCGCTCCATTTCTTTGTTTTGTAACTAAATTTTAATGCTTTTCAATAAAAGTCAATCAGATTTCACACTAAGTGGAGCTTGTAATCCTCTGTTTGTCGGTACTCACCTGCACGCATGGATCCTTGACTGGGAGGCGAGACCGCTGATGTTACTCCTCTAGGAGGACTACCTTTTGTTGAGGTAGATATTTGGAGATCAGGAGTGTGGATCTATATGCAATCACAAAAGGGCGATTTGACTCATATATAACCTTAATAATCATCTGTATCTGGTAAGCAGATTTGAGTCTTCTTTCCTCTGCTGAGGGTGCACATTGAATAGTGTTCACATCAAAGACTAGGACGGTGTTTATTCTGTAGATTCAGATTCTTCTTATTGCACTTTATTAAGGATTTTTGGACATTTCTTCCATTCTTCTTTCTTTTTTTATGGTGTTCTTCTGGTGTGTAATCCTATGGTTACTACATCTCAAGCTCTGTGACCTGAGTGGTTCAGTCAGATCCAACAGATTACATTTCCAGGAACACAGCCAGATGGGTTTATAGATGTCCAACTGTGCTGCCCGAGGTGACATCTGGGGAATTTAGCTGGCCCTTTACTGCTGCCAAGGTATTACGAGTCTCCTTCCGTATTCTGGACTGCTTATACCCTAAATGTTGTGTGAAGCAATTGTAGTACGTTCCTGATATTAGATTTTCCACAAGGAATAGTTCTAACACTCACACATTGCAGGATGGAGATGCTGGGAATCACAGGATAGAGATAATAAGGGCAGTTGCATCAAGATGTGAACTAGGAAAAACATGGGAAATGTAGGATGGAGATTGGGTGGGGGGGGGGGGGGTGCTGGGAATCAGAGAAATTGAGTTATAGAAGTCTCTTCCTTCTCTTGATGTCACTTTCTTTTTTTATTATTTCAGGGAAACTTCTTCCAAAATATTGGCTCCATCACTCTGTTTGCAGTAATCGGTACAGCCATATCAGCCTTCATTGTGGGTGGAGGCATCTTCTTCCTGGGGCAGGTAGGTGTCTGAGCTACAATCTCATCATATGGAGAATATACATTTAGTGTAGAGCATCCTTTTTCAACCTTTTCTACATGGAGGAACCCTTGAAAAAAACATTTTGGTCTCAGGGAACCCCTGCTATAATATGACTATATCTACAACTCATGATACATTAGTGTGATGGTCAGTGGGAAGAATGCTCCTTTACAGGTTTCGTCATTGGGCCGATTTTACCCTTACAGATAGCTAAATCGATCAAGGGTGTCACTAGAAACTTATTTGAGAGGCAGGAATTACCCAAGGAACCCCTAGCAACCTCTGGAGGAACCCTAGGGTTCAAAACTCCCTTCTCTGGGAAGCCCTTTGCAGAAGGGTACATCTCTGTATAAGGGTGCATGATGCTCCTATGATGACATAGTAATGAGGAGCCCCTCCCATAGGAAGTCCAGTATCGAAGCCCACACCCCTGTATAGGGGAACATAATACTTATAGTTACATGGTAATGGAGGATGGCAGGTCCTATGTAGAAGGCCACACCCCTGTATAGAGACATGATGTTTGTATGAAGAAATGGTAAAGCTGGGCCCCTCCCCTGGGAAGTCATGTGTAGAAGGCCACACCCCTGTATAGGGGGGCATGCTACTTATGGTGACATGGTAATGAGGGACTCCTCCCCTGGGAAGTCCTATGTATAAGGCCACACCCCTGTATAGACACATGATGTTCGTATGATGAAATTGTAAAGCTGGGCCCCTCCCCTGGGAAGTCCTTTGTAGAAAGCCACACCCCCATATTGAGAGACATGATGTTTGTATGATGAAATGGTAATGCCGGGCCCCTCCCCTGGGAAGTCTAGTGTATAGGGCAACACCCCTGTATAGGGGGACATGATACTTGTGGTAATGAGGGACTCCTCCCCTGGGAAGTCCTATGTAGAAAGCCACACCCCTGTAAGGAGACATGGTGTTGTATGATGAAATGGTAATGCTGGGCCCCTCCCCTGGGAAGTCTAGTGTATAGGGCAACACCCCTGTATAGGGGGACATGATACCTATGGTAATGAGGGACTCCTCCCCTGGGAAGTCCTATGTAGAAGGCCACACCCCTGTATAGAGACATGGTCTTTGTATGATGAAATGGTAATACTGGGCCCCCGTCCCTGTGAGGTCCAATGTTGAAGGCCACACCCCTGCATAGGGGAACATGGTACCTTTGGTGACATGGTAATGAGGGGCCCCTCCGCTGGGAATTCATGTGTTCAAAGCCGCGCCCCTAAAAGAGGGGACATGCTGCAGCTATGATGGAATCTGACAGTTCACGTCCAGCCTGACAGTAATGTTTTCTTTTTCTCAGGCGGATGTCATCTACAAACTCACCATGACTGACAGGTATTCATCTCCCTCTACCCCCTCTGTGTGCATGCTGCTGTTCTGGGTAATGACTGATTATTTTTAGGTTAATGTGTAACGCACACAAGAAAGAATGATGCATTCTATACTTTGTTATAAGGGTAATGATCTGTGTTCACATTGTGTTGTTTTATCTCCAGGACGCACGGTATGTATTGTAGGGTGCTGCAGAGGGTTGCAGGCACCGCTCATATGAGGTGATGTAATGATGGGTGTGATATGTACATACAATATGATAGGAGGAGGGTGCGATCTATAAAGGAAGTTTCAATAAATGGCATGATATAGATGTTATTAGAAGATGTGTTCCCTGGTTGCTTCCATCCCTCATTACATTGCTGAGGCGGGGTATCGGTGTATATTCTAGAATGGCACCACTCTGCTGGTCACAAGACTGCCTTGGGGGTATTGTTGGTTGCCTGTCCAGTGTTATTAGCCTCTCTCCCCCCCCCCTTGTGCTCCCTGTTCTATCTCCATCTCTACCCTTTCTCGCTATTTCTACCCCTCCTCCCTAATCTTCCTCCGCCCTTTCTGTCCCTCTTTCCACCCCTTCTCACCCCTAAAGCTACATGGGGTATAATTTTTGAAGCCATGGAGAAAAGTTGGCGCTTGCACCAGCCACAGGGAAGGTCCACCTGACTGTTAAATACCTCAAAGTGAAAGGGGAATTTAAGAAATAATTAAAGAGATAATTAAAAATAAGTGACTATAAGGAGTTAACAGGACTGTAAGCTAACCATTTTATTTAGTGACAGGGGCTTTGACTAGCATTCAGAGAACTCTTTGTTATATTGGAGCCATTTGCTAAAATCATTTAAGTTGATTTTTCTTTTTCTCATTATTGTACACACAGCACCCCATATTGACAGAAAAACACAGAATTGTTGACATTTTTGCAGATTTATTAAAAAAGAAAAAACTGTATTATCACATGGTCCTAAGTGTTCAGACCCTTTGCTGTGACACTCATATATTTAACTCAGGTGCTGTCCATTTCTTCTGATCATCCTTGAGATGGTTCTACACCTTCATTTGAGTCCAACTGTGTTTGATTATACTGATTGGACTTGATTAGGAAAGCCACACACCTGTCTATATAAGACCTTACAGCTCACAGTGCATGTCAGAGCAAATGAGAATCATGAGGTCAAAGGAACTGCCTGAAGAGCTCAGAGACATAATTGTGACAAGGCACAGATCTGGCCAAGGTTACAAAAAAATTTCTGCTGCACTTAAGGTTCCTAAGAGCACAGTGGCCTCCATAATCCTTAAATGGAAGATGTTTGGGAAGACCAGAACCCTTCCTAGAGCTGGCCGTCCGGCCAAGCTGAGCTATCGGGGGAGAAGAGCCTTAATGAGAGAGGTAAAGAAGAACCCAAAGATCACTGTGGCTGAGCTCCAGAGATGCAGTCGGGAGATGGGAGAAAGTTGTAGAAACTTATTTTAGATCAAAAGGGTGCTTCTACTAAATACTGAGCAAAGGGTCTGAATACTTAGGACCATGTGATATTTCAGTTTTTCTTTTTTAATAAATCTGCAAAAATGTCAACAATTCTGTGTTTTTCTGACAATGTGGGGTGCTGTGTGTACATTGAGGAAAAAATGAACTTAAATGATTTTAGAAAATTGTGGCAATATAACAAAGAGTGAAAAGTTTAAGGGGGTCTGAATACTTTCCGTCCCCACTGTATGTATGTATGCATATGTGTGTATGTATATGTGTGTCTCTCTCTCTATCTATCTATCTATCTATCTATCTATCTATATATATATATATATATATATATATATATATATATATATATATATATATATATATATATATATATATATATATAATCTAATCTATATATATAATCTATAATCTATCATAGTTTGTAGATGCTATAACTTTCACACAAACTAATTAAAGTGGTTGTAAACCCTTTACAACCACTTTTTGATACAGGTAAGCCTATAATTAAGCTTACCTGTAGCTACACTGGATATCTCCTAAACCTGCACGGTTTAGGAGATATCCCCTGTATTTGCATGTGACGGCGTCATCGGCACATGCGCACTGAAGCAACGGCACATACGTAACTCCGGGAGTGATGTCGGCCGCCGGAGCAGTGAACGAGGACCGCTGTGGGGTCTTCGATCTCAGGTAAGTAGTTCATTAATGAGCTAGTACACTTGCAGGTTTTTTTTCTTAGGGTTACAACCACTTTAAGGGCCTCAAGAAAATTTATATATATATATATATATATATATATATATATATATATATATATATATATATATATATATATATATATATATATATATATATAATTTATTTAATATATGGGGCGGCACAGTGGTGTAGTGGGTAGCACTTTCGCCTAGCAGTAAGAAGGGTCGCTGGTTCAAATCCCATGCATGTTCTCTCTGTGCCTGCGTGGGTTTCCTCCGGGTGCTCCGGTTTCCTCCCACACTCCAAAGACATGCTGGTAGGTTAATTGGCTTCTGTCTAAATTGGCCCTAGTATATGAATGTGAGTTGGGGGCCTTAGATTGTAAGCTCCTTATATATATATATATATATATATATATATATATATATATATATATATATATATATATATATATATATATATATATATATATATATATATAAAAGACGTCTAGTAGAATCCATTTTTGCCCTAAATTTGATTTGGATATGTTTTATAACAGAAAGTAGAAAATATAATTTAAAAAAAATAAAAAAAAACAGTCTTTTTTCGTTTTATATAGCAAAAAATAAAAAACCCAGTGGTGATGAAATACCACCAAAGAAAGCTCTATTTGTGTGAAAAAAAATGATATAAATTTCATTCACGTACAGTGTTGCATGACTGCACAATTACCAGTTAAAGTAGCGCAGTGCTGAATAGCAAAATATGGCCTGGTCATGCAGGGGGTAAAACCTTCCGGAGCTGAAGTGGGAACATCCAAACGCAGGAAATAGTGATCTGGGAAGCATAAAAGTTGTTTATAGCCCCTAGGTAACCTCTGCTGCATTTACAAACACTAAACGCAGTAGTGCCAATGTAAATAAGGCCTTACACACACTGTAATGGAATTATTAGTCAATGAATACCTGACCTGATTAGGTGGCTCGCTGTGTTGTGGGTAGGGCAGGGCGTCTGTGGACAGGCTCCTCTGCCATCTGGCGGGGTGCCATTTCTTGTCATTATTGTCTCCATGATGTGGTAAGATGACACTGGCGTGGCTGACTACATCCTTGTTACGGTAACTGTTGCAAAGGAACCCCATGGAGCGTGTCTTTTACCCTTTCTGCTCCGGGGGTCATGTTATCTCCTTATGTCATTTGTGGTGTCCTGGGGTCATTGTCTCAGTATACCGGGACATCTTATATTTTCCTGAGCTGTCACTGTAAGTGGGAATTGCAGGAAGATGTGAACATTAAAAATTCATGAAAAAAAAAAAAAAAAAAAATCAGTCTAGTTAGATGTGTCATTTCCACGCACACTAATACACAATACTAATTCGCATACTGATTAGCAGCAGAAAATGTCCAGCAAGCCGATCAGTTTTGCAGCGACTCGGCAGACAACCCAGTTGTTACCATTTACTACATACAATACACAGATTGTCATTGGATATAAGAATGGTACAACACTTATCAAGTTATGGGCAGCAATCAGGTGACCCAGAGCAACTGACGATTGTACACATAGAGATATCTCTCTCTCTCTATCTCTATCTATCTATCTATCTATCTATCTATCTATCTATCTATCTATCTATATATATATATATATATATATATATATATATATATATATATATATACACTACTGTTCAAAAGTTTGGGGTCACCCAAACAATTTTGTGTTTTCCATGAAAAGTCACACTTATTCACCTATTCACCACCATACGTTGTGAAATGAATAGAAAATAGAGTCAAGACATTGACAAGGTTAGAAATAATGATTTGTATTTGAAATAACATTGTTTTTACATCAAACTTTGCTTTCATCAAAGAATCCTCCTTTTGCAGCAATTACAGCATTGCACACCTTTGGCATTCTAGCTGTTAATTTATTGAGGTAAGCTGGAGAAATTGCACCCCACGCTTCTAGAAGCAGCTCCCACAAGTTGGATTGGTTGGATGGGCACTTCTGGCGTACCATACGGTCAAGCTGCTCCCACAACAGCTCAATGGGGTTCAGATCTGGTGACTGTGCTGGCCACTCCATTACCGATAGAATACCAGCTGCCTGCTTCTGCTGTAAATAGTTCTTGCACAATTTGGAGGTGTGTTTAGGGTCATTGTCCTGTTGTAGGATGAAATTGGCTCCAATCAAGCGCTGTCCACTGAGTATGGCATGGCGTTGCAAAATGGATTGATAGCCTTCCTTATTCAGAATCCCTTTTACCCTGTACAAAGCTCCCACCTTACCAGCACCAAAGCAACCCCAGACCATCACATTACCTCCACCATGCTTAACAGATGGCGTCAGGCATTCTTCCAGCATCTTTTCATTTGTTCTGCGTCTCACAAACGTTCTTCTTTGTGATCCAAACACCTCAAACTTGGATTCATCCGTCCACAACACTTTTTTCCAGTCTTCCTCTGTCCAATGTCTGTGTTCTTTTGCCCATCTTAATCTTTTTCTTTTATTGGCCAGTCTCAGATATGGCTTTTTCTTTGCCACTCTGCCCTGAAGCCCAAAATCCCGCAGCCGCCTCTTCACTGTAGATGTTGACACTGGTGTTTTCTATTTAATGAAGATGCCAGTTGGGGACCTGTGAGACGTCTGTTTCTCAAACTAGAGACTCTAATGTGCTTATCTTCTTGCTTAGTTGTGCAACGCGGCCTCCCACTTCTTTTTCTACTCTGGTTAGAGCCTGTTTGTGCTGTCCTCTGAAGGGAGTAGTACACACCGTTGTAGGAAATCTTCAAAATCTTTGCAATTTCTCGCATGGAATAGCCTTCATTTCTAAGAACAAGAATAGACTGTCGAGTTTCAGATGAAAGTTCTCTTTTTCTGGCCATTTTGAGCGTTTAATTGACCCCACAAATGTGATGCTCCAGAAACTCAATCTGCTCACAGGAAGGTCAGTTTTGTAGCTTCTGGAAGGAGCTAGACTGTTTTTAGATGTGTGAACATGATTGCACAAGGGTTTGCTAATCATCAATTAGCCTTCTGAGCCAATGAGCAAACACATTGTACCATTAGAACACTGGAGTGATAGTTGCTGGAAATGGGCCTCTATACACCTATGTAGATATTGCACCAAAAACTAGACATTTGCAGTTAGAATAGTCATTTACCACATTCGCAATGTATAGAGTATATTTGTTTAAAGTTAGGACTAGTTTAAAGTTAGCTTCATTTAAAAGTACAGTGCTTTTCCTTCAAAAATAAGGACATTTCAATGTGACCCCAAACTTTTGAACGGTAGTGTATATATATACATACACATATAGATAGATATATCTCTATCTATATAGATATATTTTTTTAACTAGTAATAGGATTGATCAGCGACTTGTAGCAGGACTGCAATATTGTGGTGGACAGTCGGACACTAACTTACACTTTTCAGGAACCAGTGACTCTTACACAGTGATCAGTGCTAAAAAATATACACTGTCACTGTACTAATTACACTGGCTGGGAAGGGGTATACAAATCACGGTGATCAAAGGTTTAACTGTGTGCCTAGCCAGTGTTTGTGTACTGTGTGGGAGGTGGTTTTACGAGGGGAAGGCATAGATACATGTTCCTGCTTTGCAGGAACCTGACAGGATAGCAATCTGCCTTGTTTACATAGGCAGGCGGCTGTTCTGGCGGGTGCCGGCGGACATCGAGACAGTCGTACCCGCTGATCAGCTTTCGCTGTGTATAATCAGAGGGAGAGGGCGGCCGGCGGCACGCATGCGCACCCACAACCAGGAAGTGTCGGATCACGTACTAGGTATGTGATCCGGCACAGCAATGCCACCTTGCCGCCATATAAGTAAGTAATATGGGTGGCAAGTGGTTAATCGAAGGATGTTGGGCGAGTGGGTGGCAACAGGGTCACCTATTGACCCAATTTTGTCCAGTTTATCAGGGTCAGACAAAATTTGTACAGTGTGCAGCCAGCTTAAAGTGATATTAAAGGCATTTTTTGTTTCTAAATAACAAACATGTTACACTTACCTGTTCTGTGCAGTGGTTTTGCCCAGAGCAGCCCAGATCCTCCTCTTCTGGGGTCTCCCACTGGTTCTCCTGGGCCCTTCCTCCTGCAGAGTGCCCCCAGAGCAAGCAACTTTCTATGGGGGCGCCCAAGCAGGCTCATTCTTGAGCCGCTATTCTGTGTGTCCTTTCTCACACACACACAGCTGCAACTCGGCCCCGCCCCCTCTCTCTCCTCATTGGCTCACTCGATGTGATTGACAGCGGCGGGAGCCAATGGCTCCCTGCCGCTGTCTCAGCCAATGAGGAGGGAGAGTCACTGGAGAGCCGAGGCTCTCGTGCACATCGCTGGATCGCGATGGGGCTCAGGTAAGTATTGGGGGGGGGGGGCTGCTGTACAGAGAAGGTTTTTTTTACAGCGAATGCATGAAGGTAAAAAAACCTTGAGCATTTAAAACCACTTTGAAGTGACACTAAACAATATCCTTATTCTCCAAAAGTAATCCATCCACATCCACTACTTGGTGGCCATGTAATCTATTTTTCATCAAATTGTTTCTTACTGTTTTATTTTCTGCTTATAACATCCTATGTGAGCTCCCAAACCTCTCCTTTTTTCCTCTGCACTTTTGTTTGTTTGGAATGAGCAGGGTACTTTAGTGGCAGTCCTGTGCACAGCTGTATGCACACTACAAATCCTATAGTAGATAGCCCCAAGTCCACCTCGGGTGTGAGCAAGACTTTTACCTACATACATACAAAAAGGAATTTGGAGGAAGCTGAGAGCAATAGAATATAAAGTTTAGCGTCACTTTAACCACTTGCCGACCAGCCGCCGCAGTTTTACTGCGGCAGAATGGCACGGCTGGGCGAAACGAAGTTATGTTGCGTCGCTGCGCCCTGTGGCCACTAGGGGCAAGCGTGCACCCACTGCTCTCCCCCGGAGCCCATGCGAGCCCACGCCCGCCGGGCTCCTGCGATCGCTCGTGACACACCGAGAACCGGGATCTGTGTGTGTTTAAAAACACAGATCCCGGTTCTCTGAGGGGAGAAGAGACTGATCGTGTGTTCATACAACGTATGAACAGCGATCTGTCATCTCCCCTACACAGTCCCCTCCCCCCTTCAGTTAGAACACAGAGAGTTAACCCCTTCCCTGCCAGTGACATTTTTACAGTAATCAGTGCATTTTTATAGCACTGATCACTGTATAAATGACAATGGTCCCAAAAATGTATCAAGTGTCTGATATGTCCGCCATAATGTCGCAGTTCCGATAAAAATCGCAGATCGCCACGATTACTAGTAAAAAAAATAATAATAATAAAAATGCTATAAATCCCCTATTTTGTAGACGCTATAACTTTTGCACAAACCAATCAATATACGCTTATCGCAATTTTTATTACCATAAATATGTAGAAGAAAACATACCGGCCTAAACTGAGAAAAAAATTTGCTTTTTTTTTAAATGGGGATATTTATTATAGCAAAAAGTAAACAATAATGCGTTTTTTTTTTTTTTTTTTTCAAAATTGTCGCTTTTTTTGTTTATAGCGCAAAAAAAAACCGCAGAGCTGATCAAATACCACCAAAAGAAAGCTCTATTTGTGGGAAAAAAAGGACGTCAATTTTATTTGGGTGCAACGCGCAATTGTCAGTTAAAGCGACGCAGTGCCGAATCACAAAAAATGGCCTGGTAATTCAGCAGCCAAATCTTCCGGGGCTGAATCGGTTAAAATAGTTATCTTATCAATGAATTCCTATGAATTCCTATGCACTCACCAGGGGAGGTCTGCTGATTCATTCAACATCCTGTACCAGGATATAGACTGACACCTCTTGGTCACTTGATTGCTGTCTGTTACTTGATAAGCTTTGCACAGGTGTCTTGCTGAGAAAGTTCCCCCGGCGGATAAGGACCCCCCTGTACTGCGCTTGCGCAGTACGAACGACTACGGAGCCGCCGAAAAATTGCCGAAGAAGAACAGCTGATCGTCCGCTGTATACGGCGCCTGCGCACTACATTCTAACCTAAGTCCATGTTAAAGCCCCACCATCCAAGTGGACATAGAGTTAGAATATCAAAATGCCGAGCGCTCCGAGGCCGTGCCCGAAGCGTGGCGAGCGTAGCAAGCCCCGAGAGGCCTGTTACAAAGTGTGTTTTTTTTTTTACTATAGTCTTGGCACACAGGCGCCGTACAGCTGACTCAGGTGTTCAGCTTCGGCTCTTTTCGGCGGCTCCCTTGTTCCCTACTGCGCAAGCAACTCTGCCAACAGGAAACAGCAGTGTGATTTGTTGTTAACAGTGCAGAAAGTCTGACATGTGATACTACCACGTGGTACAGATCACACAGAGGGGGGGGGGGGCAGGCGGGTACAGATCACACAGAGGGGGGGTGCAGGCGTGGTACAGATCACACAGAGGGGGGGTGCAGGCGTGGTACAGATCACACAGAGGGGGGGGTGCAGGCGGGGTACAGATCACACAGAGGGGGGGTGCAGGCGGGGTACAGATCACACAGAGGGGGGGTGCAGGCGGGGTACAGATCACACAGAGGGGGGGTGCAGGCGGGGTACAGATCACACAGAGGGGGGGTGCAGGCGGGGTACAGATCACACAGAGGGAGGGTGCAGGCGGGGTACAGATCACACAGAGGGGGGGTGCAGGCGGGGTACAGATCACACAGAGGGGGGTGCAGGCGGGGTACAGATCACACAGGGGGGGTGCAGGCGGGGTACAGATCACACAGAGGGGGGGTGCAGGCGGGGTACAGATCACACAGAGGGGGGGGGCAGGCGGGGTACAGATCACACAGAGAGGGGGCAGGTGGTGTACAGATCACACAGAGGGGGGGCAGGTGGTGTACAGATTACACAGAGGGGGGGCAGGTGGTGTACAGATTACACAGAGGGGGGGCAGGTGGTGTACAGATCACACAGAGGGGGGGGGCAGGCGGGGTACAGATCACACAGAGAGGGGGCAGGTGGTGTACAGATCACACAGAGGGGGGGCAGGTGGTGTACAGATTACACAGAGGGGGGGCAGGTGGTGTACAGATTACACAGAGGGGGGGCAGGTGGTGTACAGATCACACAGAGGGGGGGCAGGTGGTGTACAGATCACACAGAGGGGGGGCAGGTGGTGTACAGATCAAGCAGAGGGGGGGCAGGTGGTGTACAGATCAAGCAGAGGGGGGGCAGGAGGTGTACAGATCACACAGAGGGGGGGGGGGCAGGTGGTGTACAGATCACACAGAGGGGGGGGGCAGAGGGGGGGGGGCAGGTGGTGTACAGATCACACAGAGGGGGGGCAGGTGGTGTACAGATCACACAGAGGGGGGGCAGGTGGTGTACAGATCACACAGAGGGGGGGCAGGTGGTGTACAGATCACACAGAGGGGGGGCAGGTGGTGTACAGATCACGCAGAGGGAGGGGGGCAGGTGGTGTACAGATCACGCAGAGGGAGGGGGGCAGGTGGTGTACAGATCACGCAGAGGGAGGGGGGCAGGTGGTGTACAGATCACGCAGAGGGGGGGCAGGTGGTGTACAGATCACACAGGGGAAGGTGAAGTACAGATCACGCAGAGGGGGGGCAGGTGGTGTACAGATCACACAGGGGGGGGGGGCAGGTGGTGTACAGATCACACAGAGGGGGGGCAGGTGGTGTACAGATCACACAGAGGGGGGGGGGCAGGTCTTGTACAGATCACACAGAGGGGGGGGGGGGGCAGGTGGTGTACAGAGCACACAGAGGGGGGGGGGGGGCAGGTGGTGTACAGAGCACACAGAGGGGGGGGGGCAGGTGGTGTACAGAGCACACAGAGGGGGGGGGCAGGTGGTGTACAGAGCACACAGAGGGGGGGCAGGGGGGGTACAGAGCACACAGAGGATAATGCAGGTGGGGTACAGATCACACAGAGGAGGGGTCAGGCGGGGTACAGAGCACACACAGGGGGTCAGGCGGGGTACAGAGCACATGGAGATGGGAGGCAAGCAAGGCACAGAGCACTTGGACAAGAGATGCCGGCAAGGTGCAGAGCATACTAAGGGGAATTCAGGCAGGTACAGGGCACAGGTAGAAGGAGGATGCAGAGGGGTACAGAGCATACGAATGAGGCATGTAGGTGGGGTTCATAGTTGCATAGTAGGTGAGGTTGAAGAAAGACACAAGTCTATCAAGTCCAACCTATGTGTGTGATTATGTGTCAGTATTACATTACATATCCCTGTATGTTGTGGTCGTTCACGTGCTTATCTAATCATTTTTTGAAGCCATCAATGCTCCCCGCTGAGACCACCGCCTGTGGAAGGGAATTCCACATTCCTGCCGCTCTTACAGTAAAGAACCCTCTACGTAGTTTAAGGTTAAACCATTTTTTTCTTCTTTTAATGAGTGGCCACGAGTCTTGTTAAACTCCCTTCCGCAAAAAAGTTTTATCCCTATTGTGGGGTCACCAGTACGGTATTTGTATATTGAAATCGTATCCCCTCTCAAGCGTCTCTTCTCCAGAGAGAATAAGTTCAGTGCTCACAACCTTTCCTCATAACTAAGATCCTCCAGATCCTTTATTAGCTCTGTTGCCCTTCTTTGTACTCGCTCCATTTCCAGTACATCATTCCTGAGGACTGGTGCCCAGAACTGGACAGCATACTCTAGGTGCGGCCGGACCAGAGTCTTGTAGAGTGGGAGAATTATTGTTTTATCTCTGGAGTTGATCCCGTTTTTTAATGCCAATATTCTGTGCCATTGCTGAGCCTATCATCTACTAGGACCCCCCCAGGTCTTTTTCCATCCTTGATTCAGAACACACAGAGTGGAGATGCAGGCGGGGTACAGGGCAAATGAAGGTGGGAGGTAAACAAGGTATAGAGCACTTGGATGAGGGATGGAGGCAAGGTGCAGGGCATGCTAAGGGGAATGCAAGTGGGTACAGGGCACAAGGAGAGGGGGACGCAGAGGGGGACAGAGCACAGGAATGATGCATGCAGGTGTAGTATGGAGATCACTGAAGGGGATTCAGGTGGGAGATATGGATCACATGGAAGGGGGTGCAGGTGGGGCTCTCTCCTTGTCATGTTATGGATTATACTGCTCTTCCCTCTCTGATTGTACCAGGTCACACATGTAAGTATGGTATTCCTGCGCTACCATGAACAATGGGAAAAAACTAAAAAGGGGGGGGGGGGGGGGAGGCGGGGGGATGGACAAGCAGCTTGCACCGAAAAGGGTCCAACCTGGCCCTGAAGAGTAACTCGAATACAACAAGGGGTGGTGGTGCTGCGCTAGTCCTAATGTAAGGTATCTGAAAATTGCCAAGTTAGAAGAGTGGCATATTGCCTAATGTTAGAAATGGGTGATAGAAGTGAGTTATGTGTTGTGAAACAATCAGCTACATACGTGAGTAAATTAAGGGTACAGTGGGCCGTACTAAAGTACAGAATGCCTCGAAGTGTTACAAATAATCCCAGTAAGGTGATAACTATGCAGAGTGACAACACATTCAAATAAAATAATCACATAAATAAACAAAAGCCACACTTTTGATGGGAGGTGGCTGTGAGTGTCTTGAGGGGTGGAGCTAAAGGTGATTAAATAAAAACAGGAGGGTAAAAGGTAACAACTGTGCATAAATTGTCCAAAGTAGAGGATAAAAATATAGCTGAACCTTCAGCTGTGATGCAAACCTCTATATACATACATTTAAGCATAAGCGTATATAAATAAAAATAGGGATAACATGGATCAAACTCCAGTGCAGTAAAATAATTAGCATATAGAAAATCTCTACAGAGTGAATTTAAAGTGTCCAGTGTAGGCAATCCGTGCTCGCAGAAATAAAATAACGTTCAACAAATAAAGTGACTTTGTTCATCAAAGATAACTTCAAACAGCTTCTTAAACGTGCTTAGTAGGGAACGTGAAGGTAGCAGCTAGATTCTAGCGTTGCTTTCCTCAGATGAGTGAGAGGTGTGGAGTGCAAGCAATACAGGGGGTCCCCGGGTTACAAACAAGTTAGGGACTGTAGGTTTGTTCTTAAGTTGAATCTGTTTGTAAGTCGGAACAGGTACATTTTTTAAGTGTAGCTCCAGCCAAAAAAACTATTTTTAAGCTTTTTGGATAGCATAGGGAAGGGTTAACACCCCTGTAACATTTTTTTTGCTGTGTGTGCCCCTGTTCAGAAGATTTCACCTCACTTTCTGTCCCAATGACAATTGGATTTTGAAAATTTTGGGTTGTTGTGGAAACAAGCCTTGGTGATAAAGCATCAGTGGAGGTACCTTTTCCCCATAATAGCACTTACAGGAGTGAATTTCCCTTCCTAGGGGTAGATTTCCTCTCACTTCCTGTTGTCTCCCTCCGTTTGTAAGTAGGAGTCGTTTGTAAGTCGGATGTTTGTAACTAGGGGACCCCCTGTAGTCCTCTTCATGCAGCAATCCTATAATGAAGGGCAATGGCCCCTTACCTCACTATGCTGAGGTTACAGCATGAATCACTATGTATGGTGTCTCCTATGGGGGTCAGTCCTGGATCTCAAACTTTCCTTCAGTATGCCTCAGGTCATGCAGGGGCACAGCGGCCAGAAGGAAAAACGAAAATGCCACATAGTGTAGTAATTTTGCAAAAATGAAGGTTTTATTCAAAGAAAAGTAAGGTACTCACACAGCGGTTTCAACAGGGGATGTAGTGTATCCTGACGAGCAGCGAGCTCGTATGTTGCTACAGTGGAGGGTGCCGGTCCCTACGCGTGGCATCACGGGTCACGTGGCTTCTTCAGGGGATACTAGAGGGCACCCGTCCTTGTCCTAAGTTTTATGTGTTGATCTTATCTTGGCCTCTTGCTATTCTGACTTTTGAAGACTTTTTTTTTTGCTTCAAAAGTCAGAATAGCAAGAGGCCAAGATAAGATCAACACATAAAACTTAGGACAAGGACGGGTGCCCTCTAGTAGCCCCTGAAGAAGCCACGTGACCCGTGACGCCACGCGTAGGGACCGGCACCCTCCACTGTAGCAACATACGAGCTCGCTGCTCGTCAGGATACACTACATCCCCTGTTGAAACCGCTGTGTGAGTACCTTACTTTTCTTTGAATAAAACCTTCATTTTTGCAAAATTACTACACTATGTGGCATTTTCGTTTTTCCTTCTGGCCGCTGTGCCCCTGCATGACCTGAGGCATACTGAAGGAAAGTTTGAGATCCAGGACTGACCCCCATAGGAGACACCATACATAGTGATTCATGCTGTAACCTCAGCATAGTGAGGTAAGGGGCCATTGCCCTTCATTATAGGATTGCTGCATGAAGAGGACTATTGCTTGCACTCCACACCTCTCACCCATCTGAGGAAAGCAACGCTAGAATCTAGCTGCTACCTTCACGTTCCCTACTAAGCACGTTTAAGAAGCTGTTTGAAGTTATCTTTGATGAACAAAGTCACTTTATTTGTTGAACGTTATTTTATTTCTGCGAGCACGGATTGCCTACACTGGACACTTTAAATTCACTCTGTAGAGATTTTCTATATGCTAATTATTTTTACTGCACTGGAGTTTGATCCATGTTATCCCTATTTTTATTTATATACGCTTATGCTTAAATGTATGTATATAGAGGTTTGCATCACAGCTGAAGGTTCAGCTATATTTTTATCCTCTACTTTGGACAATTTATGAACAGTTACCTTTTACCCTCCTGTTTTTATTTAATCACCTTTAGCTCCACCCCTCAAGACACTCACAGCCACCTCCCATCAAAAGTGTGGCTTTTGTTTATTTATGTGATTATTTTATTTGAATGTGTTGTCACTCTGCATAGTTATCACCTTACTGGGATTATTTGTAACACTTAGAGGCATTCTGTACTTTAGTACGGCCCACTGTACCCTTAATTTACTCACGTATGTAGCTGATTGTTTCACAACACATAACTCACTTCTATCACCCATTTCTAACATTAGGCAATATGCCACTCTTCTAACTTGGCAATTTTCAGGTCACACATGGTTTGCACATGAATTCACACACAGACATATGAAACGGCTCACTCAGGGTGGACAAAGTCTCCATAGGGACAGGGATAATGGAAGGACAGAACTGGCATGACTGGGAGTATTCTCATTTATTTCTGCTTTCTTCCTTTATAAGGTGATACATATATTTCCTATGTAATTGACATCCCAATGCTGCCTATATTTCAGCTTTGCCTTTGGATCATTAATCTCTGCTGTGGATCCCGTTGCCACAATTGCCATTTTCAATGCCCTGAACCTGGATCCGGTGCTGAACATGTTGGTGTTTGGAGAGAGCATCCTTAATGACGCCGTCTCCATCGTTCTTACAAAGTGAGTGCTTTGTATATCGTGTTATTGTGTGACGTGCCCCCCCGCCCCCCAGCTGCTGGGACGTGTCCTCTGATATTCGGTTCTCGTTCCGGGACCCATTTATTGTACTGTGTTTTCTGTAAACAGCCACCGATAACCCTGTTGTGCCATTGGTTCCAGTGACTGCTGTGCTCTTAGGGTGTCTGTCAGGACCGCGGTGCTAATGAAGGTGCTGAGTGATACACTCCCTGTATATTAATATTTTTGTTAATATATATGTCACAATATATGTTGTATTTAGTGTGCACAAATTATCATCTCCTTCTTGCCTACATCTGAAACAACTATTGTTGTGACAAGGAGACCGTAGGCAAGTGCCCAGCCTGGCTAAGAGACTTTAAGGCAATGGGCCTGATTGGACTTTTCCAGCTTATATCTCAATGACTGTAGACAAGGCAACGGTACTCAGGGACAGAACACTGCTGCTGTTGCCGAAGTAGAACATCTAAAGTCTGCCTAAATGACAGGTAGACTTAGCTGGATGTAAAAACTTGTCATTTCCAGATACACAGGCGTGTTACATATGATTCCTCTGTCTAATATGTTGCATTTGATTCCTATGTCTAACATGTTACATGTGATTTCCTATGTTTTGTCTCCCTACAGCACAGCGGAAGGACTGAATCGCGGGGAGCTGGCCAATGTCAGCGGCTGGCAGACCTTCCTGCAGGCCTTGGCCTATTTCCTGAAGATGTTTTTTGGTTCAGCAGCTCTGGGAACATTGACCGGCCTTATTTCTGCAGTAGTATCCTTTCTACATAATGCCTCAATACAGTATCCCCCCCCCCCCCCCCCCCCCCATGCTACACCAGAGATTTCATTGTAGCATTGCTGACGCTATCTGTAGGCTGCTTCTCTAATAGCAGGCTTATCCAATCCTCCCTTCCCCTCCCCCTCTAATTTGACTTAGGACCGACCCTATCTTGTGTGAAATAAGGACTGCCCCTATTGTGTATAAAATAAGACTAAAGCCAGCCGTAGATGGTGCAATTTGTGGTTGCGGGTAAGAAAAATGCTAGATTCCCCCATCAACACTCCAGCTGAGCTATTGTGTTCTCCCTGCAGGGCGGTTGGGAGAACATACAGTAATTATTGCTAGAAGCTATAGCCGCTAGCAATAATTGCATGTAAAATCCGACAGGCTGGTTGTACCCGAGTTGATCAATCGGCCTGCTCATACATAATTCGAATCTCGGATGGTCCCTACTGAACCGGCCGAGATTCGAATCCTCCATGGTCGGCTTAAACTGATTGTAAAGGCTCGTGTGTTATTATTTTATTTATTTATTTATTTTTTTTTAAATAACAAACATATCTTTCACCTTCACTGTGCAGCTCGTTTTGCACAGAGTGGCTCCGAACAACTTCTTCTGGGGTCCCCCGGCGGCTCTCGCGGCTCCTCCCCACATCAGATAACCCCCTAGGAGAAGCGCTCTCCCGTGGGATTACCTTGCCGGCACGCTCCCGAGTTCAGCATTTGCGTCCATAGAGGCCGAATGCAGGACTTGGGCCCCGCCCCCCGGTGCCCGCGTCATTGGATTTGATTGACAGCAGCGGGAGCCAATGGCTGCGCTGCTATCAATCTATCCAGTCAAGAGCCGAGAACCCCGGGCAGAGAGACAGCGCGTCCCCGTGGGTCAAGTTCCAGAGTTCAGGTAAGTAAGACAGGGGGCCATTCACTGCCAGGTGTTTTTCACCTTAATGCATAGGATGCATTAAGGTGAAAAAACATGTAGGTTTACAACGTACCATCCCTATCTTGTGTAAAATGAAACTAAATACCATCCCCATATTGTGTAAGATGAGAATAAGGATTGTCTTCATCTTGTGAAAGATAAGAATAAGGACCGCCCCCATCATGCATAATTTAAGACTAAGGACCGTCCCCATCTTGTGTAAGCTAAGGCCGGCCATAGACCGGTTTGAATCTCGGTTGGTTCTGGAGGAACCCGCTGAGATTCGAACCATGCATGGGCAGGCTGAATGTACCAAATTGACCGATCGATCATTTTGGCTACAACCAGACTGCCTCATTTTACACGCAATAATCGCTAGCGGCTCGTATAGCCGATCACAAGAATCACTGTCTTCCTCCAGCAAGGACGGCTTCCCCTGCCCTCCCGGTGGGAGAATACAATGGCTCGGGGAGAGGAATCCCCCTGTGAACACTGTCGTAGTTGCAGGAAAGAAATTTGCTCTGTGTATGGTAAGGATTAAAGACTGTCCCTCCTTTGTTTAAGATAAGACTAAGGACTAACCCCATCTTGAGTATGATAACACTACGGCCCATCCCTATTCTGTATAAGGTAAGACTGAGGACTGTGCTCTTCTTGTGTAGTGTAAGACTTAGAACCATCCCCATGTTGTGTAGGTTAAGGCTGAGGATCGTTAACATCTTGTAGAAGAAAAGACTAAGGACCGTCCCCATCTTGTGTAAGGCCAGCCATGGACGGAGCAATTTTCTTTTCTGCAACCACGGGTTTCAAATGCCCCATCAACACAGTCAGTGTGGTTGGGGGTATCCTTACAGTGGTGCCATTGTGTTCTTTCTGGGTGGGGGGCAGTGATTATTGCTAGCTGCTATAACAGCCGCTAGTAATTGTCCGACAGGCTGGTTGTACCCAAGTTGACTCGGTTATTATTCAAGGGATGTTGTCTTTTCTGACCTGCTCTTGACCTTTTCATTAGCAATGCCAGAGTGTTCTCCTACTTCGATACAGGTGGTCTGTAGTGCGGTCAGAGGAATCCCCCGAGGCCGTGGACCTCAAAACCAGAGGCCAGATAACCCCTCCCATTGGCCTTCCTCTTGAAGGTCTACCCCCACTTTTACAAGTAGGGGCTGTTTGAACATTCAGATGGGTCTTTTGGTAGTTTACCTCCTCGACATTTGGGTGCTGAGGTTATCCAGGTTAAATCCTTGTGCCTGGGCATCTCCTTCAGCTACCCTTCACCATTCTACTGGTGTTTCTGCACACAGCAATGCAATTTCCCAGGCTTGTCTGAGTTCTTCACACCCTGGAACTTCTTGTTCCTACCATAGTAGTAGCTTGACTTTCAGGAGTGGTATCCCATACAGCCTTACACACCTCTTTTTTAGTCAAGTTCCTTATGCTCAGACACTGTTGAACTTTTTTTGCTTTACCCTTCTCCTAAGGGACCCTCTGATCTACAAGGTTGGCATGGACCAGTTTCTGCTGTTCCCTTCTCTAGTAAAGACCTCACCACCCTTCAGTATGCTCCACTTTCCCTGGCTTCCCCATTGTAAAACGCTCAGACGACCTTCACCGAGGGAGCAGTGGCGGCCCGTCCATTGGGGGGAGCATGGGCGCTGCCCCCTCTTATCCATGCGTCTAGCCCCTAATCTACATGCAGGGTGCCGGATGCATGGATTTCTATTGGGTTTTTTCTTTTGCGAAGCACGTGATTAGAGCCTGAGGCTCTAGTTGGCTTAACAAAAGGGTGGGCTTGGGGTGCAAAGCACTGCACCCTGAGCCCAGCCAGTTGTGTGACGAATAGCGAATTCATATTTGCTATTGTCTTCCTGCTTCTCCTCCCGGCTAATCAGGAAGCAGCTACTGAGACCCGATTGGCCGAGAGGAGAAGCGACCATATTGGCCAAGCAGGAGGGAGGATATACAGGGAGACCCGGGAGCACCAGCCATCATTGCCGAGGAGCGTCAACTTTATGGATACTTGCCCTTCTGAAAGGCCTTGTCTACTCATGCAGATGATGGGCAGTAAAAATAGGCGCCAGAGGCCTTCATGGGACCTGCTTGTGTGGTTGATTTGAGGCCTCTTGAAGAGGTTTCATCTGTCCTTGTTTCTGTCCCTAGTCAGGTGAATGTTCTTAGCAAGATTCCTGCCTCTACTGGACGTGGTGGGTCAGATGATTCCCAGAACCATGTTTTTTGGATCAAGGTTAGTCAAGTTTGTAGCTTTTTCTCTGTCAGGACACAGAGACACCTGCAGTTGAAAGGATGGGATTGCTCATCCATATATTCTTCTGGTGTTAAAATGCGCCAGCCCTGGTTGTGTTATATGTTTTTCCCTGCTTATCCTCTTCCCTGACTCTTGTTCACCCTACTCCCTTCTTCAGTCGGTCCGAACCTGAGGTTGGTACTCTTGTTTTTTTTTTTTTTTTTTTAAGGGTGATTTAGCTCACTCTTAGGATATTATATTGTCAGAGCTCTCAAGTCCCGAAAAATGGGTTGTCTGACCAAGCAATGCTTTTTCTCACCATGGAACCTCCTTTTCCTGAATCCCAAGAGTTATGAATATAAGGCTTGGGCTTCTCATGTTGACCATCTGATCTTCCCTTATGTACTTCTTTTTGATTGTTCAAGGTTTCCTCAGGAAAACTGTTTTCCTTGGGCTTGTTCATCTCATTGTTCTAGTTTCCTCCCTTTCAGGTAGATGAGTTGTCCCACCTGGTTGGATTGTTTGTTGGTTTCCTCAGCCTCTTCCTGGCTCAGACTCCATGTTCTTCAGGTAGTGTCATTCCCCTTGGTAATGATATCTCTGTACTGGTCTGAAGAACAAGGTTGATCCTTTGTTGCTTCCCTTGGTAATGGCAGTTCCACTGTCGTGCTAAGGCTTCACCTCAGTTTTTGGCCTTGGTTCTTCAGGTACTTCTGAGTTACAGACAGTTCCCCAATTTTTTTTTTAGGTCTGTCAGTGGCAGTTGCCTACCCCTCAGTGACTGCTTTTGGAGGTCTGTTTCCTAATTCTTGTTCTGTCTTGACTTCTTACCATAAGTTCTTTTTCTAGGAGTCCATTGAGGGACACAGGTCACTTGGACACATTTGTTTATTTGCTGGTCCTTGATACTGCTTTCTCACAAAGCTGTGGCATGCTGGGTAGAGGAGGATCATACAGGTGCCTGCTTACAATTTTTCTGTTTGCCAATATTCCAACCTGCTGTAGGCGGCAGTACAACCCAGCTGTTTCTGAATTCCTGTGTCCCTTCATCTTATTTTTACCATCAGGAAGTTGGATCTGTGTTAAAGCCATTTTTCAGGCAACAGTGCCATAGATTCTGATATCTTGGCTCTCACCTGCAGAATGTCCTCCATAGATTCTGATCACTGGACTCTCACCTCAACTCAAAATCTACTCCAAATCTGCATCTATTAAACCGCCATGTGTGTATCTGTACACTGCCTTGTGTTGGCATGCATTTTGTATACCATCTTATATGTGTGTGTTTTAGGCTTCTAAATTTAGTTTGTTCAATTAGGCTTTGACAGTAAAACCTGGAAGCTGATTGGCTTCTATGCAGAGCTGCACTGGATTTGGCACTCCAGTTTTGGTAAATCTCCCCTACTGTGTGTTTTGTATGCTCTTTTGTGTTACTGTCTGTTTTTGTACCCTGCTTTGGCCTATCCTGTGTGTAGATTTCCTCAGCTCGGTGTTCAGGTGTTGAAGCATCTGGATCTGCGGAAGACTCCTTCCCTGGAATTTGGAATGATGATCATTTTTGCTTACCTCCCATATGGACTGGCTGAGGGTATTTCACTCTCTGGTGAGTCCTGAGCATGGCCCTGTATCTGGAATGATAAACACGTGGGAGAAGATTGGTTGGGGCACTGTGTCTAGGCTGATAAACACTTTGGAGGAGATTGGGTGTGTTTTGGGTGATAGAGGAGATTTGGGTAGGGGGTGAGGGGGGGGGGGGGGGGTCTATGGAATGCTCTTGTGTGTCCAGATTGTGAAGTTGTGGCTAATCAGAGGAGTGCTAGAACATTTGTCCTACAGACGTCACATGACTCACACTGGGGGCATTAACAAGAAAAAATGTAATGGTGTGCAGGAAATCTGGTGAAATAGAAAATATTACTATACTGTACTGTGGGGTGGGGGATGCCAGGAGTATGGGGTGTACTACTATAATGTGAGGAGGGTGATGTCAGGAGTAGGGATCGACCGATTTTCGGTGCGGCTGATTAGCAGCGGCCGATATTCACTTTTTAGAAGTATCGGTCGAAAAACTGACCGATATTACCGATATTGCTTCAAGGGGTTTTACCTGGGGTGATGCATGCAGCTGCATGCATCATCCCGGTACCATTCTTTAGAGCGGACAGTCGGCTTTATTGTAATAACAACCGATGCGGGTCAGCAGCCGCTCGGCTGTTATTACAAGCAATATAAAGAGGGGTGTGACCTGACACAACCAATAATGGCAAGCCTCCATCAATATTGTATTGAAACAAAAAAAAGGGAAAAGGATAGTGGGACTTTATATGAGGCTTGTCATTAAGAATGATGATGCATACATAAAAAATTAAATTATTATAATTTATTTGCACAATCACTTTGGGCATTCCATTTTTTATAAAACATGTTAAATCAATGAACAATGATGCAATACAATCAAGATACTCACATATTGAATATAACTGATACAATAAGCATTACATTCGATCAAGGAACATGATTAGTACAATGATAATACAGATCATCAAACAAACCTAGTTGATAAAATAAATTCATAGGTTAAACATACATCAGTTGGCGTTTATAAACAATTGATTATAAAAACATGATGATAAGCCAGACTTTTTGGCACCCTTGGATTGAAAGACTTGACGCGTTTCATGGCATTGCAGCCACTCATCAGGAGTATAATGCGAAGTTAAACTAAAAGATGGATAGATAAATAAACTATTCGTTTTTAAAACCAGCAGAAGGGAATGTTCTCCCACCGCCTTCCGCGGCTCGTCTGGGCTCTCCCGTCCCATCACAACCAGTCGACACGTCCGCCGGCTGGCCGAAGACCCAAACAATGCCGATGCTTCGTTCGGGTCTCGGATCTAGTAATCCGGAAGCGATGTCTTGAGATCACTTCCCGGATTACTGGCATTTTTAAAAGCGCCAGTTTTAAAAAATAAAGTTTTAAAAACGCTGATCTTGACGTTTTGAATACTTTGAAGTGCAGAGGAGGGGTTTGAGGTCTTATAGACCCCCGATTTCTCCATAAAGAGTACCTCTCACATGCCTATTCCTTTCATGTGACAGCAGTAACAGTGATTAAAAAAATGTTTTTTAAATGTACAAAATATCGGCTATCGGCAGGAGAGGTGGCTGAAATATCGGTGTCGTATCGGCACCGAAAAAACAATATTGGTCGATCCCTAGTCATGGGTATGGGGTTGGGTGGCTGGACTAGTGGGGGATGTCAGGAATATGGAGTCAGGGTATGGACTGTAATGGGGAGTAGTGGGGGGTGCCAGGGGTATGAATCAAGGAGTTGGCTTGTAACGGGAGTAGTAGGGGGATGTCAGGAAAATGGGGTCAGGGGATTGGACTGTAATGGGGAGTAGTGAGGGATGTCAGAAATATGGGGTCAGAGGGATGGACTGTAATAGGAAGTAGTGGGGGGGGGGGGTCAGGTGGATGGAATTCAATGAGAGTGGTGGGGGATGGAATGTAATAGGAAGTAGTGGGGGGGGGGGGGTGTCAGGAATATGGGGTCAGGTGGATGGTATTTAATGGGGATTAGTGGGCGATGTCAGGAATAGGTGGTCGGGGGGGGGGGGGGGGGTGTTTGGCTTGTATTGGGGAGTACTAGTGGATGTCAGGAATATGGGGTCAGAGGGGGTTGTATTGTATTGGGGAGTAGTGGGGGATGTCAGGAATATGGGGTCAGAGGGGGTTGGATTGTATTGGGGAGTGGTGGGGGATGTCAGGAATATGGGGTCGGGAGTTGGATTGTATTGGGGAGTGGTGGGGGATGTCAGGAATATGAGGTCGGGGGGGGGGGGGCGTTGGATTGTATTGGGGAGTAGTGGGGGATGTCAGGAATATGGGGTCGGGGGGGTTGGATTATATTGGGGAGTACTAGTGGATGTCAGGAATATGGGGTCAGAGGGGGTTGTATTGTATTGGGGAGTAGTGGGGGATGTCAGGAATATAGGGTCTGGGGGGGGAGGGTAGGATTGTATTGGGGAGTAGTGGGAGATGTCAGGAATATGGGGTCAGAGGGGGTTGTATTGTATTGGGGAGTAGTGGGGGATGTCAGGAATATGGCTTTGGGGGGGGGGGGGGGTTAGATTGTATTAGGGAGTAGTGAGGGGATGTCAGGAATATGGGGTCGGGGGGCGGGGGGGTTGGACTGTAATGGGGAGTATTGGGGGATGTCAGGAATATGGGGTCGGGGGGGGGGGGGTGGGGTTGGATTGTAGCGGGGGATGTCAGGAATATGGGGTCGGGGGGGGGGGGGGTTGGTATTATAGTGGGGAATTTCAGGAATATGGAGTCGAGGGGTTGGATTGTATTAGGGAGTAGTGGGGGATGTCGGGAATATGGGGTATGGGGAGGGGGGGATTGAATTGTAGTGGGGGATGTCAGGAATATGGGGTCGGGGGGGGGGTTGGATTATATTGGGGAGTAGTGGGGGATGTCAGGAATATGGGGTCGAGGGGTTGGATTGTATTGGGGAGTAGTGGGGGATGTCGGGAATATGGGGTCGGAGGAGGTTGTATTGTATTAGGGAGAAGTGGGGGATGTCTGGAATATGGGGTATGGGGAGGGGGGGATTGAATTGTAGTGGGGGATGTCAGGAATATGGGGTCGGGGGGGGGGTTGGATTATATTGGGGAGTAGTGGGGGATGTCAGGAATATGGGGTCGGGGATTGAATTGTAGTGGGGGATGTCAGGAATATGGGGTCGGGGGGGTTGGACTGTAATGGGGACTAGTAACATACAGTGTGATATTTGGATTTGATTCTGATTGGTGTCTCTTTTGTTTTACAGGTATAATGGCTATTCTGTTCGCTGGTATTGTAATGTCTCACTATACTCACCACAACTTGTCCCCTGTCACCCAGATCCTCATGCAGCAAACCCTGAGAACTGTGGCCTTCTTGTGCGGTGAGTTACAGTGCCATCTACTGACAAAGAAGTGTGTGTACATGGACTGTGTCTTGAGGCGGTGCACATCCTGGATACTAAATCTTCTATGGGCAGAGCATTATTATACAGTGTGCTCTGTCCGGAGGGGTGCACGGACTACATACGGCACCCTCTACTGGCAGAGTAGTGCCTTTACATAAGGCATCTGAGGGATGCATAGTTTGAGTGCAGCAGTATCTACTGGCAGACCAGAGTTTGTACATGGACTGTGTCCTGTGAAATGTGCAAATCGGATACAGTGCCCTCTACTAACAGAACATGTTGTATACAGGAGTGTCATGAGTTATGTACAACCTGCAGACAGCACTTGAATGAACTAGAGAAGTTGAGTAATGTGTGTGCATTTTCTGGGTCCTGAGGGGTGTAAAGATTATTTGAAGCACCCTCCCCCTGGCAGGGCAGCACAGCCACCCTCTACTGGCAGAGTAGTTTGTGTACATTTCCTGTGTCCTAAAGCAGTGGTCTCCAAACTGCAGCCTGTGGGCTGAATGTTGCCCTTTGCTTGCTTTTATCTGGCCCTTGAGGCAAAATTTTATTCTCTGACCCCAACGGGCATAATTCCCCCCACTGACACCAACAAAGGGGCACAATTCTTCCCAATGACACCAATGATGGGGCACGGTTTCTCCCAGTGACACTAATGATGGGTCATGATTCTTCGCACCCAATGACACCAAAGATGGGGCATTTGTTTACTCCCACTGATACTGGGACATTTTGTACTTACAAGGCCCCCCCCCCCGCCAAATAGATAGAGCACCCTCTGCTAGCAGTGCATTGTGTTTACATTGACTGAGTTGTGAAGGGTATACAGCCTGTATACAGCACCCTCTACTGGCAGAGAAGTGTCTGTACATGGACTTTGTCATCAGGGCTGGATACAGCAGACTGTGTTACTAGTGTGTAAAATCAATGTGCAGTGTTTATTATAGGTATGGGGTGTAATAGGTATGCAGGGTTTATCATTGGTGTGCGGTGTTTATTATTTTATACAGTGTGTATTATTAGCCTGTGGTGTTTAATATTGGTGTGCAGTGTTTGTTGGATGATTCTTATGTGTTGAATGCTGATCTCTCTTCTTCTTCCTTTCCAGAAACATGCGTCTTCGCCTTTCTTGGCCTCTCCATTTTCAGCTTCCCACACAAGTTTGAGATCTCATTTGTCATCTGGTGCCTTGTGAGTACCTGTCACTGTGTAATCATTGTGTTTACTTATAATACCGGGTGTGCCAGACCACCTCATCCCCTGTGCACACAATATAATACTGGGAGTGCTAGACCACCCCATCCCCTGTACACACAATATAATACCGGGTGTGCTACACCATCCCGTCCCCTGTACACACAATATAATACCGGGTGTGCTACACCATCCCGTCCCCTGTACACACAATATAATACCGGGTGTGCCAGACCACCCTATCCCCTGTACACACAATATAATACCGGGTGTGCTACACCATCCCGTCCCCTGTACACACAATATAATACCGGGTGTGCCAGACCACCCTATCCCCTGTACACACAATATAATACCGGGTGTGCTACACCATCCCGTCTCCTGTACACACAATATAATAACGGGTGTGCTACACCATCCCGTCTCCTGTACACACAATATAATAACGGGTGTGCTAGACCACACCATCCCCTGTACACACAATATAATACCGGGTGTGCTAGACCACCCCATCCCCTGTACACACAATATAATACCGGGTGTGCTAGACCACCCCATCCCCTGTACACACAATATAATACCGGGTGTGCTAGACCACCCCATCCCCTGTACACACAATATATTACCGGGTGTGCTAGACCACCTCATCCCCTGTACACACAATATAATACCGGATGTGCTACACCATCCCGTCTCCTGTACACACAATATAATAACGGGTGTGCTAGACCACACCATCCCCTGTACACACAATATAATACCGGGTGTGCTAGACCACCCCATCCCCTGTACACACAATATAAGATCGGGTGTGCTAGACCACCCCATCCCCTGTACACACAATATAATACCGGGTGTGCTAGACCACCCCATCCCCTGTACACACAATATAATACCGGATGTGCTAGACCACCCCATCCCCTGTACACACAATATAAGACTGGGTGTGCCAGACCACCCCATCCCCTGTACACACAATATAATACCGGGTGTGCCAGACCACCCCATCCCCTGTACACACAATATAAGACTGGGTGTGCCAGACCACCCCATCCCCTGTACACACAATATAAGACCGGGTGTGCTAGACCACCCCATCCCCTGTACACACAATATAAGATTGCGTGTGCTAGACCACCCCATCCCCTGAACACACAATATAAGATTGCGTGTGCTAGACCACCCCATCCCCTGAACACACAATATAATACCAGGTGTGCTAGACCAACCCCATCCCCTGTACACACAATACAATACCGGATGTGGCCCACCACCGCATCCCTTGTAAACAAAATAGAATACCACGTGTGCTGGATCACACAGCATCAGAGCCCCCCCAGACCCTGCAGCTCTGACATATTGAGGCATTCTGGCCCTTCATGTCTCTTTTTGGATGATGTGATCTTGCGTCGTGCGATAATTTGGTGATGCACTTATATTGCCTGGCTAGAAGATGTTCTATAATTAATATGAATGATGTCCATGGAGTTCATTGGTGACTGTCAGGTCTCTCACATGCAACTTTTATCACTCAGGTTCTGGTGTTGCTGGGTCGAGCAGTCAATATATTTCCTTTGTCTTTTCTGCTCAACTTCTTCCGCGATCACAAGATCACCCCGAAAATGATGTGCATCATGTGGTTCAGTGGTGAGTGGTCAGTTGTCTTCTCCCAGTATGCTTTGTATTTTTCAGTTAGGGCTGATAAAAGTGAAATGCCCCAAGGTCACCGGTGGGTCCCCGTCAAAGGTGCTCAGCCTTTCTGGGACTCCAGTAGATCCCTGTCCCAATAGGCTCACCCACTTTGGTAGGTCCCTGTCCCATGAGGTTCAACCTCTCTGGGACTCTGGCAGGTCCTTGTCCCAGGGGCTCAACTGCCTGGAACTCTGGCAGGTCCTTGTCCCAGGGGCTCAACTGCCTGGGACTCTGGCAGGTCCTTGTCCCAGGGGCTCAACTGCCTGGGGCTTTGGCAGGTTGGTCCAGGGGAGCAGGACAATCCTCCTGGGGCAGCTAGAGCCAACTCTGTTTTCCTGATAGCACCAGGACAGTCCAATCAATTTCTAAATAAAAATATTTCCTGCCCTGTAGTAGTTATAACTGTATGTTGTAAGTGTCCGGTCTGTTTTTCCCTTACTATTGAGCTGTTAATGTTTTATTTACTTGGGCCTTCCTGGACTGATCCACTGTTACTGTAAAGAACATTTACTTAACCACCTTACTACTGCCCTATGGCAAATAATGGTGGGTAGGTGAATGTATATTTTTGGAGAACTGTTTACTACTTGTGTGAGCGCCAGAGCAGGTCCCAGGCTCAGTGCACAGGAACATTTAGAATGACTCTGTGACTTATCTTTTTTTTTTTCCCCTTTGCCCTATCTTAACCCACCTTCCACCTCTACAGATGCATACCTACCTCGATCTGATGGACGCGGCAGGTGATTGCTTACAGCCAGTATACTCACACTCCTGCACTAGACCTGCGCGTTACAGCACCATAGACCAATGGTGCAGGCAAGGCATGGAGATTAACATTTGCAGTGCTGGATGTAAACAATCATTGGAGGCCACTGCTGTCGGATTGAGGTAAGTATGCACCTGTGGGCGGCAGGGGGTATTCGGTAAGGCCATAGAAAAGGGAGGCACCAAGGGGAAATCTGTCTTAAAACAATATTAAAGTCTTGTGTTTTTTTTTGTTTTTTTTGTTTTTAAATAACAAACAAGTTATACTTACCTGCTCTGTGTGTGGGTTTTGCAACAGAGCAGCCCTCTTCTCGGGTCCCACGCCACCACTCCTGACTCCTCCCTTCTGCCGGTAGCACCCAAGCAGGCACTCTCCCGAACCGTGGCTCTGTGTGTCCATTCACACGTGAAGTCACAACTCGTCCCCACCCCCTCCATCTCCTGATTGGCTCACTGGCTCCCACTGCTGTCGAAAGTCAATCAGGAGTGCAAATCCCCGGAGAGGCAAGGCTCTCGTGGACATCGCTGGATCGAGAGGGGGCTCAGGTACGTATTAGGGAGGGCTGGGGGCGCTGCTGCACACAGAAGTTTTTTTACCTTCATGCATAGAATGCAAGGAGGTAAAAAACCTTGTGCCTTTACAACCAATTTAAAGCAGGCGATCGGAAGCAGCATTTTCAAGTGAAGGTTGGGGGGGGGGGGGTGGTTATTTATTTATGAGCTTGATTTTTAACCCTTTCACCCCCCTTCATAGTCCCGTCTCTTCCCTTCATAACCCCCTCTCCTTCATACCTACCCCCCCCCCTCTTCCTTAGACCTCCTTAGCTGTACATCTAATCTACATCCGGTCTCTGTAGTGACCTCTTCATAAATGCCTTCACCTTCCTTATCCTGCACATTAACCCCTTCCATCCTCATACTTTATTGACCTGTACGGGGTACCCCTGTCCTTTAAACAGCATCCCCTTGTCCTTTATACAAAGTCACCTTGTCTTTGGTACGATCCTCGGGGTACACAATGTCCTCCTATCCTTTGTAGAAATTGTTCCGTTGTCCTTTGTATGATGTCCCCCTGTCCTTTGTATGGTCCTTGAAACAAACAATGTCCTCTTGTCCTTTGTACAGTGTCCCCCTGTCCTTTGTATGATCCTTGGGATACACAATGTCCCCCCATTTGTACAGTGTCCCCTTTCCTATATCTGGTGTCCCTCTGTCCCTTGGGATATTCAGTTCATCACTTCAGATACCTGTGTGCCTGTTATTTATATCATCTACATTTTGTTTTTACAGTGAACCAGAGCCATGTGTAATGTATGTTTTCATGTCTGCTGTGACATTTTGACTTGCGGGTGCTCCTGTATGTGGGTCCCTACTGTGGTCTGTCCCAGTGACCTTGTGCCGTGTCCCTCTAGGATTGCGGGGGGCCATTCCTTATGCCCTGAGTCTTCACTTGGAGCTGGAGCCAATGGAGAAGCGTCAGTTGATTGGAACAACCACCATCATCATTGTGCTGTTTACCATCCTCCTCCTTGGGGGTGGCACCATGCCTCTTATCCGACTCATAGACATTGAGGACGCCAAAG
Organism: Lithobates septentrionalis; assembly: GCA_037952835.1. Classification (NCBI taxonomy): domain Eukaryota; kingdom Metazoa; phylum Chordata; class Amphibia; order Anura; family Ranidae; genus Lithobates; species Lithobates septentrionalis. The sequence goes on from JBBDGP010002526.1 coordinate 141,995, forward strand.
CTCGGAAGAAGAGCAAGAAGGACATTAATCTCAGCAAGACCCAGAAAATGGTGAGTGGGCGTTCATCTGTCCAGACCTCTGACCTAGCTCTGTAATAGGGGAGAATGATTCCAAAGCTGTGAGATCATGGTTCTCTATACCTGACCTCCTCAACAGCAATCAGACGTTTCCTTTTATTGTCTTTAGAAATGTCTGTTCCTCTTTTCTCTAGTATATCTACCAGCTGTGAATGTAGCCTTATAATCTATCCCTCACTGTGTTCATCAATGTCTGCAATATAATTAGCGTTCTCAGATGCGGGTGACGCAATCCCTTCCCCCCTTCTCCTGTCCTTGGCCTGGAAGAGTTTACACCATACAGTGATCAGATGCAGGTGACTCAATCTCTTCCCCCTGCTCTTGTCCTTAGCCCAACGGGGTTTACAGTGGGGAGGCACCGATATTGATACCAAGTATTTTTATGAGTACTCGTGAAAATGTTCCCGACACCGAAACCGATACTTTGCGGTGCAGTTTGCGTCCATACAAAATGAATGGGCGTGAATCGCATTGCAAAGAATTGCATGCGATTTGAACAGGAATGCGGTGTGATTCCTGTTTGAATCACATGCGGTTTCCCGCACTGCTCCTGTGTGAACCCAGGCTTATCATAGAGAAGTTCACACAGGAGCGGTGTGGGAAACCTCCCTGCATGATGGGGTCCACCAGCTCTGGCTCCCATCTGACTATGGACATCTGCAGCTGCAGCTTCTCATGCCTCCTCCATGGCTTTGTCCCCCCCAGCCGCCAGCAGTTTGTGCCATCTCCTTCTAGTGCTAACAGTACGGACTACAGGGATTCTAATTGGTCAGCACCATCACGTGAACGGCACTAACCAATCAGAAGTCGTCTAGCCTGTACTGTCAGAAAAGCAGAAAGCCGCGGGTTTCGAATCCCCGGACTGGTGAAGTGTTTTTTTTTATTTGGTATGGTGGGACCATTTGAGGGGGTCCACTGGATGGCTCGGACACTGGAGGCTGGGGGGAAGAGAGGAGCTGGAGGCTGGGGAGAGAGCGCCGCTGGAGGCTGGGGGAAACAAAGCCATGGGAGAGGCAGGAGGAGCCGCAGATGTCATGGGGCAGAGCTGTGCCTGGCGTGATGTCATGGGGCAGAGCTGTGCCTGGCATGATGTCATGGGGCAGAGCTGTGCCTGGCATGATGTCATGGGGCAGAGCTGTGCCTAGCGTGTTGTCATGGGGCAAAGCTATGCCTGGCGTGATGTCATGGGGCAGAGCTGTGCCTGGCGTGATGTCATGGGGCAGAGCTGTGCCTGACGTGATGTCATGGGGCAGAGCTGCGCCTGACGTGATGTCATGGGGCAGAGCTGCGCCTGACGTGATGTCATGGGGCAGAGCTGCCCCTGGCGTGATGTCATGGGGCAGAACTGCCCCTGGCGTGATGTCATGGGGCAGAGCTGCCCCTGGCGTGATGTCATGGGGCAGAGCTGCCCCTGGCGTGATGTCATGGGGCAGAGCTGCCCCTGGCGTGATGTCATGGGGCAGAGCTGCCCCTGGCGTGATGTCATGGGGCAGAGCTGCCCCTGGCGTGATGTCATGGGGCAGAGCTGCCCCTGGAGTGATGTCATGGTGCAGAGCTGCGCCTGGCATGATGTCATGGGGCTGATCTGTACCTGGTGTTTAGAGAATCACAGAGAAGTGTATACGATGCCGCCCATCCTCAGGGGCTGATGCTGCCTTCTTTTTCAGGGTAACACGGTGGAGTCGGAGCACCTCTCCGAGCTGACAGAGGAAGAGTACGAGGCCCATTATATCAAACCGCACAATCTGAAAGGCTTCATGTGGCTTGACGCCAAATATCTCAACCCGTTCTTCACTCGCAGGCTGACGCAGGAGGTAATATAGCTCTGCCGGACTGACTGTTGCCCCCTGTGTGTCTCCAATTCATACTGTGAAACTGTATATAGTATTGGGATGGGACGGTAATATTTTATATAAAAAATGACAGTGCAGCGCTCGGAAATTCTACATACATACAATAGTGTTCATAAATGAAATGCTAGAATTTATAATCCTCAAATTAAACACAAAAAAAACAAAAAAAAACAAACAATATATGTAATGAGGGGTAAGCACCACTAGGTGGCAACCAAGTCCAAAGATGAACATGAATCTTTCTTTTTTTAAAAAGCGCTAATAGTGCAAAAAAGTCCTAAATTAGGTGCAAGGATGAATATCGATATCAATCTTCCTCATTATTTAATAAAGGCATATGTAGAGTCCCCATGTGCAGAAATAATCCATGTTATCACCAACAGTGCACCGCACCACCACCTCTGCAATGCACTCACCAGATAGATGAAATGTATAAGTATATTTTATTGAAATATGAGCAATAGTACATAAAATAAGCAATCCACGTGGAAAGTATATAAAGATGCAAAAAAGTCACTCCAGAGGCCGCTGATCCGACTCCTGGACTCGGGGATGTGATGTCAGGCCCCACCCAATGTGTTTCGTGCGCACGCACGTCCTCTGGGGATCCACCTAATATTTTATATAGTATTAGGGTGGAAAGGTGACATTAAGGCCAGTGGTTCTCAACCTTTTTGAAGTCAAGGCACCCTTTAAAATTATTGACTAGTATTCCGTTTCTTTCCCACACTCAGCTTATGTAAACCCCAGTGCTAATAGAGAGGGGCAGGTGAGGGGCAAACAAGGATGCTGTGTAGGCACCCCAAGTCCCCCTTTTCAACCAATGACATCATTGGTTGTTGGGACACTGATGACTGAAAGGTTGTAATGGTACACAATGAAAACGAATGACAGGCTTCATCCACCTGCTGGCTTGAATACAATTTTTGGGCAATTTGTCAGCATTTTACCAAGGATACAGGGTGAAAGAGGCTGCATTTGGCTATCCCAGGCCTGCACCATATACAAATGATAGAAGATCCACAACTCTGCTGCCACCTATTGGCCAAAAAGCAAAAGCGTTTTTAAAAGAGAAGTATGGGGTTTCGTTTTTTTCCAAAACCATACTTTCCTAGCTGGATGCAACATCGGTCCCCCGCCAACTCCAACACTGAGAACTGAGCGATCAAACACCTCAGATCGCCTGGTTCTCAGGGCTCCCTGAGCAGAGAGCAGATCTTTGACCCCCCCGCGCGCTTACTGGAGCGCTGAGCTGCGGAGGGGGTGGAAGCAGCCGGCAGTTCGGTGAGAGGCTGAGCCGGGCACTGGTTCAGGCATGTGGGTGGATCCCAACTCCATTTTCTCGATCGTTCCCGAGCCTGGATCTGCTTTGTGATGTCAGCCGATGGGTCACAGGAGTGTAGAACGAACTGCACTCCTGTGATCCACAGGGGAAGTACAGCCAAATGAGCTTTGGCTGTACTTCTCCTTTAATCATTTTTTATTTAATTATTTTATCTTTACAGGATTTTTTTTTTATAGCACAAATTACGCATTAATTAACATGCTGTATATTCACATCACTCCCTGCCTTCAAAGAGTTACAATCTAAGGTCCCCGTGTCACATGCATTCATACATGCACACATACTAGGGCCAATTTAGACAGGAACAGATTAACCTACCAGCATGTCTTTGGAGTGTCGGAGGAAACTAGAGAATCGGGGTGAAACCCATGCAAGCACAGGGAGGAACTTCATGCCTTCTCCTGGCTGGGATTCGAACCGAGGACCTCAGTGCTGCAAGGTAGCAATACTAACCCCATTGTTTGTCTTTCATTTAGGACCTTCATCACGGCCGCATACAGATGAAAAGTCTGACCAACAAGTGGTATGAAGAGGTCCGCCAAGGGCCGTCTGGGTCAGAGGACGATGAGCAGGAGCTGTTATAGCCAACCAGAGTTTCCATGCTGACGTGTGGTGTACAGTGTTGACTTGAATGCAGAGGGTATGCGGCATGTCCAGGTGACACTAAAAGCTGCTTACCTGTCCATGGTGTGTTCACCCTACAGGGGGGGGGGATGCTTCTTCTGTGGGCTGCCCACACTATAGACAAGTCTTTCCATAGTTGTATTTTCTCTGCAGTTTCCTGATAATGTGATATTATGGAGTCCTGGCTGGCTGAGGCTCCACTAATGCCTGATCACATAACCTTTATATGTTGGAGAATCACCAGCCTGGTCTGTGCTGGCTGTCGGTGACGATATCCTGAGAAGCTGTGTCCAGAAAATGGATTGTGGGATTCTCAATGCTCACTGACCCCTGACAGTACTACTGAGTAGGAGCCGCTAATTGCATTGGATGGGGAGGTGAACCCTTAGGTAATTTTACGGGTCGGGGGGGACTCTCAGGTGATGCTACAACTGGAATTTGTCTTCAATGTTAGAGTTATTAATTTGTAAATACAAGAATGCACTTTGAAAAATAGTTATTTAGAAATTAAAGGGTGTGGGCTATTTTTACATTAATAATTGGACTCCTCCCATTGGTGCTGGGTTGCTCCTATGTCTGTTCTGTAGTAAATATAGAGGGCTGGAAATTCATGAAGAGGGTACACGGCTGTAGTGGTGGAGATTGGACATACAGCCAATCCGGAATAGGGAGATGGATGTTGGGGTCGGGTAGGGGTTTGAGATGCACCAATCGGGGAGAGCGAATACGATGTAGAGGAGGGGTTTAATACAGAGGATATTGAGATGTGTGCTGTCATGGCTGATGTAGCTGATTAGTGAGGTAGGCAGTGAAGCTGGAGATGTTTCAGGATCTGAACATATAATATATTTTCTTTTTTCATTCACTGAGGGACACTGGAAGTCGTATACCATTGGGTTATACTGCCGCCTAGTGGAGGATTGGACACTAGCAAACGAAAAAAAAAAATCTATAGGCCAGCCCAGGATATACCCCTCCTATTCCCAGCATGTCCTGGTTTTTGTTCTATTGGGATGGGCATCTTCCAGTCAACTCTGCTGGGAAAATTCCCACCTGCTTTTTTTAATTTTTTTTCTAGCATTGTGTTTCTACTTTTCTTCTATATTTCTTCAGTCAATATTATTCAGTAAGCTCCATCTCCATGATAGCAGCTACTCTGATTTTCTTTTCCTCAACCCAGCTTTGCAACATAGTTTGACCCTGCTGGACTGGACTTTTGCAGGGATAGCCTGGAAGTGACATTCGGCCACTGAGTTCTACGCTAGACTTTTTCTAGATTCATGCTAGTCACAGAGCACTTTTCCGATCCAGAGTCGTTGGCATTGCCTCACTACTTTACCCTGTCATTACTTCAGAATTGCAAGATACCGTTTCGACCCTTATCAATGTGGTACACAGTGGCGTCACTGTGGGGGGTGTGGACCGCACCTGGGTGACTTCCGCCAGAGGGGTGACACCAGAGTTGCCAACCGTCTATAAAAAAATATGACTGGGGGGGCGACTTTGGAACTGCCAATGTGCTGGGCTTGGACATGCTCAACCATTTTTGACTGGACGGGCGCATGCGCAGTGATTCAGTGACATCATGGCGCTGCCCAGCGCCATGTTTAATTGAATGGCAGCACAGCAGTTTGCATGCCTCTTGAGTCCTGACCGGGAAACCAGATCCTAGCCCGCACCATCTCACCACCATGCCATTGTGAGCAGCACGGACATGGAGTCCCGGAGACTGGACCCCTGCCCTGCACCATCCATGGCTGCTGGAGGCTCCCACGTCACTGTGAGTACGGCTATGGCCACAATCTCTGGCTATCTCTTGTATCATGTCCGCACAGTCTCTGACCATCTCTTGTATCCTCTCTGCAGTCTCTGACCATCTTTTGTCCACTATCTCTGGCTATCTCTTGTCATGTCTGCGGCGGGGTGTGGGGGTGACACCATGTTTTACTGCACCAGGTGACACCAACCCTAGAGACGCCACTGATAGTACATACTACTCTGCATTTGGAGGATCAGCCTGTTGTCTCCAGTTTGCTAGTATCCAATCTTCCCGTATTGTGCTGTATCACTTGACAGTTTATGATTGCCCATTTCCCTGAGTGGTTTCCAAGAAAAGGATCTTATGGTTAGTACAAAAATTCTATTTTTATTATTTTATTATTATATATTAATGACTGCGAGCGGTTCTCATGAAGGTTATATTGTACGATGAAGAACAGGCTGTTGGGGTGGGGGGTGGGGGATTGGGGCGCACTGCTGATCATTTTGTGGATCACACATTTTGCACATTTAGTGCCAAATCCGACGGCTGACAATGTGACAATTTGTATTTATTGACATTCATGATTGTGTCCGATGTTATTTAATGTCTTTGAAGTAGGTGAACGCTTTCGGAGTTTTCTAAAATAAAACTTTTCACCGACAGGAGCGTCTTCCATGGTTTTGTGTTACTCTCGGGGGAGGGGGGGGACAATGATAACTAATTTGTATTTCTTTCAGGGGGTTCCCTCATACTCACTGCCAGAATTCCCCATTATTGATTGGAGGTGAAAAATGGTGATGTGTCAGGGCCTGAACATAATAGGCTGAGATTGGGGATTTCTTCATAGGAAATGTGAGTTCTTGTTTGTGACGTTTTTCTGAACGATTCTCATTATATTCTGATAGTCAGATGGAAATGGTGCCCGTACGGTGGAATCCACCGGAATCCAGTATTGTCCGTAGATGGGACTTTCCACAGGGTTTTGATTCCCTCCCCACCCTTTGCCCATTCTGTCAATGATTACCGCCAGCCTGTCTACTTTTCTTTGTCCTTCTGGTAAACGTGGTAAATTGGGGGAATAGCTGGAGAAAATTTACAAAACAAGAAAAAGTGATGCATAGTTACATAGTAGGTGAGGTTGAAAAAAGACACAAGTTCATCAAGTCCAACCTATGTGTGTGATTATATGTCAGTATTACATTGTATTTCCCTGTATGTTGTGGTCATTCAGGTGCTTATCTAATAGTTTCTTGAAGCTATCAATGCTCCCCGCTGAGACCACTGCCTGTGGAAGGGAATTCCACATCCTTGCCGCTCTTACAGTAAAGAACCCTCTACGCAGTTTAAGGTTAAACCTCTTTTCTTCCAATCTTAATGAGTGGCCACGAGTGCCCTTACCAAAGTGCCCTTACCATGTGCCCTTACCAAAATCACCTGACCTACTTCTCCTACTATATCTGCCTGAAGCTCTGCTTCACCTGCCTATACCCGACTCTCTGCTCTAACCTCATCTCCATACTGTACAAACGGCAACTGCCCCAATATATGACTGGCCTTAACAGCAAGGAGCACATGGAAGGGTGACGTATGTCAAACAACAACAAAGAAAAATTCCCAGCTCAACTTACCAGCCAGCCTGCAACAAACCGAATTGTCCTGTCTAACAGTTCACGTTAAAAACTGGTTTAGTTTGCACACATTTGCAAATACATGCGTAAGCTGCAGAGACCACAACAAGGCACCCCGGTATTATCTGCAGTCCTAACTTTATACATTTTGAGATTCTCCATAGTACGAGCACATATATAATAACGGATAGATTGAGGGCAGGTATGCTTGGAGGGAGCCCAGCCCCATACCCCTGTCCCTTTTCTGCACTTTACATCTATATTTAATCAGGGTGCCCCCATGTGTCCTTTTTGGGGGGTTCCTATCTGTCCTGTCAGGGCCCCCATCCATCCTCTCAGGGTCACCATTTATCCTCTTAGGTCCACCGTCTATCCTGTATAAAACGGGGAAACAAGGGTGGGACTTTATATGAGGCTATGAATGGATAAGTTCACATGCCTCCATCCCTAATATATTGAAAAGAGAGGGGGGGGGATGTGGGACTTTAAATGACGCACAATAATAAATAATAAAATGCAATCATGTTTATTGATTCCTAGTAAACAATCATATGATAGTGATAAACATTATACGATCAATGACAATAAATGACAACTTGATATTGCATGTATATACATAGATTCCAGCATAAATTAGAATTATAATTGATAATAAAGGTAATGATAAGTTGACCATTGGCATGATAAATAATTGAATCTCAACCATATATTTTGCAATCATGTAGCATGTAACAGCTCTACGCGTTTCATGGGTATTCCCAATCAGGAGCAAATAAAAGTAGAAATATCCTCTTGGAGCCCCTATCTGTACCTGTCCTTTTAGGGGCCCCATCTGTACTCTCAGGGTCACCATCCTGTTTCTGATACAATATTTTTATTGAAGTGCAAGAAAATAAGTAAAGCTATAATGATCCCACACAGGGGACATAAACAGTGAGCATAACACGATACAACACAAGAATTCACAGATAGAGCTTGTTTTTTTAGAATGAACAGTCAAACAACAATAATCCTCTGGCCTTGGCCGGGGATCAACACAGGGTGTCCGTGCAAAATTTCTCAGAGGCTGAGGTGTGGAGCAGTCCACAAAATTGAAGAAGATAGAACATGAATCAAGCTCATACGGATAAAAACAAAAGAGAAAGAGGGGGGGGGGGCGACAACAAACAGACATACAAAGAAACAGGAAGGAAAAAAAAGGGAGGGGGGAGCCAGATAGCAAAGAGGCACACCATCCTGTGTGTTTGACTCCGAATCTGTCCCTTCAGGCCCTCATCTGTCAAATCAGGGCCCCCCATCCTCTCAAAACCCCTCTCTGTCCTCTTGGGGTGCCTATCTATCCTCTCAGTGGGCAAAACATGTTGAAGTCGCACTTAGAAATACTGAAAATATGAGAATTGAATAAAATTCTGATTCCTTAGAGCAGGGGTCTCAAACTGGCGGCCCTCCTGCTGTTGTGAAACTACAAGTCCCATCATGCCTTTCCCTGTGGGAGTCATGCTTGTAACTGTCAGCCTTGCAATACCTCATGGGACTTGTAGTTTCGCAACAGCTGGAAGGCCACCAGTTTGAGACCCCTGCCTTAGAGCCTAAGTGGAGCCAAATATATGAATGAGAAAATCAGCATAAGGGACATAGCGTAGTCAGTAGTATGTGTCCCTTGTGCTGATTCCTCTTCTGTTAGTAGAAATCCTTCTCGGGTCCATAACCCCCCCCCACCCCTGCATCCCTAATCTTCCAGTGCAGCAGGGGTTAATTCAACTAAGGCTCTTTCATCAAGAGAGCTCATCTATGGCTACCCTTTCCATCCAGATTTGCCATTCATAGACTCTGTACTACAGCTTCTATGAATGGTAAACGATCTATGAATTGTGAAGGAGTGGTTGATCGATAGCTCTGCCCTCTCCATTCTCAGATCCTGTTCCATTCAGAGAAGCTGAAGTACAGCTTCTCTGAATGGAGGAGGGGAGCATATTGGGGCTCTTTTGAGGAGAACCTGTGACAGTTCCTGAGTTCTATTAACATAGTTACATAGTAGGTGAGATTGAAAAAAGACACAAGTCCATCAAGTCCAACCTATGTGTGTGATTATGTGTCAGTATTACATTGTATATCCCTGTATGTTGCGGTTGTTCAGGTGCTTATCTAATAGTTTCTTGAAACTATCGATCCCCCCGCTGAGACCACCGCCTGTGGAAGGGAATTCCACATCCTTGCCGCTCTTGCAGTAAAGAACCCTCTTTAAAGCGGGGGTTCACCCACACCTCCAAAAAAAATAAATATTAAAAGCCAGCAGCTACAAATACTGCAGCTGCTGACTTTTAATACATGGCCACTTACCTGTCCCAGGGTCCAGCGATGTCGGCAGGGGACGCCGAGAACCTGCTCGGTTCTCGGCAGCTGCCGCCGCCATCCTAGGTGAGGGAATCAGGAAGTGAAGCGTTGCGGCTTCACTTCCCGGTTCCCTACTGCGCATGCGCGAGTCGCGCTGCGCGTCCCTAGTGGTCCCCGCACTCTCCTGGGAGCTGTGTGTTCCCACCAGACAGCGCGGTCGGGACGGGAAGAGGCATAGACTCCCATGGGAGTCTATGCCGGAAGTAGGTGCAAATACCTGTCTTGGACAGGTATCTGCACCCCCCTCCCCCCTGAAAGGTGCCAAATGTGACACCGGAGGGGGGGAGGGTTCCGAAAAGCGGAAGTTCCATTTTTGTGTGGAACTCCGCTTTAAGGTTAAACCTATTTTCTTCTAATTTTAACAAGTGGCCACCAGTCTTGGTAAACTCCCTTCTGCGCAAAAGTTTTATCCCTATTGTGGGGTCACCAGTACGGTATTTGTATATTGAAATCATATCCCCTCTCAAGCGTATCTTCTCCAGAGAGAATAAGTTCAGTGCTCGAAACCTTTCCTCATAACTAAGATCCTCCAGACCCTTTATTAGCTTTGTTGCCCTTCTTTGTACTCGCTCCATTTCCAGTACAGCCTTCCTGAGGACTGGACAACATACTCCAGGTGCGGCCGGACCAGAGTCTTGTAGAGCGGGAGAATTATCGTTTTATCTCTGGCATTAATCCCCTTTTTAATGCATTCCAATATTCTGTTTGCTTTGTTAACAGCAGCTTGGCATTGCATGCCATCGCTGAGCCTATCATCTACTAGGACCCCCAGGTCCTTTTTCATCCTAGATTCCCCCAGAGGTTGTCCCCCCCCAACCCCCCCCCCCCCCCCCCCCCTGTATAGATTGCATTCAGATTTTTGCCACCCAAATGCATTATTTTACATTTTTCTACATTGGAGGTGGGGGCAGGACTAAGAAAGATTTTTACTAACAGAAGAGGAATTAGCACAAGGGACATATCCTACTGGCTACATGTTATGTCCCTTGTGCTCATTTTTCTGTTTGTGATTTTGTCTGCACCTAGTCTTTAATATTACAGCACACAAATTAACTCAAACCTGAAAGTTGATGCAGTAGAAAAAGTTTATTTTGGATTTGTTAAACAAAAGGGATAAATATAACAATATAAATATATAAAATAAATAGGTTTTGTTTGTTTGTTAAAAAAAATAAAAAATAGATGAAATCGGGCTCCTTCAATGTGACCAGTCAGGGATTTTGTTATTGTAACTCCTGCGAGTCGTAGATTCCTCCCGATCTCGTCATGGACGGTTCTCCAGGCGCACGCAGCGTATCCCTGTGGTGAATTAGAGTAGATATGTTAGTGTGTGGATGCCATGGTATATGAGGGTGTAGCATTGCAAGATGGGCATCTCAGCCCGTGCTGGTTTCATGTTACAGGTCTGTGTGACCCTTAACTGGGTGGACTGAATTCTGCAAATATTAGTGGGGGTTAAATTTTAAGGCATCATCTTAACCAACACCAAGGGTCCCCATACACTATACAATCCAGGTATACAAACATTTAGATTAGGGGCCTCCAAACTTTTCTAACAAAGGGCAAGTTTGCTGTCTTCCTTACTTGGGCCGGATTATGGCCATTGAAAATGGCCCCAGCATATTAGAGAATAAACATTGCCTCAGGATTGGTGGTCAGTATGAGGAGGAATAGTGCCCCATCATTGGTATTAGTGGGAGGAATAGTTCCCCATCATTGGTGACAGTGGAAGGAATAGTGCCCCATCATTGGTGACAGTGGAAGGAATAGTGCCCCATCATTGGTGACCGTGGAAAGAATAGTGCCCCATCATTGGTAACATTGGAAATAATAGTGCCCTATCATTGGTGACAGTGGAAGGAATAGTGCCCATCATTGGTGACAGTGGAAGGAATAGTGCCCCATCATTGGTGACAGTGGGTGGAATAGTGCCCCATCATTGGTGACAGTGCAAGGAATAGTGCCCCATCATTGGTGACAGTGCAAGGAATAGTGCCCATCATTGGTGACAGTGGAAGGAATAGTGTCCATCATTGGTGACAGTGGGTGGAATAGTGCCCATCATTGGTGACAGTGGAAGGAATAGTGCCCATCATTGGTGACAGTGGGTGGAATAGTACCCATCATTGGTGACAGTGGGTGAAATAGTGCCCATCATTGGTGACAGTGGAAGGAATAGTGCCCATCATTGGTGACAGTGGGTGAAATAGTGCCCATCATTGGTGACAGTGGGTGAAATAGTGCCCATCATTGGTGACAGTGGGTGAAATAGTGCCCATCATTGGTGACAGTGGGTGAAATAGTGCCCATCATTGGTGACAGTGGGTGGAATAGTGCCCCATCATTGGTGACAGTGGGTGGAATAGTGCCCATTATTGGTGACAGTGGGTGGATAAGTGCCCCATCATTGATGACAGCGCAAGGAATAGTGCCCATCATTGGTGACAGTGGGTGGAATAGTGCCCATCATTGGTGACAGTGGGTGGATAAGTGCCCCATCATTGGTGACAGCGCAAGGAATAGTGCCCATCATTGGTGACAGTGGAAGGAATAGTGCCCCATCATTGGTGACAGTGGAAGGAATAGTGCCCATCATTGGTGACAGTGGAAGGAATAGTGCCCCATCATTGGTGACAGTGGAAGGAATAGGGCCTCTATCAGTGTGGGTAACAGTGCACCAAGGGCTGCATAAAGGGCTGCAGTTTGGAGACCACTTCTATAGAGAACTATGCTAACAAAGAGTATTGCACAATAGTGTGTTCATGTATACCAACAATAACTACAGTACCAGAGAGTACAGCATGCTATCATAGAGTTGCAATTATACCACAGAGATCTATGGTAACAGGAAATGCAGCATATCAAGTGCTATAAGGTTACAGTGCTCTGCATGTTACTAGAGGGTGTTACTGGGATACCAGAGAGATCTTTGGTAACTGAAAGTGCAGCATAAAACCAGAGAGTGTTCCTGTGATATCAGAGAGAAGTATTGTAATAGAGTGCAGCATATTAGCAGAGAGTGTTCCTGTGATTTCAGATCAGAGAGAGAGCTACAGTATGTTAACAGAAACTGATGTGATAGCTGCATGGTGCCGGAGAGACGTAGGGGTCACTGAATGAAATGCAGCACTCCATGCAACTGGAGGTAATATTGCCATTACGTGATGGAGCCACAGGGAGCACTTAGGGACGTTGATCGTTATTGATGGCTACCTGTTTGGTCTCTGAAAATTAAAGCTGAACTCTGGGAAGCGTGAAAATTCTCCCTTGCAGTGGGGAATGAACTGCTATTTTAGGTTTAGGGGGCTTTACTATGATCAGGAGTTTGTGTTGATCTCCAGATTATTCATTCACTATGTATAAAAGAGAAAGGTGGTTTACCTGCTCCTCTAGGATCCTCTGCAGGGTGTTTAAATCTCTGGCTGATTCCCTGTATGAAGAGCTGGTTCTCTGCTCCATCTGGGATCTGTAAGATAGAAAACATCAATATATAATTCTACTGCCTATACATGCTTAGTGGGGACAGGCTTGCGGGGTCACCTGGACACTTACACAATCAGACAGCTACTGCTATTGGTGATGGCGCAGTTCCTGAAGCCTCTCCAAGGCTGGGTGGTAGTCCGGTTTGCTGTGGTTTGTTCTGTAGAACTTGGATGGTTTGGTTGCCAACTTCATGGACAGCAATGGCTGCAGACTCAACCTGGAAGAAGCAACAAAAAAAAAAAATACCATGAGACCACACGGCCAATATGAAGTGCATTTATCAAGTGATAGGAGATTCCTACGTTTTACAGCAAAAAAAAGATTCACCAACTGCTGGAAAAAGACTAGCCTGACTACTTGGTGTATGAGCTGACTAGCTGGGCACCAGGCTCGCGATATTGGTAGGGCACAGACCATCACCAAAGGGCTGTTATCCACCCTGAGCGTCATCCCAGCTCTGGGGATCTGGTCATCTGATGTTAATCCTAAAAGTCTTCTTACCAACAATTCCTCCCAGCTGTGTAGTATGATACTTCTTCGTAGATTTATGAAACCGCTCATGAAAAATGGCCTTCACACTCTAATGCCCCGTACACACGGTCGGATTTTCCGACGGAAAATGTGTGATAGGACCTTGTTGTCGGAAATTCCGACCCTGTGTAGGCTCCATCACACATTTTCCATCGGATTTTCTGACACACAAAGTTTGAGAGCAGGATATAAAATTTTCCGACAACAAAATCCGCTGTCGGAAATTCCGATCGTGTGTACACAAATCCGACGGACAAAGTGCCATGCATGCTCAGAATAAATACAGAGATGAAAGCTATTGGCCACTGCCCCGTTTATAGTCCTGACATACGTGTTTTACGTCACCGCGCTCAGAACGATCGGATTTTCCGACAACTTTGTGTGACCGTGTGTATGCAAGACAAGTTTGAGTTAACATCCGTCGGAAAAAATCCTAGGATTTTGTTGTCGGAATGTCTGAACAAAGTCCGACCGTGTGTACGGGGCAAAAGCCTCATAATGTAATGATATACAAAGGAGATAGGAGAAATCCTTATACATAGACCTCATCTCTTCTGACAAAACAATGGAGTGTTTGATGCCACATACCTAAATTAATATTGAAAAGCGAGTCAATGACCGGAAGTTGTGTGTTCACTTGGCAGGTTTGGCCAGTTATATTTGAAGGAACCTAAAAGGCAAAAAAAAAACAGTGTTTATAATACACTAATCATGGTTATGATATGTCAGTGACATTGCTAAAAATTCCTATAAAACTATGGAGTCAATACAGTCACACACAATATACAGGAGAGATAAGATTTGGACATGAAGATGTGGAAGGAGCCCAGTGGTGGTCTGCACCAAAGCTTCCGGAGCTCAAGTCCCAATTAATTATGATGGCCCTCTGCAAAATGTAGAAAATTTTATTTTTTTCAATTTCCTCAGAACCTAAAACTAATGTATCCATAATGGAAATGATTGTGTCTTTGTGTATGGTGGAAATCAACTAATAAATATTTTTTTTCTTGTAATTTGAAATTTACTAAAAAAATGCTTCCATATGATTGTGAGGAGACTCAAAGAGAGACCAGAACCTCATAAAAAGGGGCTTAAGAGAACTGGAAAGAACAAGGAAAATCTGACCAAGTAGTTGTATGTAGATACTAATGAAGGAGGGACGTCCTAATGAGGGATGAGTGCTGGGAACCCACCATCTAAATGTAAGGCAACACCTTATACCATGGATGGGACGGAGGAGATGTGTTGCAGTGTAAGAAGCTAATCTATGTAGCCCAGCCTTTCTCAACCTTTTTAACACAGAGAAACTTTCCAGCCTCAGGGAACCCTTGATAATAAATATATCTACAACTCTTGGTACATTAGCTTGATGGTCAATAGGAAGAATCTTCCTTACATTTGTAGTCCATGGGAAGAATCCCCCCCCCCCCTTGTAGATTCCCTCCAATATTAAGGGCTAAAGCTGGTCATACACAGTTAGATTTTTGTTTGAACTTTCATGGAAAAATCATTTGTCAGAACATTCTTACTTGCCATCATTGATTCCATCAACTCATTTTGAAGGCTCTTAAAATTTTGTCTAAAGATCTGCTATTTCAATGGAAACCCAGACATATTAGACAGGTTTCATTACAATATGTTTGATGCTTCCCAAACAAAAAACACATTCACAATAATCAATTCGTTTCTCGAAGAAAATGCCATCCTGCAACTTCTCATTTTTACGTCCTTGGATTTGAAAACCAACGTCGAAATTACCCATCAGGAAATTGAATGGATGTTACAAAAATTAAGGCTTTCAAACTAAATTCTACTGGTGTGTGGGCAGTTTAGAAAAGCAGAGAAAAGATCTGAAGGATCTTTGTGTCTGCTCTGCAACATGAGAAAGAAGTGACTTTTGTGAAAGGAAATGAGATAGGAAAGGCTAAGGAGCTGTACAAACTCACCATCTGGTTAAATGACGACATGTCAGATACTGTAGATGAGACTCCATCCCCCAGGGTGGGATGGACTGAGAAGAACAGTAATGGGTACCACACCAAGTAATTGTCTGTAGACAACAGGGATAGATGGGATAATGGGTATGGAGAGAAAAGATGAGGTATGGTACAAACTAACCTTCTGGTTATATAAAGACATGTCAGATGAGACCCCCTCATCCAAGATGGGACAGAGAGAGAAGAGCTGTACAAGGACCACATCAAGAGATTGTATGTAGGAAACAGAGATAGGTGGGATTATGGGGATGGAGAGAGATGAGGTGTGGTACAAACTCATCATCTGGTTATATAAAGACATGTCAGATACTGTAGATGAGTCACCCCCCCCCCCCCCCATGGTTGGACAGAGAGAGAAGAGCAGTATAAAGCGCACACAAATGCCCTGTACACACGGTCGGATTTTCTGATGGAAAAAGTGCGATCAGATTGTGTTGTGGGAAATTCCGATCGTGTGTGGGCTCCATCTGACTTTTTCCATCGGAATTTCCGACACACAAAGTTTGAGAGCAAGATATAAAATTTTCCGACAACAAAATCCGATCGGTTAAATTCTGATCGTGTGTACACAAATCCGACGCACAAAGTGCCACGCATGCTCAGAATAAATTAAGAGACGAAAGCTATTGGCTACTGCCCCGTTTATTGTCCCGACGTACGTGTTTTACGTCACTGCGTTCAGAACGATCAGATTTTCCAACAACTTTGTGCGACCGTGTGTATGCAAGACAAGTTTGAGCCAACATCCGTCGGAAAAAATCCATGGATTTTGTTGTCGGAATGTCCGATCAATGTCAGATCGTGTGTACGGGGCATTAGAGATTGTATGAATAGATGAGATCATGGGGATGGAAAGCGGTGCAAACTCACCATCTGGTTAAATGAAGACATGTCCAATACTGTAGATAAGACCCACTCCTTGCCCCAGGGTGGGATAGAGACAGAAAGGCAGTATAGGGAGCACACCAATAGATTGTATATAGACAACAGAGATACAGGGGATAATGGTGATGGAGAGAGGAGATAAGGTGTGGCACAACCTCATCATCTGGCTATATGGCAGATATTGTAGTTGAGACTCGTGGTGGGGTCACACCATGAGGGTGTATGTAGACAACTGAGATTGATGAGATAATAGAGATGGAGAGAAGGTGAGGTGTATTATATGAAGACTTAACAGATGCTGTAGATGAGACCCCCAGGATGTGATGAAGAGAGAAGAGCAATGGGGAGCACACCAAGAGGTTGTAGGTAGACAACCAAGATACGATGGAGTTATGAGGATGGAGAGAGGAGGTGTAGTGGGAACTCACCATCTGGTCGAAGCTGCACAGAATCTGTTTTGTCCATTATTCTTGGTTTCAATGGAGCCATTTGCAGGTTCGGGCAGAGACGATGGAGCTAAGGCTCAGTAGAACGAGGACTGTCCAGGAATATGTGCTGGTCATTGTGTACTGGGGTGCAAGGGATGTTCTGCTTTGTGGGCTCCTTGGTTTCCAGAAAGGATTCTGGTTCTGCTGCATTGCTGGTCTGTGTTGAGCTCCATCTTTTAGCTCTCTCTTTATATGCTGAGGTTTTAGGACAGGGGTCTTCAAACTGCAGCCCTCCAGGTGTTCAGGAACTACAATTCCCATTATGCCTAGTCATGTCTGTGAATGTCAGAGTTTTACAATGCCTCATGGGATGTGTAGTTCTGCAACAGCTGGAGGGCCGTAGTTTGAGGATCCCTGTTTTAGGATTTATCACAAAAGTGAAAATTTTAAAATACTTTCAGTTCAGACTTCCCTGACATACTGACAGGAGCTTAGTTTCAGTTTAGTTTCAGTTTCACATCATTTCGCAGTGACCAAAAAATGTGTTTCGGCTGTTTTACTTCCTCCTTTTCTGAACTCATATGGTTCCTTTCTATGATGTCAGATGTCACATGTAACAATTTGCACTCCCAAACAAATACCAATCTTAGTTTATCTGCTCCATTGTCTTCTCCCGTTGTCTCTGTGGTGTGACAGCTTGGTCCACCTTCTGGTGATCCTGCACCACTAGTTGCCATACCATAGCGCTGGCTGCCAACCCACGCATGCAACAAGCCTTGTCTCCTTCTTTTACTGATCCGTTACCACACTGCGCATGCACAATTGCCTAACTTAACTAAGTCCATTGGCTTTACCGCGGTTCTATTGGATAGATATGCCTGATCACGATCTTGTACAGTTAAATCATCATAAAGGTGAAATGGGCTATAGGGCAAACACACATTTGAACTTATCACATGCCTGACAAAGAGGTCCCGCATGGCCTCAAAACGTTGCACCTATACTTATTGTGATGTGATCACTTCAATAAACATTGGACAATTAATTACGGATCCATAGTGTGCTGGCAAGATACACTCGCTGGCCACTTTAATATGTACACCTTGCTAGTACCAGGTTGGGCCTCCTTTTGCTTTCGGAACTGCCTTAATTCTTCGTGGCATAGATTTAACAAGGTGTTGGAAACATTCCTCAGAGATTTTGGTCCATAGTGACCTGATGGCATCACGCAGTTGCTGCAGATTTGTCGGCTGCACATCTATGATGCGAATCTCCCGTTCCGCCACATCTCAAAGGTGCTCTATTGGATTGAGATCTGGTGACTGTGGAGGCCATTGGAGTACAGTGACCTCATTGTCATGTTCAAGGAACCAGTGGTAAAATGATTTGAGCTTTGTGACATGGTGCATTATCCTAGATGATGTGGGATCCTCTGCTCAAAAAGGGGCTTAAACCAGAGTGCTTGTGTCTCATTACCTCCAGGAAGAGAAGAGCCCCAGGTGCTGGCTAAATGCTGATGCTAGTAGAAGAGAACAAGAAGACCTGGACAGCCGCTCACCGGAATGGATAAATCCGTCTTTTTATTCAAAATACAGGATCATGGGGTACACAATACGACTGTGGGGTGGCACAAAAATTACTGACGCGTTTCGCACTTACACCAAGTGCTTACTCATGAGTAAGCACTTGGTGTAAGTGCGAAAAGCGTCAGCTATTTTTGTTCCACCCCACAGTCGTGTTGTGTACACCATGATCCTGTATTTTGAATAAAAAGACGGATTTATCCATTCCGGTGTGCGGCTGTCCAGGTCTTCTTGTTCTCTTCTTCATGGTGCATTATCCTGCTGGAAGTAGCCATCAGAAGATGGGGACACTGTAGTCATAAAAGGATGGACATGGTCAGCAACAATACTCAGGCCGTGGCGTTTAAACGATGCTCAATTTGTACTAAGGGGCCCAAAATGTGCCAAGAAAATATCCCCCCCACCAATACACCACCACCACCAGCCTGAACCGGTGATACAAGGCAGGATGGATCCATGCTTTCATGTTGTTTATGCCAAATTCTGACCCCACCATCTGAATATCACAGCTGAAATCAAGACTCATCAGACCAGGCAACGTTTTTCCAATCTGCTATTATCCAATTTTGGTGAGCTTGTGCGAATTGTAACCTCAGTTTCCTGTTCTTAGCTGACAGGAGAGACACCCACGGTGTGGTCTTCTGCTGTTGTAGCCCATCTGCTTCAGGGTTCGATGTGTTGTGCGTTTAGGGATGGTATTCTGCGTACCTTGGTTGAGTGGTTATTTAAGTTACTGTTGCCTTTTTACCTCTGACATCAACAAGGCATTTTCCTCCACACAACTACCGCTCACTGGATATTTTTTCTTTTTGGACCATTCTCTGTAAATCCTAGAGATG
Source organism: Lithobates septentrionalis (assembly GCA_037952835.1). Taxonomy (NCBI): domain Eukaryota; kingdom Metazoa; phylum Chordata; class Amphibia; order Anura; family Ranidae; genus Lithobates; species Lithobates septentrionalis. Next base: position 161,424 of record JBBDGP010002526.1, read on the forward strand.
GTTGTGTGGGAAAATCCCAGTAGATCAGCAGTTTTTGAAATACTCAGACCAGCCTGTCTGAAACCAACAACCATGCCACATTCAAAGTCACTTAAATCCCCTTTCTTCTCCATCCTGATTCTCGGTTTGAACATCAGCAAGTCGTCTTCACCATGTCTAGATGCCTAAATGCATTGAGTTACTGCCATGTGATTGGCTGATTAGCAATTTGTGTTACCAAGCAATTGAACAGGTGTGCCCAATAAAGTGGCTGGTGAGTATATGTTCTTATCTATGTGCTGATGCCAGTTAACTAGCCTTCAGTTGTTACAGCACACTTTCACTTTAGTGAGTGTATGACAGTATGGGTAAATAGGGCTGTCTTTGGCTACTTAGGGCTGTGTAGGGTTACATAGGTTGTACTTGTAGTGGAGTGCCCCATTACCTTCCTTCCCTAGGGGTGGGCACATGGCTCTTTATCCTCTGGGTGAACTACCATCATCCCCTGGACATGCTCAGGGATAAAATAAGAAGCCCCTCATACCATCCTGTGCCCAGTGGGGCATGGATGGAGCGACCATGACTGGGCTAGCTAGCTGCAATTGGGTACAGTCCCCCCCCCCCACCACATAAAAAACTATGCAGGCCACCAAAGGGCATACGAGCACACAGCAGGGTGAGAGGTCACTCTATCAGTGCTCAGACCATACGCCGCACACTGCATCAAATTGGTCTGCATGGCTGTTGTCCCAGAAGGAAGCCTCTTCTAAAGATGATGCACAAGAAAGCCCACAAACAGTTTGCTGAAGACAAGCAGACTAAGGACATGGATTACTGGAACCATGTCCTGTGGTCTGATGAGACCAAGATAAACTCGTTTGATTCAGATGGTGTCGAGCATGTGTGGCAGCAACCAGGTGAGGAGTACAAAGACAAGTGTTTTTTTTGCATACAGTCAAGCATGGTGGTGGGAGTGTCATGGTCTGTGGCTGCGTGAGTGCTGCCGGCACTGGGGAGCTACAGTTCATTGAGGGAACCATGAATGCCAACATGTACTGTAACATACTAAAGCAGAGGATGATCCCCTCCCTTCGGAGACTGGGCCCCAGGGCAGTATTTCAACATGACAACGACCCCAAACACACCTCCAAGATGACCACTGCCTTGCTAAAGAAGCAGAGGGTAAAGGCGATGGACTGGCCAAGCATGTCTCCAGACCTAAACCCTATTGAGCATCTGTGGGGCATCCTCAAACGAAAGGTGGAGGAGCGTAAGATCTCTAGCATCCACCAGCTCCATAATGTCATCATGGAGGAGTGGAAGAGGACTCCAGTGGCAACCTGTGAAGCTCTGGTGAACTCCATGCCCAAGAGAGTTAAGGCAGCGCTGGAAAATAATGGTGGCCACGCAAAATTTTGACACTTTGGGCCCAATTTGCACATTTTCACTTAGGGGTGTACTCACTTTTGTTGCCTGCGGTTTAGACATTAATGGCTGTGTGTTGAGTTAATTTGAGGGGACAGCAATTTTACACTGCTGTACATACAAGCTGTATACAAGCTGTACACTCACTACTTTACATTGTAGCAAAGTGTTATTTCTTCAGTGCTGTCACATGAAAAGATAGAATAAAATATTTACAAAAATGTGAGGGGTGTACTCAGTTTTGTGAGATACTGTATGTAGCACCCTCTAGTACAGTGGTTCTCAACTCCAGTCCTCGGGACCCACCAACAGGTCAGATTTTAAGTATTACCTTGGGGAGTTGCAGACTAGAATACTGCAATCACTGAGCAGCAAATGATATCACCTGTGATGTATTTCAGCTATCTTGCAAACCTGGCCTGTTGGTGGGTCCTGAGGACTGGAGTTGAGAATCACTGCTCTAGTAGGTAAATTTAAGTTCATGACTCATGGTAAGTTATAGGAGTCCGTAACTGGGTCGGGTTACTGCAGGTTCGGCTGAATGGCTTTACAGATGCACATCTCGGGTACCTCCCCCTGGATCTGGAAGCTTATAGAAGCTTCTGGAAGTTAGTGGACGGAGGCCAGGAGGTCCTGATCTGCATACATAGGGGAGTCTGACCAATCCCCAGGCAAAATGTCCTGGCAGGGTGGATGGATCAGCCCTTAAATATGGCAGAGCCTCGACAGCAAGTGGAGTCGGGTGGAAGATGGAGTGCTGAGGAGGCTGTCTGGGGCCTAGGAGGGGTCCCCTAGGTCTAAGGGGGCTTTGCCTCCAGGCTGGGCTTGGGCTGGCTGGAGAGAATCCTTTCAGTATCCGGTTTGAGAAGGAATCTTGCCTAGAAGCAGCAGGGAGCAAGGAACACAGAGTTAGTACATTGGCACACCCAGAGATTCACAAGGGGAGAGACTTTCACATGTAGCAAGCTTTCAAAGGACAGCGCTGTGCTTAACCTGTTTTATCGCTTGTCATGGGAGATCTTCTGAGCAGCCAGGTGGGCTGGTAGTACCTGTAGGCAGTGGAGCTACAGTTCTACAGAGGAGAGGAGATACTCCAGCATGCAGTTTTGCAAAGTTTTGTGCTATTTAAAAAAGGGTACTAAGAGCTCCTAGTCCGCAAGAGACTTTTGCCACTGAACCTTAAAGACTGATTGTGTCCAGGATCTTTTCTCTGTACATAGAAAAGAAGTTGTCCACATCTGTTGCTTCAGTCAAGTTGGGCATCCCATAACCCCTCTACCCCATCCAACTTGTTATCCCTAATAAAAACAAGCCCAGGGACTGATTTCTTGTGTCCGAATGCAAATGGAAAATGTGTGTTGCTTGGCTGTGCAGAAATAGGGGAGCCAGTTACCAGCAGCCCTTGCGGGCGTAGTTCTACATATAGGACGGTGGGGGTGCAAAGAATCATAGGGGGTGCAGTGTGCTGGGTTGTGTATATAGTTTTGACTCCTAAACTTTGTATGCTACACACACTTGACTCCACACCCTGTACTCTACACACCTGACCCCTGCAATATTTATGTGACATACCTCTGACTCCTGCACTCTGTACATAAGCTCAAGTTTTAAGCCCCTCACACTGTTAGTACAATTTCGCTCCACCTTTCGCTGCAGCAAGTCACTATTAGGTCCTTCCCCCTACTCTGCTCCCATTCTCAAGAAATCAGACTTTCCAAGGTTCCCATGTATTTACATAGGGCCAAAGCCTTCTTGCACACAGCTCCCTCTGAATGGAAGTCATCCACCAGCTCAGTCCAGTAGGCGTCATTTGTGAATGTTCGTAGATCCCCACCTGCCTGTTTGGCAATTCCTGCTTGTTTCTACACAGTCCTACATGAGGTGGAGTTGTACCTGTATGTATGGAGCGTTATTTGAGTCCCTCAGGAGACGTGGTGTTGAAGGAATCTCCACTTTGACTTTAAGTTTCCATTGGGTTTTCTGTATGAAAGCTTGCTTGAAATGTTCTGTTTCTTATAGTGCCTGCCCACACAGAGACCTTCCCAATAATGAAAAAAGATTTGAACGTTCCATTTGGCTATCAGGACCCAGGGTTATATCTGAGATAAATCCTATAAAGTTGTCCACATAAGTCCTTGAGACATTATGTATCATGGGATGAGGGAGTCTCATTATTATAGTAGTATCTTAACAAGCTGGATGTTAGCCGAGGCAGAGGGTTCATAGTATCTTTTATATAGACTGAAAACTTTGAGGGATTTCTGTGTATCAGAACAGATGTCTTATATACTGTTCGGTGTATTTATATTCTCATTCACCATCATCTATGAACGTGAGCTACACATTCTTGAAAGGCTTCCAGCTGTTCTGATATGTACCAGCCCATCTACTTACTGAACCACCATCTGCTCATTACACCGACATCCTTTTAGAAATGTGTTTCTTATCTTGTTGTAACCTGTCTGCTCTGCATTTTTCTTCATATATCAATTTAAGCTTAGCCTTTCAATTTAATATAATATTTTATTAAATATCTGTGAATATAAAGATAAATGTGATATATACAGTTATTATTATACAGGATTTATATAGCGCCAACAGTTTGCGCAGCGCTTAACAAAACGAAGGTAGACATTACAGTTAGATTACAATTTGGTACAAGTGGAATCAGAGGGCCCTGCTCGCTAGAGCTTACAATCTAGGAGAGCGGGTCAATTGATACAAAAGGTAAGGGCTATGGGGGATGAGCTGATGGAGAAAGTAAAACCGTGTATTAGTTAGAAGCAGGATAAGCTTCTTTAAAGAGAAGGGTTTTCAGGGATCGTCTAAAGATGGATAGATTAGGGGACAGTCGGACAGATTGGAGTAGGGAGTTCCAAAGGATGGGAGAAACTCTGGAGAAATCCTGTAGGTGAGCATGGGAGAAGGTGACAAGGGAGCTAGAGAGCAGGGGGGTCTTGGGAGGACCGAAGAGAGTGGCTCGGTTGGTATTTTGGGACTAGGTTAGTGATGTAGCTGGGGGCAGAGTTGTGGACGGCTTTGCAAATGATTGTTAGTACTTTGAATTTTATTCGTTGGGTGAGTGGAAGCCAGGGATTGGCAGAGAGGGGTGGAGGACACTGAACGATTAGTAAGGTGGATGAGCCTTGCAGCAGCATTCATTATGGACTGAAGGGGGGATAGTGTATGTAAAGGTAATCCAATGAGGAGTGAGTTGCAGTAGTAGAGGTGAGAGATGACCAGGGAGTGAATTAGAAGCTTGGTGGTGTCATTGGTTAAAAAGGGGCGTATTCTAGAGATGTTGCGGAGGCTAAGGTGGCATGATTTGGACAGGGGTTGGATGTGGGCCTGAAAGGACAGTTCAGAGTCCAGGGTTACCCCTAGCACCATGGCATGTGGGGATGGACTGATAGTTGTGCCATTAATTTTGACAGAGAAGTCAGGGGAAGGGGCACGTGGGGGAGGAAATATGAGCTCGGTTTTAGATAGATTCAGTTTGAGGAAGTGGTGTGACATCCAGGCTGATATGTCAGTTAGTAAATCAGTGATGTGTGAGGAGACTGATTGGGTCAACTGAGGGGTAGAGAGATAGATTTGGGTGCCATCGGCATATAAATGGTAGTGGAAGCCATTGGAGGCTATCAGCTGACCCAGGGAGGATGTGTAGATCAAGAATAGTAGAGGTCCAAGGACAGAACTTTGGGGGACCCCAACGGTAAGAGGTATTGGAGAGGAGGAAGTAGAGTTGTGACACTGAAGGTGCAGTGAGTTAGGTAAGATTCGAACCAACGGAGAGCACAGCCATGGATACCAAGCAAATTTAGTTTTTTGAGGAGGAGGGGGTGATCAACCGTATCAAAGGCAGCGGTGAGGTCCAAGAGTAAGAGTACGGAATAATGATTGTTGGTTTCAGCAAGTCGTTTGTGAGTTTTAGGAGAGCAGTTTCTGTGGAGTGCTGTGGACAAAATCCAGACTGAAGGGGATCAAGAAGGTTATTCTTAATGAGATGGTCGCACAGTCGGTTGTAGACTAAACGTTCAAGGAGTTTGGAGGCAAATGGGAGTAAGGAGATGGGTCTTAGGTTGTTAAGATTGGTGGGGTCCAGTGAGACCTTTTTTGGTATGGGAGTGACTAGTGCATGTTTCAGAGGGTTGGGGAAGATTCCTGTAGAGAGGGAGAGGTTGAAGATATGAGTTAAGAGTGTAGGATAGAGTCAGAGGGTGACAGTATATATAGATATATATTTAAATATCTGAGTTCCAGTGATCACAGGTAGGTAAGATTACTTTGTAGGTGTCTTTTTTTCATGCCAGATGAGAGCTGACTAGTCAGCAGGAGATTCTTCCAGATTTCAGCATGGGCAGTTCTCTGGGCGCATACCTTGTCTTCCTGCAGAAAATAGAAGGAGAAAATTCAGGGACTGATGAATGCTTGGTGAGCCATTAGCTTTTTTCATTATCTGGTATCCACTTTACATAGACATATAAGATATTCTTGATCCAATCCTTGTTGTTCCCCCAAATCTGTCTTGGAGCTTGAAGCTCCTACCAAGAGGACCTCTGCACAATGAGTAAGGATCTCTGCCCTAAATCTCCACCTTGTAAATATAGGTATATATGAATACTGTAATTATTGAATTCTGATGCAAGCCATCAAATTTAGTTCAACGTAATTCTATTGGATTTTCATCAGATACAAGACAATAATGCTCAAACAAACTGATTCAAGAAAGAACAAGGTGGAGGGGTGGATGATTACATTGAGAGTCCAGAGCAAATGTAGACTGCAAAAAAATAAAAATAAAATAACATTGTGAAATGATCCAGCCAAAATTCAAGTGAAAGCGCAATGTCTTAGAACCTTAAATCTTAAATCTCCTAATAGCAACAAAAGTCTGTTGTGAAATACACAGTCTATAAGTCCATGTAGGTAATGAATAATATTATATGGGAAATACAGAGTCCAAGTGTAGACGTTTTTAAAAACTTTAATAAAACATACGGTTTATGAACTCACATTTTAGTAGTAAATACAAGCATATGGGTCCCAGCAAGGGTAAGTCCTGCTTCTTGCTCCCTCGATCTTCCACGCTCTGGCGCTCTCTGTGTATGTATGTCCACCGCTGTAAATGGAAAAGTTTTTTTTTTTTTTCCTCCATTGAAGTCCGTTTTTTTTTTTTTTTTTTGTTTAGGAAATTGGGCCACAATATGGATAAAAAGAGTAACATATGGTGGGATATCTCCCCATATGGTCCCTAGAAAGCACAGATGATGTTGTGTGCTTTGGATCATGAGCTGTTCCAAGCCTTCTCCACACTTTTTTCTTCCCCTCATTCTGGTACAGAATAATCTAAAGCCCCATACACTGTTTCAGATTTTCTGCTGATTTTTGTCTTCAGATTTACCAAAACCATGTAGTGCAAGGGCCTGTCTGATTGCATACAAATTGAAACTCCTAAGGTTTGACCTCATATTATATGGTTTTAGTAAATCTGAAGGAAAAAATCAGCAGAAAATCTGATAGTGTGTACGGGGCTTTAGTTTCATCCATCCATCCATCCAAAGACTACTTTTCCAGAACTGGTCTGGCTTTTTTTAGATTTTTTTGGGGCAAAGTCTAATCTGGCTTTTCTATTCTTCAGGCTTATGAATGGTTTGCACCTTGTGGTGAACCCTCTGTATTTGCTCTGGTGAAGTCTTCTCTTGATTGTAGACTTTGACAATGATACACCCACCTCCTGGAGAGTGTCGTTCACTTGTCTGGATGTTGTGAATGAGTTTTTCTTTACCATAGAGAGGATCCTGCAATCATCCACCACTGTTGTCTTCCGTGGACTTCCAGGCCTTTTTATGTTGCTGAGCTCACCAGTGCATTCTTCTTTCCTCAGAATGTACCAAACTGTTGATTTGGCCACTCCTAATGTTGCTGCTATCTCTCTTTCATTTTTGAAGTTTTGCAATGGCCTGTTTCACTTGCTTGGACAGGTCCTTTGAACGCATGATGTAGGTTCACAGCAATAGATTCCAAATGCAAATACCACACTAATGCCGCGTACACACGGTCGGACTTTTCGTCTACAAAAGTCAGACAGCCTGTCCGACAGACTTCCGGCAGACTTTCGGCGGACTTGCGGCGGACTTGCGGCATACTTTCTAACGAACGGACTTGCCTACACACGACCACACAAAAGTCCGCCGGATTCGTACGTGATGACGTACACCGGACTAAAATAAGGAAGTTCATAGCCAGTAGCCAATAGGTGCCCTAGCGTACCTTTTTGTCCGTCGGACTAGCACACAGACGAGCGGATTTCGGGGTCCGTCGTAGTTACGACGTAAAGATTTGAAGCATGTTTCAAATCTAAAGTACGTCGGATTTGAGGCTAAAAAAGTACGTTGAAAGTCCGGAGAAGCCCACACACGATCGGATTACCAGCCAGCTTTAGTCCGTCAGCGTCCGTTGGACTTTTGTAGACGAAAAGTCCGACCGTGTGTACGCGGCATTAGAATCAACTCCAGACCTTTTAATGGCTTAATTGATGAAGAAATAAGGAAGGAGTAGCCCACACCTGGCCACGAAACAGCTTTTGATTCAATTGTCCAATTACTTATGGTTCCTTGAAAAAGGGGGGGTAGCTATTCTTAAGAGATGTAATTCCTAAACCCTTCCTCCAATTTGGATGTACATACCCTTAAATTAAACCTGAGAGTGCGCACTTTCAGCGCATAGCTTGAATATGTTTTGGTAAATACCTGAAAAAATCTAAAATTGTGACTGTGTCCAAATATTTATGGACCTAACTGTATATGGACTTTGATTTAATTTCTATGGATTTGTTTTATTGTATGCTTTTGTTATATTCACCGACGCATCATGTCACAATATTGTAAGCTTTTAGGTTTGGGTATATCACACTTTGTTTGCCAGCAGCCACGTGTTATCACAGCGCAGATTCATTAAAATACTTTTATTAAAAACAAAATAACATTCCACAATGCAGGTAACCGAATACAATGAAATGGCATAGTATGGGAAACTCAGAGCCACCTAATAGCCACGCAGAGTTGAGCCCAGGGGAACCACTGATAAAAGGATCCATACAGGATATAGGATAGGAGTCGACCACATAGAGATAAGCCAAGGTGAAAGGGCTTATCCAATGGTGGCCTTGCAAAATTTTCTTGCCAAAATGTTCTAAATGTTAGTAAGAATTCTATTTAGCTTTTTGTTAAGTGTGTGAATTAATTGTAGCTAAAAGGCAAAGTCCTAATTTTCAGCAAAAATAAAAAAGGTGAACTAGCTTCAAATATCTTGACCACCCCTCTACACCTGCACCACATAGGGGCCTTGTTCCCTTATGTTGTCAGTGTAGTGGTCCAAACACCACAATACACAGCCCCAGAGTGAGTATCCTTCATAATGCTCACAATGGCAATTGCTTCTTGGTCAGCGTGACTACGCTGTCCAATGATTCGTGCTTATTTCTTGTGGGACACCTTCCCGGAAGAGTAACCCTCAGATGCACTTTTCATTGGTCAGCATGGCCAATTAACTGCGCTGAGCAATTATCATTTGCTTTTGTAAGAATTATGATGGATACTCACTCCAGGGCTGTGAATTGTGGTATATGGACCTCTACACTGTCAGCACAGGGCATCATGGTCACTATGTGCAGTGGGGTCTGGAGGGGTGGCCAGGACATTTGGCATTCCTTCACCTTTTCATCTTATGTGAAAAGGTAGACTTACCCTTTAAAGCTTTTGATGTCTTACATTAGTGTTAGACTTTGACTTTGCAGAGAACCAATGAATTAGATTAGGCTCAGATGTCCTATGTGAGAAGAATGTGAAGCCCAGAGAAAAGGAATTTGCAGATCAGAGGTGTATGGAATGGATAGACTGGCTTCTTTCCTGAATAAACAATAAATGACACTACATGTGTAAAGGAGAGGGGGGTAACCTAATATCAGTAAAAACTGATTGAAAAGAAAGAATAGGAGGGCTTTCACTCCTACCTGAAATTCTATAGACAACTGACAGTAAATATGTAACAGAGACAGGGTGACCTACCTGTTCCCCCCTGAGGATCTAAGGACAAATGGCAATATATGTGACAAAGAGAGCAGGGTGACTTACCTGCTCTTTCAGGATCCTCTGCAGGGTGTTGAATCTCTGGCTGATTGCCTGTATGAAGAGATGTTTCTCTGCTCCCTTGGGGATCTGGAAGATAGAAAACATTCATATAACTCCTCCACACAAGTCTGAGGAGGACTACCTTGGCGGTCACCTGGATACATACACAGTCAGACAGTTGTTGATTCTGGTAATGGACCAGTTCCTGAAGCCTTTCCCAGGCTGGCTGGTGGTAGTCCAGTCTTTTCTGGTTTCTTCTGTAGAACTGGATGGTTTGGTCAGCAACTTCACGGACAGCAATGGCTGCGGACTCAACCTGGAAAGAGCCACGAGATACCATGGGGCTACACGGGTTAAATTAAGTGTATTCATTCTATTATGATTATTATTGTGTGCCAGTAACCAGCCCAAAACGTTCCTGAATGTTAAAGCAGGAAAGATTCACCAACCACTGGAGGAAGCCAAGCCTTGCTGCTTGGTGTATGATGTGTTATTTGACTGGCTGGGCACCAAGCTCACAATGATACTGGCAGGGTGTAGATCAACACGTGGGTCTGTTATATACCCTGAGCAGAATCTTAGCTCCTGTCTGATGGTGGAGCTCAGGATCTTTGAGATTGCTTCCTTATCAAAGTGTCATTATCAAGAGAAGACACATATCCAAACTTTCATTCTACGACTGTCATTGTCTACTGCAACCTCAAATCTATCAGCTTTGTAAGATTGGAAAGTGGGACCCATTATAGCAGGGTTTCTCAACCAGGGTTCCTCCAGAAGTTGCTAGGGGTTCCCCGAGTAATGAGCAATTTCTGCCTCTCAGATGAGTTCCCACTGACACCATTCATCTTTTTCAGCTTTCTGTAAGGTGGTAATTCTTCCCAATGACCACAAGTGTAAGGAACATTTTTCCCACTGAGCATCACACTAATGTACCATATGTTGTAGATATTGTCATTTTTAGCAGGGGTTCCCTGAGACTAGAAAGTTATTTGAAGGGTTCCTCTGTGTTGGAAAGTTTGAGAAAGGCTGCATTATAGCATGAAATGTGTAGGTAAAGGACACGACCCTGCCACCCTTCCAATAATATGGACCATCAAGATTAATGGGGAAAATTATTGGTTTAACCCAAAATGGCATCTTTTCATTAACTACTTTTCCTTTATTTGGCTTTTCAAACAAATAGAAAAATTTAAAAAAAAGGTTTAGGACACCAAAACACTTTTGATAGTTGAATAACACTTTTTTTTATAGAGATCTATACAACAAGCCAAAAAGAGGGACAACTGAGAAAGAAAGAGAGACTATCCCCCCCAAATGAGGAACAGTTGGGAGCTATGCAACCTACAGTCTAGATGATGTGGGAGACTGGGGTGAATCAACAATTTCTAATAGATTCTATCTAAACCCAAGAAGAAAAATTTAATATATTGCAGCTTACCGGTCCTTAAAGTCGAACTTTACTCATAAAAACTTGATAAAAAAAAATATGTTCTTTAGAAAGGAACATACAATCTACATTAACCACATGCCGACCAGGTCACAACGATGTATGTCGGCACAATGGCACGGCTGGGCAAATGGGCGTACAGGTACGTCCCCTTTAAATTGCGGCATTGTGGGTGCTCGCGCCGCCGCATACTCTGTGGACGTGCCCGCGGGTCCTGCAGACTCTATGTCCGCCGGGGGCCCGCGGCCGTGTCACGGAGCGGCAGAACGGGCAGATGCCTATCTAAACAAGACATTTTCCTGTTCTGCCTAGCAACATGACAGAGATCTACTGCTCCCTGTCATCGGGAACAGCGATCTCTGTCATGTTCTAGTGAGACAATCCCCCCCACAGTTAGAATCGCTCCTTAGGACACACTTAACCCCTTGATCGCCCCCTAGTGTTTAACCCCGTTCCCTGTCAGTGTCATTTACACAGTAATCAATGCATTTTTATAGCACTGATCGCTGTATAAATGACAATGGTCCCAAAATAGTATCAAAAGTGTCCGATGTGTCCGCCATAATGTCGCAGTCATGATAAAGATTACAGATCGCTGCCAATATTAATAAAAAAAATTAATAATAAAAATGCCATAAATCTATCCCCTATTTTGTAGACACTATAACTTTGGCGCAAACCATCCAATATACGCTTATTGCAATTTTTTTTTTTACCAAATATCTGTAAAAGAATACATATCGGCCTAAGCTGAGAAAGAAATTAGTTGTTTTATATATTTTTTGGGGATATTTATTAAATTAAAAAGTAAAAAATATTGCTTTTCAAAATTGTCACTTTTTTTAATAGCGCAAAAAAAGAAAAAAACGCAGAGGTGATCAAATACCACAAAAGGAAAGCTCTATTTGTGGGAAAAAAAGGATGTCAATTTTGTTTGGGTGCAACGTCGCACGACCGCGCAATTGTCAGTTAAAGCGACGCAGTGCCGAATCGCAAAAAGTGCTCTGGTCAGGAAGGGGGTAAATCCTTCCGGGGCTGAAGTGGTTAATAATTATGCCACCAAAAATTAGTGTGTGCTGTAATTTTTTTAGTTGTTTGAGGCTTCCATTTTGCTGAAGCCCAGAGCCCCAGCAGTAAATCATAAAGCTGAACTTAACCCATTGATTTAATGGTTTTAAAAAACAGTTACATTCCTGGAATGCTGGGATTGCTAACTGTCACATTTGCTTGTGTCCTCAACCAAACTGTCAATCCATTAAACAGCTAGTTGCAGGGTGAGACCAAGAATTACTGGATATTAAAACAGTATAGACACTTATTTTTTAATGTTTTACATAGCTATACCAGCAAAAGGGGCCAGCATGAAGTGATCTAGCAGGACTTAATTTTTTTATTTACTTCATATCCTAGGATGACACTACAATTTATCCATGGAGGAGCAGTGTTGTCACCCTGGGCTGCTCTCCTGACTTGGACTACAAACACCACCCTCTTCCTTTTCTATACCATAAAGTGGGAGTGGTCTGAGGTCCACAGAGGTGAACTGGGCAGGGCTGACAACACTGCTTGAAATAACACTGGAGAGAGCGGAAAAATGTATAAGCTCACAAAATTTCTGGCAGGATCAACCGTTTTTGTTTTTTTTGTTTTTTTTGCACTTATTGAACAAATATAACAAAATGCTTTCAATGATATATTTAACAGACCAAAAATGGAATAAATAAGAGAAGTTCATTGTTAGGGTTTACATACACTGTAACCTAATGCCTTGGTCCAGTCCGCCCCACGCACATTATTTACTGTAGCAGGGCGGCCGCTCTGTACAGAATCACCTACAGGTACGTGATTCTGCCCTCCAGGTCTGGGGCGAGCACGCATGCCACCAGCGACCCGCTCCCGCTGTGATTGGACACAGCAGGAGCCAATCAGCGGCTCCGGCGGGCACGATTTCCGCCGGCGATGTAAACAAGGCAGATCACCGTTCTGTGATAAGGGAAGGCAGTGATCTTGCGTTTCTGCAAAGCAGAAACACAGATCTCTGCCTTCTCACAGTACAAGCACCCCCCCCCCCCCAAAGGAACACATTTAAAGCTTTGATCGCCCCTGATGTTAATGCCTTCCTTGCCAATGTCATTAGTACAGGAACAGTGCATATTTTTTAGCACTGATCACTGTAAAAATGTCACTGGTCCCCAAAAGTGTCAGTTAGGTGTGCGATTTGTCCGCCGCAATATCGCAGTCCTGCTATAAGTCGCTGATCGCCGCCATTACTAGTAAAAAAAAAAATGTAATAAATAAAAATTCCAAAAATATATCCCATAGTTTGTAGGTGCTATAACTTTTGTGCATACCAATCAATATACGCTTATTGGGATTTTTTTTTTACCAAAATTATGTAGCAGAATACATATTGGCCTAAACTGATTAAAGAAATTCGATTTTTTACATTTTTTTTTTATAGATAAGTTTTATAGCAGAAGGTAAAAAATCTTGTTTTTTTTTTTCAAAATTGTCAGAATTTTTTTGTTTATAACGCAAAAAATAAAAAATGCAGAGGTGATCAAATACCACCAAAAGAAAGCTCTTTTGGTGAGATCATGCATTACTGGATTATTTGTAGTGGGGGAAAAAAAAAGTACATTTATTTGGGTACAGCATCGCACGACCGCGCAATTGTCAGTTAAAGTAAAGCAGTGCCGTATCGCAAAAAATGGCCTGGTCATTAAGGGGGGTAAATCTACCCGAGCTGGAGTGGTTAAAGACAGTGATAAGTCAGTGTTTATTATCTCCATACGACTTCTGTCCAGGATGCTGCATATCACTGCAACTTCCTGATCGACATTTGCCGCTGCTTTGCTAATGCCGTTGTCATTTCACAGAATGGCCTTTAGGTAGTGCCATCGCCTTCTAAAAAGTCACCGTGTATCAGAGTGTCACAGAGAGGATGGAGAGGAGGAGGAGGAGGAGGAGGAGGAGGAGGTAGAGGTAGAGCAACAGAATTCATATACACAGTGAGAGTTCTATCCAGACACCAATCAGCAGCATTATGGCTTAGTGATATGGACTTGGATATGACTGTGGTGGGAACATTAGAGTGTTAGCTCCTTTGGTGCTGAAGCTGTTATGACTGGCTTAGTGATCTTTGTACTGCACTGCTGAATATGTCAGAGCTATATAAACGTATAATATTAATAGTGTGCGACTGTGGTGGGACATTAGAGTGTAAGCTCCTCGGGTGCAGAGACTGAGGTGGCTGGCTCTGTTCTCTGTGCGGCTTCGCGGTATATGTCAGCACACCTCCCAACATTTTGAGATGGGAATGAGGGACACCTACTAGCAAATGTATGTAGGCATAGGACACGCCCCCTGCCACACCCCCTTTAAGGAGAATTAACCAAAAAAAAAAGGTTAATTAAATCCACAAGGACTTTTTTTTTTACCTATACTATTCCTTTATATTGGCTTTTAAAATGTACAAATGCAGCAATTTAGAAATCGGATGAAAGGTTTAGCGCTGGGAAACACTTTTTGAAAGATAAAAAGTGCATTTTATATACGATTATATAGATTAGACCAAAATGAGGGACAAATGAGGAGGAAAGAGGGACAGAGAGACATTGCTCCAAATCAGGGACAGTCCCTCCAAATCAGGGACAGTTGGGAGCTATGTGTCAGAGTTGAATGAAAGTAAATTAAAAATAATAGTGTGTGACTGTGGTAGGACCATTAGAGTGTAAGCTCCTCTGGTGCAGAGACTGATATGACTGGTTTAGCGTATTGTGTACAACACTAAGGTATACAGCATGTCAGAGCTATATAAATATATAATAATAGTGTGTAACTGTGGGGGGACATTGGAGTGTAAGCTTTCCTTGTACAGCACCATGGTATATGTCATATGTATAAGTGTATAATAATATTAGTATGTGACTGTGGGGGGGAGGGACAATGAAGTGTAAGCTCCTCTGGTGCAGAGACTGATATGACTGGTATAGCTTTCTGTGTACAGCACTATGGTATATGTCATATGTATAAGTGTATAATAATAATAGCATAGCTTCCAACTGTTCCTGATTTCGAGGGACTCTCCATGATTTGGAGCAATGTCCCTCTGTCCCTCATTCCTCCTCATTTGTCCCTCATTTTGGTCTGATCTATATAGATGTATATAAAATGCACTTTTTATCTATCAATCTGATTTCTAAATTGCTGCATTTGTAAATTCCAAAAGCCAATATAAAGGAATAGTAGTGGCAAAAAAAAAACAAACACTTGTGGGTTTACCCAATCTTGTTTTTTTGTACAATTCTCCTTTAAGGGGGCGTGGCAAGGGGTGTGTCCTTTGCCTGCATACTTTTGCCGATAGGTGTCCCTCATTCCCATCTCAAAAAGTTGGGAGGTACGTAATAGTATGTGACTATGGGGGGACAATGGACTGTAAGCTCCTCTGGTGCAGAGACCGATGTGAATGACTCAGTGGGGTTGATTTACTAAAATTGGAGAATGCTAAATCTGGCATAGCTGTGCATGGTAGCCAATCAGCTTGTTCAATTAAGCTTTGACAAAAAAAAAAAAACCTAGGAGCTGATTGGTTTCTATGCAGAGGTGCACCAGATTTTGCACTCTCCAGTTTTAGTAAGGCTCCGTTCACACCGTGATTCCGCCCGTGATTCGAAACCATGGCAAATCGCGGGACGCTTGTTTACTCCTTAATGGCACCCAAATCGTGGAGCGATTTTGCCACGATTGTCACGCTGCAATCATGGCAAACCGCAACGCAGTCTCTGAAAAGGAGCTCCTTTTTGAGCGACAAGAGTCGCGCATTGCGATTTGTCATGATTTGCAGCACAATTTATAGTGCGAAAATCGCTGCAAAATTGCACCACAATTGGGGTGCCATTAAAAATAATGGCATCGCACAAGGGTCCCGTGATTTGCATCGATTTCGAATCGCTCAGGTGTCAACGGAGCCTAAATCAACTAGGGATCTACCGATTATCGGTGCAGGCCGATATTCACTTTTTTGAAATATATGTATATATTGGTATCAGTCACAAACGTACCCGATATTACCAATATTGCTTCAAGGGGTTTTACCGGGGTGATCTGCAGCTGCAGGCATCACCCCGGTACCGTTCTTTAGAGCGGACGGTCAGCTTTATTGTAATGAAAGCCGATGTGGCTCAGCAGCCGCTCGGCTGTTATTACAAGCAACGTGGGGGGGGGGGGGGCGTTCCCCCCAGTCGCCGCTCGCCAGGGCCCTCCCGTCCCACCAGGCCCGAGCAACCAGCCAGAACGTCCGCTGGCTGGCCGAAGAACCGAACAAAGCCGATGCTTCGTTCATGTCTCGGCGCTAGTAGCTCGGAAGCAATGTCATGACATCACTTCCCAGATTACTGGCATCTTGAAGGCTCCAGTTTTTAAAAAAAAGTAGAAAGTATTCAAAAACGCCGATCTTGATGTTTTAAATACTTTTAAGTGCAGAGGAGGGGTTTGGGGTCTTATAGACCCCCGATTCCTCCATACAGAGTACCTGTCACTGCCTATTACTGTGGTTTGCCAACCTCTCGCAGCATTTTTTACTGTCAAAACATGGGAAATTTACTGGCGGAGGCGGAGCACATTTGTTACTGGCAGCCTGAGAAATTACAGAACTCCTATTGAAAATTAACACAGTGAATATTTGAACAGTATAAACATGATATGGAAACGATGACAATACCTACAACCAAGTAATTTGCTTGATTTACTCTTAAAATTAGGGCTCCAACTAATGATTATTTTCATAATCGATTAGTTGGCCAATTGTTATTTCGATTAATCGGTTAATAACCTTAAAAAAAAGTGTGGTGTATAATTTAGTTAATATGTAAAGTTTAAAAAAAAAAGCAATTTATTCTTAAATCTCTCTATGCAGTGGTAAATATAAATAACCAACCTATATGGTTAGAGAGCAAAATCTCTAATCCACTCTGAGAATAACAGACAGAAGAGATATACTGTATAAATACTATTAGAGGAGATATACTGTATATACTATTAGAGGAGATATACTGTATATACTATTAGAGGAGAGATATACTGCATATACTATTAGAGGAGATATACTGTATATATTATTGGGGCAGAGGCGGCTCTCTAGTTAGGCAAATTAGGCGGTCGCCTAAGGCCTTGCACTCACAGGGGCCTCGCAGCCACCTAATTTGCCTGTTCTCAATCACTGAAGTTGACGCCGGCGGCTCCGCCTACCCCCACTGGGACTCTGTGGCTTAGGAGCTGACGGACAAATCAGATACTGCCTGCAGCCTGAGGAATAGCGGCCTCATCACGGAGCGTCCCAGTCCGTGGGGCCTCATGTGTAAGTTTTGCCTAAGGCCTCACAAAGCTTAGAGCCGCCTCTGATTAGGGGAGAGATATACTGTATATATTATTAGGGGAGAAATATACTGTATATACTATTAGAGGAGAGATATACTGTATATACTATTAGAGGAGATATACTGTATATATTATTAGAGGAGAGATATACTGTATATACTATTAGAGGAGAGATATACTGTATATACTATTAGAGGTTGAATCTGGTAAATATCAGACTCAGAGATCTTTCTTTAAAGAAAAAAAAAAAGTTAAAGACTGTTTTGCAGATTTTCAAACAGAACTGTAATATATTATATGCTGGCCATACAGAAACAATGTCTTCCTTAAAAAAAAAATGTAATTTTAAGAAAGTTCGTTCGATTTACTAATCATTAGTGGGGTCAAATCGACGGTAGTTGTTTTTGATCTGTTTCTACACTGCTTTTTGCTGTGCGTTAAGTACAGTATAGAGTGCCCCAATAGCAAGGTAAAGAAAACTTCTGCCTTTAAGAACCACTCGCTTCCTGCCCAGGACTACATGTCCCATGAGACATTGCCCCTCACACATTCACAAGTTCTCAGGCACTTACTGACATGTATGGATGATGTACTGAGCTGTATGTGTGCTGCACTGTATTTCCTCATATGTAAACAAATAATGCATTCTGTATGCAGGCCAACTAATTGGCTGGGTGATTAATCGATTATGAAAATAGTAATCGATTAATTTTATAATCGATTAGTTGTCGATTAATCCATTAGTTGTTTCAGCCCTACCTAAAAAGTCAACACAACATGAAATCATCTGCCCCTGATATTTACTGGCAGTTGTAAAAAAAAATTACTGATTTTACAAACTGTTAGTAAATTTACTGGCGGTTGGCAACCCTGCGTGTGGATAGGGATGTTTACATTCCGTGTGACAGCAATAACAGGGATTAAAAAAAATTTAAAAAATTTAAAAGGACAGTTTAAAAAATTTATTTTTTTTAACTGTACAGAATATCATCACATAATTTTGCCTTAGAGGTGGCCGAAATATCAGTATCGTATCGACACCGAAAAAACGATATTGGTCGAACCCTAAAATCAACCTCAGTGTGTACAGCACTGCGGAATGTCAGAGCTATAGAAATACATAATAATAAAAGTTATCTAATATGACACTAGTGGATCTGCACAAAGCCTGATGTTCCTCTCTCTTTTGTCATGTGATTATGATTTAATTCCCTTCCTTTACCCCTTTTTTTTTTTTTCTACTCACCCTCCTTCTCCAAGTTAGAAGGAGACATTTTTTCACTCTGTAGTCATTTCTTCATAGACTTATGACACCCCTCATTAAAAATGTGCTTCCTGCTCAGTGTCAGAATTTAATTAATAAAGTACAACGGCAATAGAAATAATTCACACACTCAGACCACATCCCTGCAGGCACATCAATCGAATGTTTAGTGCCACCTACTGAAAGAATAATGCGAAGCGAGTCGATGACAGGAAGGTGTGATGTGTCTTTTTGGCAAATTTGGCTTGTTTTCTCTGCCAGAACCTACAAGACAAAAAAGTTCTTCATAATACACTCTTCACAGTAATAGCCATTGACAATTTTAATGTGCAAAACATATAGAGGTTTAGGAGGGCTTGAGTAACATATAGAAAATTCTTATTCTTATTTACAGTAATCATTTCTACTTATAAACAAATATGTCCATAATGCTGATGTCATATTCAATCAATGGAGAAAACCACTGTCTGGCTTGGAGACCCTCATGGCGGAGATAGGGCACAGGAGAAGGTAGAAACCCCCCATCTTATATACAAAAAGTCTACACACCCCTGTTAAAATGTCAGGTTTCTGTGATGTAAAAAAATGAGACAAAGATAAATCATTTCAGAACTTTTTCCACCTTTAATGTGACCTATAAACTGTACAACTCAGTTGAAAAACAAACTGAAATCTTTTAGCGGGGAAAGTAAAAGTAAAATACTAAAATAATGTGGTTACATAAGTGTGGACACCCTCTTATAACTGGGGATGTAGCTGTGTTCAGAATTAGGCAATCAGATTCAAACTCATGTTAAATAGGAGTCAGTACACACCTGCCATCTTTTAAAGTGCCTCTGATTAACCCCAAATAAAGTTCAGCTGTTCTAGTAGGTCTTTCCTGACATGTTCTTAGTCGCATCCTACAGCAAAAGTCATGGTCCGCAGAGAGCTTCCAAAGCATCAGAGGGATCTCCTTGTTAAAAGGTATCAGTAAGGAGAAGGGTACAAAAGAAATTTCAAGGCATTAGATATACCATGGAATGCAGTGAAGACAGTCATCATCAAGTGGAGAAAAAATGGCACAACAGTGACATTACCAAGACATTGACGTCCCTCCAAAATTGATGAAAAGACAAAAAGAAAACTGCTCAGGGAGGCTGCCAAGAGGCCTACAGCAACATTAAAGGAGCTGCAGGAATATCTGGCAAGTACTGGCTATGTGGTACATGCAGGGGCGGATTAATGCACAGGCTGGTCTAGCCTGCAGCCTAGGGCCCCACCTGTGCAAGGGCCCCCGATTGGCCATGATATTTTTATTCATTTTTATATATTTATGTATATGTAGAATAAAAACCATGCCTGCATGTTATACGAATATGCAGATAAATGTTTTTTTACCAACAGGGGACGGGGATCGGGCGGTCTGCCCCGGGTGCCACCCATTGGGGGGGGGGGTCAGGCCAGCTGTACCGCCTCTCCTGGCCCTGGGACAGCGCTGCCAGCATACTTTAAAGTTGAGAAAACATTACTGCTAGCCCTTTCTCATGCACAGCTCCTCGTGTGTCACTCTCAATATAAATGGAAGTCTCTTAATACCTCAATTAAAGCCGCTCTCTAAGGTTGAGAAAACATTACTGCCAGCCATTTCTCATACACCGCTCCTCCTGTGTCACTCATTGTAAATCAAAGCTTCTAAATACCTCAAGAAGACTGGCTGCTCTCCTCCTCCCACTCCACCTCCTTCCCGAGTGTAGCCATTGATTGCAGGAGAAGAGCAGTCACATGACCGGGTCACGAAGAACGGTGTTAATTGAGGTATTTAGAAGCTTTGATTTACAATGAGTGACACAGGAGGAGCGGTGTATGAGAAATGGCTGGCAGTGATGTTTTCTCAACTTTAGAGTATTCTTTCCCAGGAGACTGGGGGTCTCCTGGGAGTGCAGGGGGGCTTTATAATGAAAGAGGCCTGTGTGATATGCAGGCAAAGGGGTCTGTGTACTATGCAGATGTCTGTGTACTGTGCAGGGAAAGGGGGCTGTGTTATGTGCAGGGGGTCTGTGTACTGTGCAGGGAAAGGGGGCTGTGTTATGTGCAGGGGGTCTGTTTACTGTGCAGTCAAAGGGGGCTGTGTTATGTGCAGGGGGTCTGTGTACTGTGCAGAGGGTTTTGTACTGTGCAGGGAAAGGAGTCTGTGTACTGTGCAGGGGGCTGTGTACTGTGCAGAGGGTTGTGTACTGTGCAGGGAAAGGGGTCTGTGTACTGTGCAGGGGGGCTGTGTACTGTGCAGAGGGTTGTGTACTGTGCAAAGAAAGGGGTCTGTGTACTGTGCAGGGGGGCTGTGTACTGTGCAGAGGGTTGTGTACTGTGCAGGGGGGCTGTGTACTGTGCAGAGGGTTGCGTACTGTGCAGAGAAAGGGGTCTGTGTACTGTGCAGGGGGGCTGTGTACTGTGCAAGGGGCTGTGGGAAGTTTTTTTCCCTGAAACTTCCCTCTTAATGTTAGGGTGCGTGTTATATGCACTCTGAAAATGAAACAAAGGTGCCACTCTAAGTGCAGTAAAAAACATGGAGTTTAATAAAACTGATTTTGCCTCAGTTAAACAGGAGCTGCTGCAGACGTTTTTGGCCTAACTGTTGGTTTAGAAAGGTAAAATCTATTACCAGCTTGCAGGTGTATTTTGAATGCTTTTTTTCTGTGGCATTGCTGTTTATAGTAGGCTCATGTCTGAATGTGTTTGGGCTGTAGACCTGAGAGTTGTACTTGAGGCGTGTAATATAGGTCTACCCTTTTACACATGGCACTAAATAATTTATTTTGTGGTAAAGCATGCTTAGGAGGGAGGGGGCCACACAAAAAGTAGCCTAGGGACCCATGACCACCTTAATCCTCCACCGGTGTACATGTGACAACAATCTCCCGTATTCTTCATATATCTGGGCTATGGGGTAGGGTGGCAAGACAGAAGCCTTTTGTTAGGAAGAAAAACATCCAAGCCCGGCTAAATTTTGCAAAAACACATCTGAAGTCTCCCAAAAGCATGTGGGAAAATGTGTTATGGTCTGATGAAACCAAGGCTGAACTTTTTGGCCATAATTCCAAAAGATATGTTTGGCGCAAAAACAACACTGCACATCACCAAAAGAACAGCATACCCAAAGTGAAGCATGGTCGTGGAGGCATTGACTGGTATATGGAACTGTGTTTCTTCAGCTGGAACAGGGACTTTAGTCAAGGTAGAGGAAATTATGAACAGTTCCAAATACCAGTCAATATTGGCACAAAACCTTCAGGCTTCTGCTAGAAAGCTGAGCATCAGCATGACAACGACCCAAAGCATACATCAAAATCAACAAAGGAATGGCTTCACCAGAAGAAGATTTAAGTTTTGCAATGGCCCAGCCAGAGCCCAGACCTGAATCACATTGAAAATCTGTGGGGTGATCTGAAGAAGGCTGTGCACAGGAGATGCCCTCGTAATCTGAGAGATTTGGAGTGTTTTTGCAAAGAAGAGCGGGCAAATATTGCCAAGTCAAGATGTGCCATGCTGATAGACTCATACCTAAAAAGACAGAGTGGTGGAATAAAATCAAAAGGTGCTTCAATAAAATATTTTGTTTAAGGGTGTGCACACTTATGCAACCATATTTATTTATTTATTTATTTATTTTTACTTCCCTCCACCTAAAAGATTTCAGTTTGTTGTTCAACTGAGTTGTACAGTTTATATGTCACAATAAAGGTGGAAAAAGTTCTGAAATGATTTATCTTTGTCTCTTTTTTTTACATCACAGAAACCTGACATTTTAACAGGGGTGTGTAGACTTTTTATACCCACTGTAGGGGGTATGTATGTCTGAGATAGAGGATATGGGGATACATTGAAAACAAGAGTGCTGAGAATCTACTATTTAAACATGGAAATCAGGGTTTAGGTAAAGACCTGAGTGTTGAGGATGGAGTAAGGAGAATATGTATCAGCAGATCCCATCATCTATTATGTGGAGTAATCATATAAGACCCAGTAAGAGGCATGGGCAGAGGAGTAGGGTGGTCAGTCACCATCTTATTGTTTGTAGACACCAGGAAGACTCCTTTGACAGGCATGAAGTAAATGATGTAGAGTACTGAAAACCCACTATGTGGTTGTATGTGAGCATCCGAGATACAGTAGATGAGCCCCATGATGAGCATAGGCATTGGGTGACCAGAGACCCCACAATGATATAGATGTAGAGAGCAGAGTGAAGATCAGGAGTGTTGTAATATGTTGGCCAATTTATAATGTATAATATTGGCCAATGTATAATATTGTATTGGAGTATGGGTTGAGCAGAAATTGTCCAAGCCAACTCAATTTTAAGATAACAGTTGAAGATCCTTTGATGTGCTAATCTCATGCAAGTCTACCTAGGGGTGTGAGGTATGGGCTGTTAACCTAATTGAACATTTCAAAGGGTACATTGTTTAAAGGACCATAGAAGAAATATTTATTGATGGTAATTAGACCTGAGGGGGTAACAATAAGATCAAAGAGTATTTTGGGTTGACCTAGCAGAAACTCCCTCCTAGTGGACTAGTATTTCATGGAGGACATTCAAGCTGGCATTTAGTGTTTTTGGAAGTTAGGCTTGTCTGTGTGTAGGGGAGGCTTGTCTGTGTATGGCTGGGAAGACTGAATAATATGGGTCTCTGAATTATATTTCCTCTGTCGGATTTCGTTGTCATCTGTGGACTTTGGACTTTGTTCTGTGTTGGAAGTCAATAAAGTGCATCTCTCTGGAAGAATTGGGTTGCTGCGGAAGAGTACTTACATCATCATCATTATAACAATACCTAAATATTAATTATCTATACACCCAATATTAATTAATATACGCGATCACTACATTTGGTGCCGTTCAAGTGACCAGAAGAGCATTTTCGGACTTAGTAACAGAAGTCGGTGGTGACAACAATCCTGTGAGGTGGACAGAAGTCTGATGAAGAACCAAGAGCTGTGATGTGACTCTAATGTCTGGTTGTGACATAAGAGAGTCTGATCTACAAATTTAAAGAATTTGGGAACCCCAGAATTATTCTCTGGAGACTGGAAACAACAGCAAAAAAAGGACTGTGTCGTGTACCAGAAGACCTGAACTGGAAGCTGAAGGAGTAACTAATGCGGTGAGTAAAATATTTCATTTTTTTTTTTAATTATTAGTAATATAGTCAAAATGCTTACTCAGTGTGAAGCTAGTGTCAGTTCTGATAAAGTTAACAGATGGGTATTAAAATGTATTAAGCGCCATGGCGGTCCTTATGAAATTCCAGAAAAATGTAAGCAGACGTGGACGATGATGAAGGAATTTTTAGAGAAAAATGTTTTTGATAGCAAAATTTCAGAAAGTAAAAGAAAAGGTTGTATTATACAGGGCTTGTTATCTTGCTGTCTAACAATGGAAAGTTCTTTGAATTATAAGGTTGAGGAAATTACCCAGTTACAGAAGGCAGTTGATAATAGCAACAATGTTTGTGAGAGGTTACAAAACCAATCAGACACTGAGACAGTAAATTTAAAATTGCATGCGGTTACCATTGGAGAAGCTTTACTTGAGAAATCTAAACGTTGTGATGAATTATCAGAGGAAAATGAGAGATTAAAATTAAGAATTATGGAATTAGAGAAGAGATCTCAGGAATGCAGATATGCATCAAATCTTGGATTCAGCAATCTGCAGCAAACAGAATCTCATATTAAATCTGATAATTCATTACCAGCTGCCCCCACTGTGACTACCACAGTTTATAACAATAATAATAATACAGGTGAAGTTCAGCTTGTAATGAAGCCATTGAAACCAAAATTATTAGACGCAATTCTTAAAGAAATAGGAATGGTTCCATACCATGATTTAAACAGATTTTTAAAATGGTTTTGTGACGTGCAGCAAGTCAGAGATATGTACAACCTCAACCCATCTGACTTAGAAAGAGTTTTGCAACATTCTGTAGGAAGTGGTCTTTGGATGAGAATTAAACAGATCTGTATTCAGCCTCTGAGGACAAGGGACATATTACTGGAATTATTATGTGTTTTGTATGGTGTACGTTCTGATGTTACTATTCATGGGAGGATCCAACAAATGCAAAATGAATCTCCCTATGAATTGTCACACAGGATAGCAACCATTATGGAATTATTGGTGGGTAATAATCTTGCATTTGAGCGTGGTGGCTTGATACATATGAGTATGTTTCTAGATGCGTTGCATGAAGATATCAAACAAAATATTTTATTAGTTACCCCAAATCCTCATGATTTAAAAGACATATTGTTGAGAGCAGACCATTTATGGAGAAAGTCAAATGAGCAGGCTGTCAAAATTGATTTAGCCACATTGTTTAGGACAAATACTGAACATAAAGATCAGAAGATAATATCCTATGATGACACCCAGAGAGGAAACTCCGGGTCAAACATAGGTGATATTAATATGAAAAACAGAGCTGACCAAAACAATAATAAGAAAAAGTCCAAGACTTGGATACCGTTCTCTCAGTTAAAACAGAAATATGACCACCTGAAAATTGAGTATGACAAGATGAGAGGGGAACGTGATAAATTATTAGAGCAGTTGAAGGGGGTACAGGGTGTCATAAATGCAGAAGATGTACATTCTCCAGATCTGTTTTTGAATGCGAATGACACTTCTCTAGCAGTGGGGGTGAATTAGCTCCAAACTGTAAAAGTGTAAATAGTGTTTTGTTTTAACTTCAAACAATGTTTAAGGACCTTGCTAATTAGTTTTGTTGGAGAGTTTTGTTTTTCAGGGACGTCTGAAGATGCTTGCATGTGAATAGCAGAAGTCTGAAATTGAATAGTGGTGGAGAATTATGGGAGAAATGCTGAATAGACAATATATCACTATACATGGAATTATGAAGTATTCATGGACTCTCTCGAAATTCATCAAGCAATGGACCTTTTTTCTTTTTTCTTCAACGCCCTAATTTTTAATTTTTCTCCCTTTTCCTGATATATTTTGCTTTTCATTTTTTATTTTTGTTTGTTTTGTTTCTTGAACTTTATCTTAAAACCAAAGAGAGGCATTTTAACCTAAAATAATTTTCATAACATCTGTACATATTACATAATGCGTATTGATCAATATATTTGACATCTAAGGTGAGATGCTGCACAATGGCTTGGCATAGCATAAATTTTAGTATGTTGGGTGGTTTTCATAAATTTATAAGAGGGGTGAGTGAAATTCATCACTCTAGTCATGATTTGAAAATTTGTTGATTCAGTTGTTTATAATATGCTAAAGGCTATGACATATATGGATGAAAGAGACCTTTCTACCTTTCATGGTGAAGATACTGGCAAGAATTTCTACTGCCGCTTTGTCTGCATAGAAGATCTGATAAACACTGATGTCAAGCTGATTCTATCTGAACCATCGTGTGGGGGTATATGTATATGTTGGTATACCATTCAAGTGTAATTATGGACTGAATGATCCAAGTACCTGCTTTATTGAAGACAATGAGGGGTCGGCCTACAGCAAATTACAAAAGCAAATTGTGGCTGGCAATCAACAAATTCTGATACTTGACAGGTACACATCCCAGTCATCATTGTTCAAATAGGAAATGGAAAGAAGCAGATGTGAATTGTAAAATGCTTGCAAGATGGACTCATGAATGTCAAGTGCAAGAAAATAGTTTGAAGCACAGTTTTTACTGCCATATCCAAACCTTTTGACCTTGAAAGTGAGTGCTGGTACATTGATAGTTCTTCTTACTATAAAGATGAAAGTAGAGTGTTTGCGTAAAAGCATCTTTAAAAATGAAAAGCTTGAGCCTGGAGATGAGAGAATCCTGGACTTGTGGATTGGAGTTCCCAGAGCATACCAAGTTTACTTTCAGTGAGATGGTGAGAGATGTGATGAAGTCAGACCGAAGAATGGACTGTGACATCAGCTCGTCTTTGCGCAATATTCAAGATCTTGATGTGATATAATAAGGCCTAACCTCTGTATGGGCCACTGACGTTTACCAAATCCTTTTCCAGTCATGGTCTAAAAGTTATATTATCTAATAACTGTTTCATGGGGATATTTTAGAGGCTGGCGAAGAGAGATGTAACCAGTTTCAACTTCATATTTTATATGGGCCATTGTAAAGCATCCAGTACCTTAAATCATAATGATATTTTTTGTTGTTTGATTTATGGGTCAGTTCTAGTAGATAGAACCGACCCAAGTGGGGGTATATGTTGTAATATGTTGGCCAATTTATAATGTATAATATTGGCCAATGTATAATATTGTATTGGAGTATGGGTTGAGCAGAAATTGTCCAAGCCAACTCAATTTTAAGATAACAGTTGAAGATCCTTTGATGTGCTAATCTCATGCAAGTCTACCTAGGGGTGTGAGGTATGGGCTGTTAACCTAATTGAACATTTCAAAGGGTACATTGTTTAAAGGACCATAGAAGAAATATTTATTGATGGTAATTAGACCTGAGGGGGTAACAATAAGATCAAAGAGTATTTTGGGTTGACCTAGCAGAAACTCCCTCCTAGTGGACTAGTATTTCATGGAGGACATTCAAGCTGGCATTTAGTGTTTTTGGAAGTTAGGCTTGTCTGTGTGTAGGGGAGGCTTGTCTGTGTATGGCTGGGAAGACTGAATAATATGGGTCTCTGAATTATATTTCCTCTGTCGGATTTTGTTGTCATCTGTGGACTTTGGACTTTGTTCTGTGTTGGAAGTCAATAAAGTGCATCTCTCTGGAAGAATTGGGTTGCTGCGGAAGAGTACTTACATCATCATCATTATAATAATACCTAAATATTAATTATCTATACACCCAATATTAATTAATATATTCGATCACTACAAGGAGGATCTCAATGTCTGGTCGTGCTGAGACATCTCCTCAGAGATTGAGAGGGGAGAAGGTAAGAAACTAACCATCTGGTTATATGAAGATATGACTGGGTGGATAGAATGAGGTGTAGAGCAGTATAGGGATCACACCAAGAGTTCATTTGTAGGTAAGCAAAACAGATGTGATCCCATGATGGAGATGGAGAGAGAAGGTGAGGTTTGGGGGGAACTCACCATCTGCTTGAAGGTGTGCAGAATCTGTCTGGTCTGTTCTTCTTGGTTTCGATCAAGCCATTTGCAGGCTTGAGCAGAGATGATGAAGCTGAGGCTTCGTAGAAGGATGACTTTCCAAGCATATGTTCTGTTCATTGTGACTTGGGTACAAGGAATGTGCTGTTCTGATGTCTCCGTGTCCTCCAGAAGGAGTCCTGGTTCTGTTCTACTTTTTTTTTGAGAATGGTTATGTGGAACATGAATAGTTCTATGTTTTGTGGTTTTTGGGAATGTACAAGAGTTGCTACTGAGCGAAATGCTATTTTTTAAATTAATGAAACAATATCAGCGTGCTATAATTTGTTTGCAAGAGACATATGCTACGCCAGATACAGTGACATATCTAAAGAGGTTTAATTACACTCAGGGTATACATGACTAGTGTAGTCCAGATGTACCCCATTTTTACCCATACTGTTAGCCACCCATACTCCACCCTCTTACCAACTTAAATAACGAGACCACACCTTTCATCTGGAGTATAAATGGCCATAACAGCCTTTTATTAAACAACTGTATAAAATTACCTCCAATATTAACTTCAATATGAATAACATATAAACTCAGATAAAACATGTTTTAAACAATCTGTTGGTCAATGACGGAGCTACCCCAGTTTACCACATATCCACAAGAGGGCACTGCAGGAACATGTTTCAAAACTGATAAGGCCTCCAGCTGTACCGCTCGGAGACAACCCCCTCCCGCAGTGCAACATACCGGTATTCCTTTCAGGAATACACAGGAGGGGCCATACTATTGCTGACCCCCCACCCCTTTTAACCTTTTATTTACCGCTACCGTCACCGACCAACAACAACAAACCAGCCAACCATCCAGCTGTCATGACGACCAAATGCTTCCAAACCTGAAAAATAAACACACACATTAACAACACCAACAACACATTACACAGGGAGGGAGGGTGGGAAATTCTGCCTCCTCGTGTCTCCTTCCCAGCACACTGTTCCGTTTTTGCTCCTCCCCTCTTTTATAAGGCCACTCCTCCTTACTTTCCTGTTATCTCCTCCCACACTTTTCCTTGAAACATTAACCCTATGTGTGTCACTAGACACACTGTCATGCCCGGCCCTGCACTATTCCTCTTCTTTCCATCATACCGGGCCTCACTTGACTAGTGTAGTCCAGATGTACCCCATTTTTACCCATACTGTTAGCCACCCATACTCCACCCTCTTACCAACTTAAATAACGAGACCACACCTTTCATCTGGAGTATAAATGGCCATAACAGCCTTTTATTAAACAACTGTATAAAATTACCTCCAATATTAACTTCAATATGAATAACATATAAACTCAGATTAAACAACATGTTTTAAACAATCTGTTGGTCAATGACGGAGCTACCCCAGTTTACCACATATCCACAAGAGGGCACTGCAGGAACATGTTTCAAAACTGATAAGGCCTCCAGCTGTACCGCTCGGAGACAACCCCCTCCCGCAGTGCAACATACCGGTATTCCTTTCAGGAATACACAGGAGGGGCCATACTATTGCTGACCCCCCACCCCTTTTAACCTTTTATTTACCGCTACCGTCACCGACCAACAACAACAAACCAGCCACAGCCCGAAAGGATGAAACCTTATCCTTAAGGGCCCCTCCACACCCTCAAGGCCCGTTGTATTCCTTCCTGCAAACCCATGGTCCAAAGATCCGTCCCCACATCTGTGAGGTGGACCCCATCCCTCCTCAAATAGAGGCCTACATTTATCTCGAGCTCTCTGTGCCGAATCACCATGCCCCCTTGTTGAACCAAAAACCTCCCCACCACCTTGTTGACACGTATACGAGCCTTGTTAATCCTTACCACAGACCTAGCATTGCGCCACGAAGTTCGTGCCACAATATCAGACCATAGTAGCAAAGTGTTCGGATAAGTAGTATGCAAGTGCAACAAATCCGCTTTTACATCCTCTATCAGGTCCCTGACCGTCCTCACCCCCAAATCGTTACCTCCAGCGTGTATGACCAACACATCCGGAGGTCTATCTAGCCAGGCAAATCGTTCCACCTCTGAAACCACTCTGCCCCACATCATTCCTGGTCTCCCCAGCCACTTGATAAAAGCCTCCCTTCTCGATATGCCTAACTGGCGCCCATCTGGTATCACATCACCTCTCCTTGCCCCCCAACAAACGTAGGAGTGTCCCAGTATCCAGACGAGGCGTGGAGACACTCCATCTGAAACTAAAAGACAACAAGGCAGGGTGATATCACCAACGCAACAAACCAAAAAACACCCACTACCTATATGTGAAAACCAAACTTATACAACATACGGGTTTCATTTATTTTTCATTTATTTATTTATATATATATATATATATATATATATATATATATATATATATATATATATATATATATATATATATATATATTTTAATTATTATTCCACTACTAATTGAGGGCGAATGTATGAACGGAATCTCTTTGATTCCCATCTACCGATCCTCCGCACCGCTGCTTCATCCAACCCGCATCTGGCAGCTTCTGTGGCCGCCCCAATGCGGAAGGAGTGTGAGGCGTATGCCTTCTCATCCAAACCTATCATCGATAAGCATTTTCGAAACACCGCCACAAATTAAAACTTTGAAAGGTAAGCACCATTCTCATGACATAAAAATGGACCCTCACCTACCGGTCTAATCTTCCCAAATTCACCAACCGTCCTCACCGGACATACTGGCGATCCCGGTAATGCATGCAGCCACACATCTATGCCCTTTCCCAATTGGTCTGTTTTCGACCTCCTCAGCCGTAAACACACACTCCCCGTGCATGCCCGCACGTCTCGCACCAAAATACCCCCCGCTTCCTTTTTGGATGGGCTGACCAACTCCCCTACCCGAAACGCCCCAAAAAACGCCAGCGAAAAAGCCGCTGTAAACAGTAAACATTCATAACTTGAGCTGCACACCAACCCTAGCTGATCACAAATTGCCAACAGGTTGGCAAAAGTGACCGGTCTACGGTTATCTTTTTTCTTGTGCCCCTTCCGGTACCCTTTTAATGCCTGCCGTACCCAAAACTCCTTCGTCCAATCCTCCATCCCCTGTAACTTAAACAGAAACGACAGCGCCGCCAATTTCTTACCAATAGACGATACCCCCACCCCATTTTCCATATTCCTGGCCACAAAATAAAGGACCAATAATCTCAACTCTCCCCCGTCATCCTCTGCTCCGGATTCCCGTACAAGTCTCAACCATTCACCCCATACCTTCACATAGGCCGACCATGTGGACTCACTCACAGACTGTTGTATCCATCCTGCGATGACTCCAATGCCAGCTCCCAGATCCAACCCGGGCAAGGAATCCCTTCCTTCTCTGCAGCCGGAGCTAATTCCCTGAACTTGTCCCACTGAAAGCGAGACAGTGAATCAGCCAGCGTGTTTTCAATCCCAGGTATATGCACAGCATATATGAAAATATTCAATTGCAAGCACCGTAATACCAACTGCCGTAATAGTCTTATGACAGGTTGAGAAGACGCTGACAGGCGATTGACTACCTGCACCACTCCCATATTATCACAGTTCAGCCGCAACTTTAAATTCTGACAAGCCTTGCCCCATAATTCCATAGCCAGAACTACTGGAAACAATTCCAATAGTACCAAGTTACGAAGGAAACCTGCTTCAACCCAGGATTTTGGCCATGGTTCTGCACTCCATTGACCCTTAAAGAACGCCCCATATCCAGTAGATCCCGCCGCGTCAGTAACCAATTCTACATCGAAGTTACTTACCGGACCAGACATCCACACTGACCTCCCGTTGTATTCCGACAAAAATTGATACCATACCTTTAGGTCCTCACGATGATCCTTAGTAAGCCTAATGAAATGGGCCGGTGCTTTTACCCCAGCCGTAGCTGCAGACAGCCGTTGGCAAAAGACCCTACCCATGGGTATGATTCTACAAGCAAAGTTCAACTTACCAAGCAAAGATTGGAGTTCCCTCAGCTGTATTTTCTTCATCCCATGGACCCGCCTTATTTCCGTCTGCAGATCCAGTAACTTTCCTTGCGGTAACCTACATTCCATTGCCATTGAATCAATAACAATGCCCAAAAAGCTAATCTCCGTGGTGGGGCCCTCAGTTTTGTCAGCAGCCAGGGGAACACCAAACCGTTCTGCAGTGTGTTGCAACGTTGACAATAAAATCGCACACACACTGGAAGACGGTGGGCCTATGCATAGGAAATCATCTAAATAGTGTATCATAGATTCAAGGCCGGACACCTCTCTTACCACCCACTCCAAAAAGGAACTGAAAACTTCAAACATGGCGCAGGAAATGGAGCAACCCATAGGCAAGCATTTGTCCACATAAAATTGTTCCAGGAGAGCCCGGAACAGCAGCATGCAATGCCTAGGTGCAGGGCGTGCATGACTTTGGGAGCAGTGGGGTTAACCAAGCTGGTAGGAGGGGTTGGAGTTAGCCGAGGGGGAGGTATTAAGGTAAGCCTTAAATTGGTAATCCCGCCCTGGGGGAGTAACAGAAGAGTGGAGGAAAGTTGAGAAGAGTGGAGGAAAGTTCAGAGCAGCATGGCAGAGATGGAGGAAATGATGGAGCAGCTGAAGGCAGAAGCGGCTGTGAGAGGGGCGGCCTGGCTACAGGAGACGATCGCGGAGGCCATCCAGAGAGCGGGGCCAGCTCCGAGCGGGGGTGAGATCAGCACCAGCAGGGCGCGGCGTTCACGGCCACCCGAGCGGTTCTCCCCTGAACAGCGGAGGACGGATCAGCGGCAGCCTAGGGGTCCGGTCGGACTCCCGGTGGGCCCACCGGCGAAGCGAATGGCGGGAGGAGCAAGCGGAGGAGCGAGGGGGTCCTCAGCACAGCGGCCTGGAAGTGGAGAGGCCCGGGGAGCAGCGGTGCGGCCTAGAACCAGAGCGGAGGCGAGCGCAAGCCCCGCCCCCAGAAGAAGTATGGAGGAAGCACGGAGAGGAGCACATGGAGGGAGGCCTGGGCCTGCAGTTTCCGCGGCAGGGCATCACAGGAGGAGCGATCGGGGTCGGCCTGTTAGGGCAGCTAACCCGAACAACAGCAGGGCTGAGGCACAGTACGCCGGCCCAGGAAAAGCGAAGCAGAAGTCGGATGGCCGGAGAGATGCGCGGAGGCGGGGACAGCAAGGCCAAACTCCGGCTGCAGCCACGGTGTCCAGGCCGGGTGGGCCCTCATCATCAGAAGAGGAGGTGGAGGAGCGCCATACAGCCCAAGAGTGGTCCGAGTCAGAGGAGGAGCCGAACCCGCCGTCCAGGAGCACAACAGCGGTGGACACCAGAGGGTCGGCTGATGAGGTTACGCCTGTGCAGCCGGGTGAGTCACATTTTACACCATTTAATCGTGTTATACCTAGTGGTACGGGGCCCAGTGGGGTAGGTACGAGCGGGGTTCATAGTGTAGAGGGAACGGAGGGAGGCAGGGAGTCCTCTGGTCTACTGGGTTTCTTGGCAGGCATAAAGGAGCTGGTGAAAAGATTTGAGACTCCCGCAGGACCGGTGGCATCTTGGATACCGCCGGTCGGGGGTGCTGGGGCATCAGGAATAGCGGCAGTGGGCACGGGAGCGGTGGCAGCACCCGTGGCGGTTGTACCGGTGAATGAGAGCACGCAAGGGACGGCAAAAACGGCGGCGGTGGTTGAGGCTGCGGGTAGGCAAGACATAACCAGGTTGGCTGACGCCGCAAAATGTGAGGTATATGTGTGCTATGAGGGACCGTTAGGGTCGCATTTGAAACAGGAGGTGCGTGAGAAGTTGTGGAAAGGTGAGTACGTGGAAATTTTTTCGCTGCTACCGTTGGAGAAATTCAACCTGGATAGGGTGAAGCCAGATGACTCCAAAAAGGAGGATGAAGAGAAGAGGAGGTACCGCTTGATACCGAGAACGTTTGCCAACTGGTTGCAGGCGTTTGCGATTATGGCAAGCGTCATCGGGGAAAAGCAACCTGAGCATTGCTCGGCTCTTTTCTGTTACCAGGATGCGATTGGAGAAGCGTATAGGGTCTATGGGGGTACAGCATGGCTAAGGTACGATGAGCAGTTTCGTCAGCGGAGGGCAGTGCGGCCGGCATTACGGTGGGACCATAAGGACATCAGCTTATGGATGAGATTGATGACTACGGCGAGGGCCTCCAATCAGTTTTTTCAAGGGGGGACCGGCGGCCCTTCGGCACAGGGACAGTCGGTCGGAAACAAGAAGGGGTTGTGCTGGCAATACAACACAGGGAGCTGCAAGTTTGGCGCCACTTGTAAGTATAAACACGAGTGTTCAGGATGCGGGGGGTCTCACCCAGGATCTAGATGTTTTAAGCAGGGCAAGGGCCGTCCAGGAGAGGCTGCAAGCAAAAGGGAGGACCCCGGTGAGAGTGGAAAAGATGCGACCATTTCTAGGTAGGTATCCTGACAAGAAAGCTGCGCAATTGTTAGAGGAAGGTTTCTCGGTGGGTTTCAGGATCCCATGCTCATTAACGGTTATCCCCCCAGTGTCACTCAATTTAAAGTCTGCAATGCAACATCCGGAAGTAGTTAGGGAAAAACTGAGGAAGGAGGTTGCATTGGGGCGCATGGGCGGTCCATTCCCAGAGGCGCCATTTAAAGATTTGGTGGTTTCGCCTCTGGGGGTGGTACCCAAAAAGGAACCGGGCAAATTCAGGCTTATTCACCACCTCTCCTTCCCTAGAGGGGGGTCGGTGAATGATGCCATAGATCAAGGGGAGTGTTCGGTGACTTACACTTCATTCGATGCGGCAGTGGGATGGGTACGGCGATATGGGAAAGGGGCCTTGATGGCAAAAGCGGATGTGGAATCCGCTTTTAGGCTGTTGCCGGTACACCCCGAGAGTTTTCGGTTATTGGGGTGTCATTGGGACAATGAATTCTATGTGGACCAATGCCTACCCATGGGTTGCTCGATATCGTGTGCGATATTTGAGCAATTCAGCTCATTTGTGGAATGGGTGGTACGAGAGGTGTCGGGGGTGAATTCTATAATTCATTACCTCGATGATTTTCTCTGTATGGGTCCGGCTTCTTCGTGCATCTGCGCTGTGCTCCTGGCCACACTGGAACACATTGCAGAAAAATTTGGCATTCCATTGGCTGCTGATAAAACGGAGGGACCTTGCACGGTCATCACGTTTTTGGGCATTGTCCTGGATTCGGAGGCGATGGAATGCAGGCTGCCGGACGATAAATTAGAAGACCTTAAAAGGGAAATAGCAGGGCTTTTGGGATTGCGTAAAGTACAGCTGCGGACGCTGCAATCGGTGCTGGGCAAGCTTAATTTTGCATGCCGCATATTACCCATGGGGAGGGTGTTCAGTCGCCGGCTGGCGGCTAGCACGAGTGGAATCAAATCGCCAAAACATTTTGTGCGTCTAACCGAAACGCACAGGGCAGATTTGAGGGTGTGGCATTCCTTTTTAGAGTCTTTTAATGGTAGGGCGTTTTGGATGTCGGGTCCAGTCAGCAATTTTGACTTGGAACTGTTCACGGACGCAGCGGGTTCCACGGGTTTTGGGGCATTTTTTCAGGGCCAGTGGAGCGCTGGGCCTTGGCCTCAGACCTGGGTTGAGGCAGGATTCACAAAGAATTTGGTGCTACTAGAATTATTTCCAGTAGTACTGGCAGTGGAACTATGGGGTGCATCATTCAGGGATCTGAAGGTGCGATTCCATGGCGACAATATGGGGGTGGTGCAGGTGATTAATAGGAGTACGGCGTCCTCGCCGCCAGTGATTAGGCTGCTGCGGCATTTGGTCTTGCGCTGTCTGCAACTAAATGTATTTGTGCATGCTGTACATTTACCGGGGGTTAAAAATGTCATCGCTGATGCGTTGTCTCGCTTCCAGTGGGACAGGTTCCGGGAGTTGGCGCCGGATGCGGAACAACAAGGGGTACCCTGTCCCGAATGGCTGTGGGAGATAGCATTTGCACCATAGCAGGATGGATAAAGAAGTCGGTGAGTAGGGCGACATGGGCAGCATACACGAAGGTATGGAAGGAATGGAGTGAGTTTGCAGATAGCGTGGGGGAGGATCCAGCCGGTCAGGACATGCGTTTGCTGGTACTGTACTATATAGCGAGAAAAATGGAGGAAGGTGTGTCCGCATCAATGGTTAACAAGAGGGTAGCTGGTTTAGCGTTTCTTTTTAAGCTACAAGGTAGGCCAGATTGGACAAAGGATTTTTGGATAAGGCAGGCAATGAAGGGTTATAGGAAGTCGATTTCTCGACGAGATGCCAGGAGGCCAGTGACGTTTGAAATCCTGCAGGGGATAGTAAATCAGTTGTTTCAGGTGTGTACGTCCAGTTATGAAGTTGTGTTGTTTACGGCAGCCTTTTTATTGGCATTTTTTGGGGCATTTCGGATAGGGGAACTGGTCAGCCCTTCTAAAACCACACCAGGGGGGTTGATGTATCAGGAGATGTCATGGGGTGATGAGGGTTTGAAGTTGTGGTTACGGCGCTCAAAGACTGATCAACTAGGTAGGGGGAGAAGGGTTGAGGTGTATCCAATTGCGGGATCACAATTATGCCCGGTAACAGGGGTCAGGGAATTTTTGAAGGTCCGTCCTGCGGTAATGGGCCCCTTGTTGCTCCATAAGGGGGGTGAGTTCCTGTCTAGATTTCAGTTTGTAACGGTTTTTAATAAATGTATTAAGGGGTTGGGGCTGGCAGAGAAGGGTTTTTCGTCCCACTCCTTTAGGATTGGGGCCGCTACGGAGGCAGCCAGAAATGGTATGGACGTGGAAGCAGTTAAGCGAATTGGGAGGTGGGAATCTAATAGGTTCCGATCATACGTGCGCCCCCATATGGTGGTAAACTTGTAGTAGGTTATAGGGGCTTGCGGTTTTGGTAAATGGGGTAACAAGCAAATGTGGAACAAAACCGGGGCTCACGGTATGGTGTTTTTCTTTTGTGTTCTTCTATTTTCAGGTGCAGTGCCGGGGATGGTATGGATAATGGGCCATTCCTATGTGGCTTGGGGGGCTCGGAGAGGGGACGCCCGCAAGGAGGGTAGGCAATTGGGTTTTAGCAAAAGGGAGGCCTGTGTTAAGTGGTTGGGGATCCCAGGCATGTTGTGGGGTAGATTGGTGTCGGAAGTGCATCGCTATGCACAAAGGGACAGTCCCCCGGACGTATTAGTCATCCATGTAGGAGGCAACGATTTGGGCTTAAGAGCCATGGTAGATATCTTGCGTGACATCAAGCTCGATGTAGAGCGGTTAAAGCAAGCCTTCCCTAACATGATCATTGTCTGGTCTGACATGGTGGCTAGGATGTCATGGAGAATGGCCAGGTCAGTAGAGGGTGTGAATAGGGCCCGTAAGAAAATAAATAGGGCGGTTAGTAAGTTTGTGGTAAATAATGGGGGTGTGGCGGTTAGGCACCTTGAGCTAGAGTTTGAGACATGGAGGTATCTGAGAGCGGATGGAGTGCACTTGAATGAAGTTGGTATAGACTTATGGGCATTAGGCCTACAAGACGGCATACAGAGAGCACTCCGGGTGTGGAGGGGCACCCATGATTAAGGTGTTATTCCTGGGTGCTGTGGCGGGCGTTGGTCTGTGCAAAAGAAGGAAAATGACTAAAGTAAGAGTTGGTTTGGCAGAAAAAGTTGATATGGGTCCTTATGGTGGTTCCCGGTTAACGGAGGTTAGCCGGGAAGTGATAATGGGGCACTGCGGTCATTGGTTAGTCTCTGTGCCAGCTTGTCGGCTTGAGGCCTATGGTATATATTTGATGGGGCCGCAGTGCAAGTGTGTTATGGACATGTTTTGATTATTAAGAGATTGCGCAGACCAACGCTTGAGATATTCAGTTGCAGTTAATGTAAATATGTTTATATTTCTAATTAAAAGATTTATTTGTTTAAATAAAGTAGGCTGCTAAGGCCTTTTATTACTCCAATCTTGGTGTGGTCTTAGTTATTGGGGTAATGGGGTAAAAGATGGGGGTAAAAGGGTATGTTAAGCATATCTGTTATCCAACAGTCATGCCACTGGCAACCCAGCAGCCAAAAACTGTCCGGGTGTACTGGCAGCAGCCTAAACGCCGCCTCAATATCAGCTTTTGCCATCAGTGCCCCTTTTCCATAGCGCCTGACCCATCGAACCGCCGCATCAAACGAAGTGTATGACACGGTGCAGACGTACGGGTCAATGAAATCGTTAACCGAACCCCCTTTTGGAAATGATAAGTGGTGAATGAGCCGAAACTTATTCGGCTCTTTCTTGGGCACCACCCCCAGAGGGGACACCACCAAGTCATTCAATGGTTTTGCCTCAAATGGCCCCCCCATCCGTCCTAAAGCCACTTCCTTTTCCAATTTCTCCCCCACCACCCCCGGGTGTTGCAACGCAGATTTTAAATTCCGTGCTACTGGAGGAACCACCGCCAATGAACATGGAATTTTGAACCCCTCTCTAAAACCCTCAGTGATCAGTAATGCCGCTTTCCTATCCGGATACTTACTTAGGAAAGGTTGCATCCTTTCCACCTTCACCGGCGTCATCCCTCTTGTGAGCAAACTCCCCGGTACGTTTACCTTTTTTGAAACACCGAGACAGGGTGTGGGCTCCCCCACAGCCTGAACACTCGTGCTTGAATTTGCAGGACCCCCCAAATTTACAGGATCCTTCATTATACTGCCAGCATACCCCCCATTTTCTGCCGGCCGGTAGTCCTGAGGAGTTAGTACCCCCGGCCCCTCCTTGAAATAACTGAGGCGGGGCCCTAGCCGACGACATCAGTTTCATCCACAGGCTAATATCCTTATGGTCCCAACGCAGAGCCGGACGCAACGCTCTGCGTTGACGAAACTGCTCATCGTAACGTAACCACGCAGTTCCCCCGTACACTCTATGTGCCTCACCTATAGCATCCATATAACAAAACAACCCCGAACAATGTTCAGGGTTCTTTTCGCCAATGACACTAGCCATGATAGCGAACGCTTGCAACCAATTCACAAACGTCCGCGGTATCAATCTATATCTCCTCTTCTCCTCATCCTCCTACTTGGAATCGTCGGGTTTAACCCTATCCAGGTTAAACTTTTCCAATGGCAACAAGGAGAAAATTTCCACGTACTCACCTTTATGAATTTTTTCTCTCACTTCAGGTTTCAAGTGTGCCCCTAACAGGCCTTCAAAACAAACATATATCTCACATTTTGCAGCATCTGCCAGCCTAACCACATCAGTCCTGCCTTTTGTTTCTGCAGCCCCCTTCTCACCTGCTGTTTCCTTGTCTGCCACCTTCTCTGGCGTTGTGGTAGCTGGCACCTCTGTAACCGCAGCCCCCCCTGTCCCCCTTTGTACATCCCCTTGCGGAGCCTGCCCTGGTGCCTCTCCAAAGCGACCAACCAGGGCCCTTAAACCCTCCAATAGCTCCTGGAGCTGTCCCCCTGACCCCAAACTGGCGGGTGCAGTACTCGCCAGTTGTTGGTCAGTAACCTGACCCACCCCGCTCTGCGAAGGTGTCACCATCCCTCCTGCAGTTGTTGCTATCCCCCCCAGCAAGCCCTGCAAAGCATTGGTAAAGGAAAAGTTATCACTAGACTTACCGGGCTGACCAGGATTCCTCCCAACAGCCGCTGTGCTGCTCTCTCTTGCTGGTTCCGGCTGCTGTAGCCCATCTTCCTCATCGGACACCTCGTCTTCGGACTGTTCCCCTTGCACTGGGACTGGCGTCAGAGGTAGCCCCCCAGGAGAAGCCCTCCTGGAGGCCGGAAGCCCACGCTGGTGTGAGGCCTGCACTGTGCGACGAGTCACTGCTGATCCCTGCTGCCCTGAACTTCCAGCTACCGGGCCAGCCTGGGCACTGTTTCCATCGCCATCTTGGGACACGTCCCCCCCGCCCGGTAAGCTCCGCCCTCCCACGGTGCCGCTCGATCCACGCGACCCGGACGTTGCTGCTCTCGGCGCCGTTCTCCCCCTTCTGTCCACCCGCTCACACTCGTGCAGAGGTACTGAGGGGCTGTTCGAAATCCTCCGTGCAGTGCCAGCGTGCGGGGAAGTGGCGCCATGTTGGCCCGTGGCCCCGCCCACCGCTCCGTGACCACGGCGTGTAACCCGCCCGGGCCCCACCGAATCAACCGCGTGGCTCCTCTTGGCCGGCGGTGCCGATTGCTCCCCCCTTGGGCTCCGTGTCAGGCAACCCTGTCCATGTCCTGGCCCAGGTGAATAGCGCGCCGGAGGCCGCGATCTCCACGCACGCGCAGACGGCTCACCTTCACCCCCTGCATGGCTTGCTTCTCCCCCGAGCATCGCTGTGACCTGGCTGCGAAGCCAGTTGGATCCATTCGCCGCCGCCTGCCGCAACCGCGCCAAAATCACCTCAACGTCCGCCATTGTGTCTGAGGAGCAGAGAAATTCTGCCTCCTCGTGTCTCCTTCCCAGCACACTGTTCCGTTTTTGCTCCTCCCCTCTTTTATAAGGCCACTCCTCCTTACTTTCCTGTTATCTCCTCCCACACTTTTCCTTGAAACATTAACCCTATGTGTGTCACTAGACACACTGTCATGCCCGGCCCTGCACTATTCCTCTTCTTTCCATCATTCCGGGCCTCACTTTCTTGTTATTCTTTTTATTCATGTGGCATCAGTATACAGTACTGGGTGCAATTCACTTACATTGATAAAAAGGCAGATATGTATTTACAGTCATGTGAACAAGTCAAGTGCAACCTAAGGAAATTGTTGACATGTTAACATATTTAAACCGGCAAAACATTAGGTTTTCAGTTACAGTGCCTTGAAAAAGTATTCACACCCCTTGAAATCTTCCACATTTTGTCGTGTTACAACCAAAAACGTAAATGTATTTATTGTGATTTTATGTGATAGACCAGGGATATGCAATTAGCGGACCTCCAGCTGTTGCAAAACTACAAGTCCCATCATGCCTCTGCCTCTGGGTGTCATGCTTGATGCTGTCAGAGTCTTGCTATGCCTCATGGGACTTGTAGTTCTGCAACAGCTGGAGGTCCACTAATTGCATATCCCTGTGATAGACCAACACAAAGTGGCACATAATTGTGAAGTGGAAGGAAAATGATAAATGTTTTTCAATTTTTTTTACAAATAAATATGTGAAAAGTGTGGGAGGCATTTGTATAGCGCCCCCCTGAGTCAATACTTTGTAGAACCGCCTTTTGCTGCAATTACAGCTGCAAGTCTTTTTGGGGATGTCTCTACCAGCTTTGCACATCTAGAGAGTGACATTAGGCTTTAGTGCCTAGGTACCACCCCGGGGCAGGCAAGAACTGAGCAAAGCGTACTTGCGGTTGGCAGACAGGCAGAGTGATTCAATGATAGTCAAGGTTCAGAGTAGTAATCCGTAGTCAAAAGGCAGGCAGAGTTCAGAGAATAGTTGATATCCCATCCGATCTTAACAACCTATGCCCCATCTCCTTGCTCCCCTTCTTATCCAAACTCCTCGAACGTCTGGTCTACAACTGACTGAGCGTCCACCTTGCTGATAATAACCTTCTTGAT
Organism: Lithobates septentrionalis; assembly: GCA_037952835.1. Lineage (NCBI taxonomy): Eukaryota > Metazoa > Chordata > Amphibia > Anura > Ranidae > Lithobates > Lithobates septentrionalis. The sequence goes on from JBBDGP010002526.1 coordinate 202,719, forward strand.
CCCCTTCAGTCTGGATTTCGTCCTCAACACTCCACAAAAACTGCTCTCCTAAAACTAACAAACGATCTACTAACGGCCAAAACCAATCGACACTATTCTGTACTCCTACTCCTGGACCTCTCTGCTGCCTTTGATACGGCTGAACATCCCCTCCTCCTCAAAAAACTCCACACCTTTGGTCTCCGTGACTGTACTCTTCGCTGGTTCTCTTCCTACTTATCCAACCACACCTTTAGCGTTTCTTACAACTCTACTTCCTCCTCTCCTCTTCCTTTCTCTGATTGGGGTCCCCCAAGGTTCTGTTCTTGGACCTCTCCTATTTTCAATCTAAACCTCCTCCCTGGGTCAACTGATAGCCTCCCATGGCTTCAAATACCACCTCTACGCTGACGACACCCAAATCTATTTCTCTACCCCTCAGGTCACACCCTCTGTCTCCTCACGTATCACTAATTTACTATCAGATATATCAGTCTGGATGTCACACCACTTCCTCAAACTCAATCTATCCAAAACTGAACTTATAATTTTTCCTCCCCCATATGCCCCTTCCCCTGATGGCACAACTATAAGCCCATCCCCACATGCCAAGGTTCTAGGTGTAGTCCTAGACTCTGAACTCTCCTTCAAGCAACACATCCAATCACTGTCCAAATCCTGCCACCTCAACCTCCGCAACATCTCCAAAATACGCCCCTTTCTAACCAATGACACAACAAAGCTCTTAATTCACTCGCTGGTCATCTCTCGCCTCGACTACTGCAACTTCCTTCTCATTGGCTTACCTCTACATAGTCTATCACCTCTTCAATCCATCATGAATGCCGCTGCCAGACTCATCCACCTTACCAATCGCTCTGTGTCTGCCACTCCTCACTGTCAATCCCTCCACTGGCTTCCGCTCAGCCAAATAAATAAATTCAAAATTCTAACAACTACGTACAAAGCCATCCACAATTTCGCCCCCAGCTACATCACTAGCTTAGTCTCTAAATACCAACCTACTCGTTCTCTTCGTTCCTCTCAAGACCTCCTTCTCTCTAGCTCCCTCGTCACCTCCTCCCATGCTCGCCTCCAGGACTTTTCCAAAGCCTCTCCAATCCTATGGAATGCCCTACCCCAATCTGTCCGCTTATCTCCTACTTTGTTAACTTTTGGACGATCCCTGAAAACGCTTCTCTTCAGAGAAGCCTCCCCTACCCACACCTAACAAGTTTATTTTAATTTTTTCCATCAGCTCATCCCCCACAGTTATTACCTTTTTGTTTCCACTTGACCCTCCCTTCTAGATCGTAAGCTCTAATGAGCAGGGCCCTCTGATCCCTCCTGTATTGCCTTGTATTGTAAGTGTACTGTCTGCCCTCATGTTGTAAAGCGCTGCGCAAACTGTTGGCGCTATATAAATCCTGTATAATAATAATAATATCCAATCCAAGGTCTTAAACAGGAAAATCCAATCAGCAGAGCAGACAAACAGAGAGCTTGGAGCAAAACGCAATATTATAAGCATAAGACTGCAGGCTTGGCTGGCTTAAATCAGGTTTTGGTCTCCACCCAGAGATTGGCTACATTAATCACCTTCAGGTGAACAGACAGACAAGGAGAATGCCACAACCAAGACTAGGATGCTGGAATTGGGAGCAGGAGCGCTACACGCTCCTGACAGATTCAAATTTGGGCTCTGACAAGGCCAGTCTATAGCCTTTCGATTTCTTCTTTTTTGAGCTATTCCTTTGCAGATTTTCTAGGGTGCTTCATATCATTATTGTGTTAGAAGACCCATTTCTGGATTTACTTCATCTTTCAGACAGATGGCCTCACATTCTCATAATCATGCTTTGATATGATACAGAATTCACAGTTGAGTCTGTAGGCAGGTTGCCTACAGTATGTTAGTTAGATCAGTGTTTCTCAACTCCAGTCCTCAAGGCGCCCCAACAGGTCATGTTTTCAGGATTTCCCTCAGATGAAATGGCTGTGGTAATTACTAAGTCAGTGAAACTGATCAAATCACCTGTGCAAAATAATGGCAAGCCTGAAAACATGACCTGTTGGGGCGCCTTGAGGACTGGAGTTAGGAAACATTGAGTTAGATAATTAGCTGGCCCAGGCTATGGAAGAGGTTAATGTTCGGCACCTCTGTTTCTCGTGCTTTTTGGACCCTGCCTATGCACCCTGTGATTTTAATTAAGGTGAAAGGCCGGGTTCCAGGGCTCTCTCATTCCTGTACCTGAAGATAACATACTGACATGGAGCACTGAGTGGGACTGCTGCATCCAGTCCATTGGAAGGCACCGGGAGCCCAGAGAACTACCAAGCCTTGGAGGATAACAATAATGGACTACTACCTTGTTGACGTATGCCTGGGCAGCTAAGTTGAGTTAAACAGGGAGATGTTGCACTGGAATGTACTTGTTGGACTTTGCCGCAAATGCTCGGTAAAAGTGTATTATCATTTTAAGCCTGGTCTGAAGTAATTTAAAGGGGTGCATGATGGTTTCTTCAGTATAAAAGAACAGGGTGCATAAAGCAGGGGTATGAAGCAAAGCCACTACAAAGGGTATTTGGCAAGGACAAGCAGGAGGAGGAATGCCGTTTCTATGGGTAATCAAGAACTAGTGCAAGGAATTTTGCAGTTGGTCATGAAGCATGCTACCTGACATGGTGAAGAATCCTCCGGTAGCGAGGGGGTCAGTGATCTGGCTCCGTCATCATCGGTTGGTTTCCCTAAAGTATCAGAACCGAACCCGCACCACAGCTTGGCCACATGGCACGGGAGATAAGGAGTTAACAAGTGCACACATGCGGTCTGCACTAGGTGAACAGCGGGACCCCATTCTGTCACTGGGAGGGAGGTGGCAGAGGTACACTGGGCTGGTGGAGAGGGCATAGGCTCAGTGGTGTCCCTCCTAAATGCAACATCCATCAAGCTAAGGTGTGTAGTGACACAGGGCAAAGACGCTTCACAGTCGGGGAACCGCCATAATGTTTGATTCTCACACGAATGCGGTCCCTGCCTGGTCCCAAGCATTGATGAGCTCACACAGGTACCCCTACTTGCAGGGCGGGTGGTCCCGACCACAAGTCAATGACTGCATGCTTCCCTGGCCCTAAAGCAGCAAAGCAACCCTAAACCATTATATTTTCACCACATTGCTTTAACGTTGGTATAAAGTTCTTCTTCTGAAATGCTGTATTTTTTTTTGCACCAAGCATGTTCACTGTAACTTTGGCCAAACAACTCTTTCTATAATTCCCCCACAGCATATTTGTCCAAAAGGACCACTTTTAACAATAATTTGAATGCCTGGAAGGAGCAGAAGTTCTGTTTCTGGGGTGTAGTCTGTTGAGTGAAGCCTAAACAAATTTGGAATGGCTTCAGGTACCAGGTTGGTGGTATTATGATATATGTTACAAGCTCGGGAATATGGGACTAACGATTTATATGAGAATTTTTTTTCTTAAGGACCAGAGGGATGGGATTAGAATTTAGAACGGGTATTGTAAATCTGTAAAGCTGGGTTTGGTTTGATATTTTTGTCTTTTTTTTTTTTTTTTCGATAGAGTTTGTTTTGTATTGAAGTTTTGTTCTATGGTCTAGGTCAGGGGTCTCCAAACTGTGGCCCAAGGGCCAGATGTGGTCCTTTGCTGGCCTATATCTGGCCCTCTGGGCACCAGAGGCGGCTCTCTAATTAGGCAAATTAGGCGGTCGCCTAAGGCCTCGCACTCACAGGGGCTTTGCGGCCGCCTAATTTGCCTGTTCTCAATCACTGAAGTTGACGCCGGTGGCTCCGCCTACCCCCACTGGGACTCTGTAGCTTAGGAGCTGACGGACAAATCAGATACTACCTGAGGAATAGCGGCCTCATCATGGAGCATCCCAGTCCGTGGGGCCTCATGTGTAAGTTTTGCCTAAGGCCTCACAAAGCCTAGAGCCGCCTCTGCTGGGCACTATGCCTCCCAATGATATGAGACACTATTCCTTCAACTGACACCAATAAGGAGGCACTATTTCTTCCACTGATACCAATGATGGGATTCCTCCTACTAATAGGGGCACTACCCCCCCCCCCCCCCTACTGACCACCAAAACCATTTTGATGACATTTTCTGCCCCCGCTGGCCACAATCTGTCCCTCCTAAAGTATGAAGGACAATTAATAGGCCCTTTATTTGAAAAGTTTGGAGACCCCTGGTTTAGGTGTTTGTTTGGGACAAAAACATTTTCAATAAATAAAATAAAATTGAAAAGTAATACAAAAGTGAAAGTTTTCAGTCTAAATGTTCTTGAAGTGCGAGTTTATTTCAGTTCTAAAACAACTGAGGCTGTTCCAGCCAAGTAGCCAAGTGAAGAAAATCTACTTTCAGCTTTTATCCTTCCTTCTTAATTTTAGTTTTATGACATATTGTACACTGAGTGCAACACAGAAGTGGGAGAGATACAGGAAACTGTGAAGATAAAAAGGGGGGGGGGGGGGGAGATTTAATGACCAACATCCAGCCTAAAGCTTGCATTAGATGGATCAAACTTTGGCTGGTTCAGCAGGGACAGACTAAATTTAACTCCATCTAGGGCCATTCCTTCTAACGATCGGCTTCTCTTGAGCCAGTATTGTTGGATTTCTTCATCCACCTCGAAAGTGTGGATGGGGGAATCTGTTCATTTATGTATGATCCATATATGGCCAGTTTAAGATAAGACCTCACTTTTTTTGGTGGGCTGACCCTTAAAAGTGAAATTGTGAATTGTGCGTCAAGCCAAAACTGACGATTAGACCGGTATGAGCAGCCAGGGGTGATAAGAATAAATCGCAATTGAAAATCTCATTTTTTTTTTTTTTATTGCAAAATTCTCTTTCTAAACTAAAAAGCTTAGGCTGAAGCACTATTTTGTGTCTCTGCCCCTCCCACAATGGTAGGATTTTCCCTAGTGGGTTGTGTCTCAGTCCCTCCTACAATAGTGAGATCTCCCTTAGTGAATCTTGTCTCTGTCCTTAGTGGCGACAGCTTCCCCTCTACCTCCGACCACGACAGGTTCTCCGGGCGGCACTTCTGGTTGGACTCCCAACCCTTTGCTGCTCTCTTGCTTCTGGATAGGCCCTCAGACAGCCTAGCAGCCAGATGTGCCCAGGATAGGCCCAAACTCCGGACTAGCAGCCGGGGCAATGCAACACATGTCCACCCAGACAACCATCCAGGTGGCACAGAACAATGGTCACCTGAATCCACCCAAATATATAGGTTCTCCCAGCAGGCAAAATGATTTAAAAAAAACCTGCCCATTGGCTGAGGTACCCCATATACTCCTAATCTGTCCTTGCTTTGCCCTTGTCTTATCTAATGTTACCAGGTACCCGGCCACCTAGCGGCAGAAGAGAGAAGTGCAGCAAATCCAGATTTAGGGTTTAACTCAGTTGATCCCTAACAATGAGTCAAGGTAACTACACCTGGCAGGTAAATTTAGGAGCAACCCTGCCTAAACATCAGGGTGCTACACTACCTACCCCCATACCGTCCACACTCCTCTCCTACACATACTACCTACCGCCATACCCTCCACACTCCTCTCCTACACATACTACCTACCGCCATTCCCTCCACACTCCTCTCCTACACATACTACCTACCGCCATTCCCTCCACACTCCTCTCCTACACATACTACCTACGCACATACCCTCCACACTCCTCTCCTACACATACTACCTACCCACATACCCTCCACACTCCTCTCCTACACATACTACCTACCGCCATACCCTCCACACTCCTCTCCTACACATACTACCTACCGCCATTCCCTCCACACTCCTCTCCTACACATACTACCTACCGCCATTCCCTCCACACTCCTCTCCTACACATACTACCTACCGCCATACCCTCCACACTCCTCTCCTACACATACTACCTACCGCCATTCCCTCCACACTCCTCTCCTACACATACTACCTACCCACATACCCTCCACACTCCTCTCCTACACATACTACGTACCCCCATACCCTCCACACTCCTCTCCTACACATACTACCTACCGCCATACCCTCCACACTCCTCTCCTACACATACTACCTACCCCCATACCCTCCACACTCCTCTCCTACACATACTACCTACCCCCAATACCCTCCACACTCCTCTCCTACACATACTACCTACCCCCATACCCTCCACACTTCTCTCCTACACATACTACCTACCGCCATACCCTCCACACTCCTCTCCTACACATACTACCTACCCCCATACCCTCCAAACTCCTCTCCTACACATACTACCTACCCCCATACCTTCCACACTCCTCTCCTACACATACTACCTACCCCCAATACCCTCCACACTCCTCTCCTACACATACTACCTACCCCCATACCCTACACACTCCTCTCCTACACATACTACCTACCGCCATACCCTCCACACTCCTCTCCTACACATACTACCTACCCACATACCCTCCACACTCCTCTCCTACACATACTACCTACCCCCATACCCTACACACTCCTCTCCTACACATACTACCTACCGCCATACCCTCCACACTCCTCTCCTACACATACTACCTACCCCCAATACCCTCCACACTCCTCTCCTACACATACTACCTACCCACATACCCTCCGCACTCCTCTCCTACACATACTACCTACCCCCATACACTCCTCTCCTACACATACTACCTACCGCCATACCCTCCCCACTCCTCTCCTACACATACTACCTACCCCCATACCCTACACACTCCTCTCCTACACATACTACCTACCGCCATACCCTCCACACTCCTCTCCTACACATACTACCTACCCCCAATACCCTCCACACTCCTCTCCTACACATACTACCTACCCACATACCCTCCGCACTCCTCTCCTACACATACTACCTACCCCCATACACTCCTCTCCTACACATACTACCTACCGCCATACCCTCCCCACTCCTCTCCTACACATACTACCTACCCACATACCCTCCATACTCCTCTCCTACACATACTACCTACCCCCATACCTTCCTCACTCCTCTCCTACACATACTACCCATACCTCCCAACATTTTGAGATGGGAATGAGGGACACCTACTAGCAAACGCATGTAGGCTTAGGACACACCCCCTGCCACACCCCCTTAAAGGAGAATTAACCAAAAAAAAGGTTTATGAAATCTACAAGGGCTTTTTTTTACCACTACTATTCATTATATAGGCTTTTAAAATCTACAAATGCAGCAATTTAGAATTTGGATGAAAGGTTTAGCGCTGGGAAACACTTTTTGAAAGATCAAAAGTTGATATTATATACAGCTATATGGATCAGACCAAAATGAGGGACAAATGAGGAGGAATGAGGGACAGAGGGACATTGCTCCAAATCAGGGACAGTCCCTCGAAATCAGGGACAGTTGGGAGCTATGATACTACCTACCCCCATACCCTCCACACTCCTCTCCTACACATAGTACCTACCCACATAGTTACATAGTTACATAGTTACATAGTAGGTGAGGTTGAAAAAAGACACAAGTCCATCAAGTCCAACCTATGTGTGTGATTATGTGTCAGTATTACATTACATATCCCTGTATATTGCGGTCATTCAGGTGATTATCTAATAGTTTCTTGAAGCTATCAATGCTCCCCGCTGAGACCACCGCCTGTGGAAGGGAATTCCACATCCTTGCCGCTCTTACAGTAAAGAACCCTCTACGTAGTTTAAGGTTAAACCTCTTTTCTTCTAATTGTAATGAGTGGCCACGAGTCTTATTAAACTCTCTTCTGCGAAAAAGTTTTATCCCTATTGTGGGGTCACCAGTACAGTATTTGTAAATTGAAATCATATCCCCTCTCAAGCGTCTCTTCTCCAGAGAGAATAAGTTCAGTGCTCGCAACCTTTCCTCATAACTAAGATCCTCCAGACCCTTTATTAGCTTTGTTGCCCTTCTTTGTACTCGCTCCATTTCCAGTACGTCCCTCCTGAGGACTGGTGCCCAGAACTGGACAGCATACTCCAGGTGCGGGCGGACCAGAGTCTTGTAGAGCGGGAGAATTATCGTTTTATCTCTGGAGTTGATCCCCCTTTTAATGCATTCCAATATTCTGTTTGCTTTATTAGCAGCAGCTTGGCATTGCATGCCGTTGCTGAGCCTATCATCCACTAGGACCCCCAAGTCCTTTTCCATCCTAGATTCCCCCAGAGGTTCTCCCCCCAGTGTATAGATTGCATTCATATTTTTGACACCCAAATGCATTATTTTACATTTTTCTACATTGAACCTCATTTGCCATGTAGTCGCCCACCCCATTAATTTGTTCAGGTCTTTTTGCAAGATTTCCACATCCTGCGGAGAAGTTATTGCCCTGCTTAGCTTAGTATCGTCTGCAAATACAGAGATGGAACTGTTTATCCCATCCTCCAGGTCATTTATGAACAAATTAAATAGGATTGGTCCCAGCACAGAACCCTGGGGGACCCCACTACCCACCCCTGACCATTCTGAGTACTCCCCATTTATCACCACCCTCTGAACTCGCCCTTGTAGCCAGTTTTCAATCCATGTACTCACCCTATGGTCCATGCCAACGCACCTTATTTTGTACAGTGAACGTTTATGGGGAACTTTGTCAAATGCTTTTGCAAAATCCAGATACACCACGTCTACGGGCCTTCCTTTATCTAGATGGCAACTCACCTCCTCATAGAAGGTTAATAGATTGGTTTGGCAAGAACGATTCTTCATGAATCCATGCTGATTACTGCTAATGATATCATTCTTATTACTAAAATCTTGTATATAGTCCCTTATCATCCCCTCCAAGAGTTTACATACTATTGATGTTAGGCTAACTGGTCTGTAATTCCCAGGGATGTTTTTTAGGCCCTTTTTAAATATTGGTGCTACATTGGCTTTTCTCCAATCAGCTGGTACCATTCCAGTCAATAGACTGTCTGTAAAAATTAGGAACAACGGTCTGGCAATCACCTGACTGAGTTCCCTAAGTACCCTCGGATGCAAGCCATCTGGTCCCGGTGATTTATTAATGTTAAGTTTCTCAAGTCTAATTTTAATTCCGTCCTCTGTTAACCATGTAGGTGCTTCCTGTGTTGTGTCATGAGGATAAACACTGCAGTTTTGGTTACTGAAGCCCCCCGATTCACTCGTGAAGACTGAGGAGAAGAATAAATTCAATACCTCTGCCATCTCCCCATCCTTTGTAACCAGATGTCCTTCCTCATTCTTTATGGGGCCAATATGGTCTGTCCTCCCTTTTTTACTGTTTACATACTTAAAGAATTTCTTGGGATTTTTTTTGCTCTCCTCCGCTATGTGTCTTTCATGTTCTATCTTAGCCATCCTAATTGCACCCTTACATTTCTTATTGCATTCTTTATAAATTCTGAATGCTGTGGATGATCCCTCAACCTTGTATTTTTTGAAGGCCTTCTCCTTTGCTTTTATATGCATTTTTACATTGGAGTTAAGCCATCCAGGATGTTTGTTCGCTCTTTTAAATTTATTACCCAATGGGATGCATTGGCTAATGCCCTTATTTAATATGCTCTTAAAGCAAACCCATCTCTCCTCTGTATTCTTTGTTCCTAATATTTTATCCCAATTTATGCCTTTTAGCAAGGTTTGTAGTTTAGGGAAGTTGGCTCTTTTGAAATTCAGTGTCTTTGTGTTCCCTTCATGTCTCCTATTTGTGTGATTTATACTGAAACTAATTGACCTGTGATCGCTGTTACCTAAATTGCCCCGTATTTCCACATCTGTTATCAGGTCTGTTATCAGGTCTGTATTGTTGGTAATCACATACTCTCAACACTCCTCTCCTACACATACTACCTACCCACATACCCTCCACACTCCTCTCCTACACATACTACCTACCCACATACCCTCCACACTCCTCTCCTACACATACTACCTACCCACATACCCTCCACACTCCTCTCCTATACATACTACCTACCCACATACTCTCCACACTCCTCTCCTACACATACTACCTAGCCCCATACCCTCCACACTCCTCTCCTACACATACTACCTACCCACATACCCTCCACACTCCTCTCCTACACATACTACCTACCGCCATACCCTACACACTCCTCTTCTACACATACTACCTACCCACATACCCTCCACACTCCTCTCCTACACATACTACCTACCCACATACCCTCCACACTCCTCTCCTACACATACTACCTACCCCCATACCCTACACACTCATCTCCTACACATACTACCCATACCTCCCAACATTTTGAGATGGGAATGAGGGACACCTACTAGCAAACGCATGTAGGCTTAGGATACACCCCCTGCCACACCCCCTTAAAGGAGAATTAACCAAAAAAAAGGTTTATGGAATCTACAAGGGCTTTTTTTTACCACTACTATTCATTATATAGGCTTTTAAAATCTACAAATGCAGCAATTTAGAATTTGGATGAAAGGTTTAGCACTGGGAAACACTTTTTGAAAGATCAAATGTTGATATTATATACAGCTATATGGATCAGACCAAAATGAGGGACAAATGAGGAGGAATGAGGGGGAAAGAGGGACATTGCTCCAAATCAGGGACAGTCCCTCCAAATCAGGGACAGTTGGGAGCTATGATACTACCTACCCCCATACCCTCCACACTCCTCTCCTACACATACTACCTACCCCCATACCCTCCACACTCCTCTCCTACACATACTACCTAGCCCCATACTCTCCACACTCCTCTCCTACACATACTACCTACCCCCATACCCTCCACACTCCTCTCCTACACATACTACCTAGCCCCATACCCTCCACACCCCTCTCCTACACATACTACCTACCCACATACTCTCCACACTCCTCTCCTACACATACTACTCTTCCTTCATTTGTAGCATACAGTATGGTATTTATTTCATATTGTCTTTAGTATATTGTTGTCCTCCCATTCTGTAGCTGCCGAGATGACATCTACACTTACATTACACTGACATCTGCAGTGTCCTGACAATTGTATTTCTTATCTCAGGGTACCACGAGGATCCCTCCATCCGCCCCTTATTAGTCCTTGAAATAATTAGGGTAAATTCCTTATTTCTCAATCTGCATTTCCTTTTTGTATCAACTGAAGGGAAGTCAGAAAATTGTAAATGTTTTTTATATTAATCCTTTGTCAATATAAAATAACAAATGTAATATAATTAAAATAAATACATATATAAATAAATAAATACATATAATAATACTATATTTATATACAGTTTTATATAAATACATAAATAAATATTTATTTGTCCGATATCAGACTTTCAGTGACCCCGGTCACACTTAGAAATGACTTCTCGGTAGGTTTTGTCTTCTCATGCGAGATGAGAGTTGACCGGCCAAATGAAGATTCCTCCGGATTTCAGCATGGGCGGTCCTCTGGGCACATACATCATTCTGCGCAATATAATGAGGTAATTGGTGGTGTGTATAAGGGAGCCATAGACACTCAGACAGACAGATAAACCAATGAATATTCTGATGGTGACATCGATACACCATGTGTGAGCCACCAGCTATATTTTCAGTTCTTTGCATAAAATAATTATTTGAACCATCTGCTATTTTCTCAGTCCCCACCTGAATTGTTTTCAACCCAAAGCCCCTCCCCCGTTTACTCTAATGCCCCATACACGCGGTCTGACTTTCCGACGGAAAATGTTCGATGGGAGCTCGTTGTCGGAAATTCGGACCGTGTGCAGGCTCCATCGAACGTTTTCCATCGGAATTTCCGTCACACAAAATTTGAGATCTGGATCTCAGATTTTCCGACAACAAAATCCGTTGTCGTAAATTCCGATCGTGTGTACACAATTCCGACGCACAAAGTTCCACGCATGCTCGAAATCAAGCAGAAGAGCCGCACTGGCTATTGAACTTCCTTTTTCTCGGCTCGTCGTACGTGTTGTACGTCACCGCGTTCTTGACGTTCGGAATTTCCGACAAGATTTGTGTGACCGTGTGTATGCAAGACAAGTTTGAGCCAACATCCGTTGGAAAAAATCCATAGATTTTGTTGTCAGAATGTCCGATCGTGCGTACAGGGCATAAGTGTGTGAAGAGAAGAGCAAATTACCTGCTCCTCTAGTATCCTCTGCAGAGTGATGAATTGTTGGCTGATTCCTTGTATGAAGAGCTGGTTCTCTGCTCCCTCTGGGATCTGGAAGATAGAAAACATCCATATATACACTATATTACCAAAAGTATTGGGACACCTGCCTTTACACGCACGTGAACTTTAATGGCATCCCAGTCTTTGTCCGTAGGGTTCAGTATTGAGTTGGCCCACCCTTTGCAGCTATTACAGCTTCAACTCTTCTGGGAAGGCCGTCCACAAGGTTTAGGATTGTGTCTATGGGAATGTTTGACCATTCTTCCAGAAGAGCATTTGTGAGGTCAGGCACTGATGTTAGGCGAGAAGGCCTGGCTTGCAGTCTCCATTCTAATTCATCCCAAAGGTGTTCTATCGAGTTGAGGTCAGAACTCTGTGCAGGACAGTCAAGTTCCTCCACCCCAAGCTCATCCATGTCTTTATGGACCTTGCTTTGTGCACTGGTCCAAATCATTTGGTGGAGGGGGGATTATGGTGTGGGGTTGTTTTTCAGGGGTTGGGCTTGGCCCTTTAGTTCCAGTGAAGGGAACTCTTAAGGCGCTAGCCTTAAGAACACCTTTGGGATGAATTAGAGCGGAGACTGCGGGCCAGGCCTTCTCGTCCAACATCAGTACCTGACCTTACAAATGCGCTTCTGGAAGAACGGTCAAACATTCCCATAGACACACTCCTAAACCTTGTGGACGGCCTTCCAACTCAATATTGTACCCTATGGACTAAGCTGGGGTTCATCTGGACACTTACACAATCAGACAGCTGCTGCTCCTGGTAATAGAGGAGCTCCTGAAGCCTCTCCCAGGCTGGCTGGTGAAAGTCCAACTTGTCCTCGTATTTCTTATAGAACTGGATGGTTTGGTTGGCAATTTCTTGCACAGCGATGGCCGCAGACTCAACCTGGAAAAATTCATACATGAATAATACTTCACAGCAGAGAGATGGTATTAGTATGTGATTAGCTAATTTTTCATGCAAATAGACCATTTTTTTTATATGAATTATGATAGACATATTAGTTTTGTCAGATTTCTGTCGCCTATTATCATCATTAACCACTTGAACTCTGGAAGATTTACCCCCCTTCATGAACAGGCCATTTTTTTGCAATACGGCACTGCTTTACTTTAACTGACAATTGCGCAGTTATGTGGCGCTGTACCCAAATACAATTTATGTAATTTTTTTCCCAACAAATAGAGCTTTCTTTTGGTGGTATTTAATCACCTCTGCTTTTTTTAATTTTTTTTTGCGCTATAAACAAAAAAAGCTGACAAATTAAAAAACAAAATAAAACCTATCCAATAAAAAAAATGTAAAAATTTTAATTTCTTCATAAGCTTAGGCCAATATGTATTCTGCTTCATGTTTTTGGTAAAAAAAAAAAAACAATAAGCGTATATTGATTGGTTAACGCTAACGTTATAGTGTCTACAAACTATAGTATATATTTATGGAATTTTTATTTATTTTTATACTGTTAATGGCGGTCGATCAGCGACTTATAGCGAGACTGCGATATTGCTGCGGACAATCCGATATTAACTGACACTTTTGACACTTTGAAGGAACCAGTAACACTACTACAGCGATCGGTGCTAAAAACATGCATTGTCATTGTACTATAGACACTGGCTGGAAAGGGGTTAAACATCCAGAGCGTGTTTTTGTGTACTGTGTTAGGTGCTTTTACTAAGGGAAGGGATGGATTTTGTTCCCTGCTTTGCAGGAACACAAAATCCATCCCTTCCCCTTGTCAGAACAGAGATCTGCTTTGTTTACATAGGCAGATCCCCGTTCTGTGGTTTTACCGACGATCGGTGGGTACCAGAGGACATCCAGTGCCCGGCACCTGCAGATCGACTTCTGCTGTAAATAACCACAACAGATGCCCCCCCGGCCCGGTGGCACATGCATGCCCCCTGCAGGCAGAAGTGCATAATCACGTTTATATCCTGGAGTTGGGCTAAAACCATTTTTATCTTGCTTTAGGATAAACTCTTTTGAACTTACTATAAAGCACATATGTCCCTTGAAAACAAAGTGCTTTTTGGGAAAATTAATTTTTTAAATGGTAGGCCTTTAAGTCTTTCACTCTCTGTGCACATAAAACATACATGACTTTAGGCAGCACTGATTATACAGGTCCTCGCCATCCTGGTGGATCTGATCAGCTTTGGAAGTGGATTTCTTCTGAACTACAACCAGCCATTCCCCATTCTATCATGACCGTATTATCTTTTTCATGATGAGCCCAGCTGTCTTGAGTATATCAAAGAGCTCCCAATATGGAGCGTCACTTACCTTAGAGATGTTGTAGAGGTGCTTGACATCGGGGATACTGAAATTACTATTGAGACAAACTCCAGGAGAATCTTGAGCCAGAATCTGTAATACACAATATGATGGATTTACTCTCATTGATACATTCAATGTCATAAAAAAATTACAACACCATTAAGAAGAAGAGAAAATCAGAAGAGAAGCTCAGGATGGGTATGGGGAGAGGAAAGGCATAGTGTGGTGGCATCCCACCTTTCTAGTTGTACAGGAGGTTTCTCCCATGATTGGAGTGGACAGAGCAAAGGTGGAATGAACCTCCATTTATGGTTTTACATAGCGGTGGGGGGGGGCCAGGACCCTGATGGGGCTGGAGAGAGCCAGAGAGGATGGGTTAGGGGATTACAGCATTTGGATTTTTGGGGACCCTGAAGATTCATTGACAAGAACCCCATGACGGAGATGGACAGAGCAGAAAAAAATTGTCCGTGACTCACCATCAGGTTGAAGTTGTGCAGAATCTGTCTGTTCACCACTTCTTGGTTTCTATGGAGCCACTTGCAGCTTTGGGCAGAGACAATGGGGCTGAGGCTCACGAAGATGCAAATTGTCCAGGAATATGTGATGGTCATTGTTGCTGAGAAAAAAAAAAACATGTTACATATAAATATGAGAATATTATACTAATATCTCAGCAGATGTTCTGGAACAGGGTAGATGGCTCTTACCTTTGTCTATTGGACTGCTTGGTAGATTTGTCCCCTTTTCTCTTGGGTCTTAGCAGTGTCCTCAGGATTCTGGTCCTGTTTGGTCCTTGGTCCTTGTCTTCCGAGCTGCATCTTCTCCTCTGCGCTTTTATGCACCCAAAGGGAACTCATTTCTAGATATCATAAAAGTGACATTTGTGAATCTGGGATCTTAGTCAGCTGTTTTACTTTCCCTTCCCCGAACTTTTTGTGAAGATGTTTTCATATCTGCGGAGACCTCTAGTGGTCTTTTCGTTTTTTATTCTTCATGTACGGAGACGTACTGAAATCTCTTAAACGTAACTGAAAATTCTGCTTCTCTTTCGAGGAAGTCCCTACAACACAATGACTACATGTCTTTATACCGGGTGCAATTCCTGATTTGTTGTATCTGATAGAGACAAGATTAGATGTTTTAACAGACATCGCCCCTTGTTCGCAGCTCAGGTGTGATATTACATAGCGAGTCTCCTGTATTGTCTTTGTATCACCATAAAAACAAGTCTGCTAATATGCTTTTTCTGTAATTGATGTCACTGTTATTTTCCTATTTTGTTCTCTCTAGAAAAGCGTCACTTCGGGGCTGCTGTAAAACATGTTAATAGGACCCCAGTGCTGATTGCAGAGACTGAGGAGATAAATTGTGTTTGCAGACATCAGATGAAGTGTGCAGCTTATATGTGATATGAATGGTCTGGGCTTGGAAGGCTGAATATTACTAGGGATGAGCTTGATGTTCGGGTTGAACATACGTTCGACCCGAACATCGGGTGTCCGCCCGTTCGGCGAAGAGCGAACATTACCGGGCGTTCGTGGCAAATTCGAGCGCAACGGAAAGCCCCATAATGCACTGCGAGATTGCAGTGCATTGCTGTATGATGATTGGCCAAAGCATGCACCTGACCTGCATGCTTTGGCCAATCCCAGAGCCCTCTGCTAAGAGAGCCATAATTGGCCAAAATCATGGCTCAGGGGGACTAAGTCCACGCACCACACTATATAAGGCTGCCTACACGGTGGCCCTGTGTAGTGTTGTTGGTGTGGACGGAGAGCTAGCTTGATTTAGATTAAGCAGGCAGGTTCTTCAGTTAGTGGCAGTGTATTTGATTATATATATATATATATATATATATATATATATATATATATATATATATATACTCTGCATTTAACATAGACTATAAATTCAGTGTTTACTCTATATTCAAGCAGTGCAGGCAGAGTATTAATATATATATATAGTGCAAATAGTGGGTAAAAACCAAGCGCTGATGTGGATAAATTTGAATATATACAAATGAATGTGCATAAAAGATGAATAAAATTATGTGCATAAAAAATACATTAAATTATGTGCTGTGATTGGATCAATAAAATTAAGCTGCTATCAATGCAAGGTGATCAGAATCCCAAAAGGTATAAAACATAAATATAAAATTGATGCGCTCTAAAAATTGACCAATGTGCAAAGAAAACTAAATCAACAAAAATACAATATGCTCAAATAAATCAATATTGCATAAAAAAATATATAAATACCTAAAATATAGTCCTGGTGCTAATACGTGTAATTATAACCCCCCAAAAAATGGTAATGTGACGGTGAGTAGAAATAAAAGGATAAATGGTGCCACTCTAATGAATAAAAAATTCCAGCGGAGATAAGTTAGTTTAAGAAATAAAAATAATTAAGCAGTTCCTTCCCTTCATCCAATTAATTGATTCACTGAGTTTAATCGTTTGTTCAGGATTTTTGGATTTTCTTACATCCTACTTCAGCCATGATACTGCTGGTAATTCGGTTCTCAGGACAAAGATTTATGAAAGACAAGCAAAAAGATATATCATTGTGCAGTGAACTTGTAAGAAAGTACACAAGCAAACAGCTAAAAGTGATCCACTCACATACGTCCGATATACTATAGGCATTCAGGTATGCAGTTTGCAGTCAGCCGCTGTGGACGAGGCTTCCCATAGAGAAACTGCTGCTATTAAACTCAATGTGTCTTGCAGCAATGAACGTCCTAAGCTCCTCCCACGCATTGCGTCACTGACACATGACTTTCTCAAGGAAGCAATAGGTGTCCCAAGTACTTGCAGCCAATCTGCTAGCAGTACACCACCATCTGATTTTAGCAGGAAAATTTTCCTACCTCAGTTACTGAACTGTAAAAAGAAATTTCTTTTCACGGAAGGCCGACTCTCTACCGGAATTGTGGAAGGCAATGTTTTGGCCTTGTTGGACAGGGCGGTCAGCAGTAAGGTGCATATTACCGCTGACTCATGGTCCAGCAGGCATGGGCAGGGACGTTACCTTTCCTTCATGGCGCACTGGGTAACTCTGCTGGCAGCTGGGAAGAATGCAGGACCGGGTTCAGTATTGTTGAAGCTTGTTCTGCCGCCATGCCTCCAAAATGCTAGTGGTGATTCTGCCAGAGCTCTCTCCTCCACCCCCTCCTCTTCTTCTTCCTCTATGGCCTCTTCTGCAGATTTGTCCTCTGAACTAGTGGTGCTCTGTAAGCGTTCAAGGGACTACGCAAGCAGTCAGGCAAAAAGATACCAAGAGGTGCTTGAGTTGGTCTGCTTAGGGGACAGGAGCCACACTGGAGCAGAGATTCTGTCAGCTCTGCAGGGGCAGGCTCAGAGGTGGTTGATGCTATGCCAGCTTCAGCCAGGAATGGTTGTATGCCACAATGACACCAACCTTCTCTCCGCCCTCCGACAGGGACACTTGACCCATGTTCCATGTTTGGCACATTTGTTTGTTACGGTTTATGTGATCCTTAGTGACCCAGAGGACTCAGAATCGAATGCCTCTGCAAACTTACGCTGCATGGCCTCCCTAATTCTGCAAAGCCTGCAAAAGGACCCTAGGATTCGTAGTATCAAGCAAAGGGATCATTACTGGCTGGCAACCCTTCTTGATCCACGTTACAAGGGTAAGGTTGCAAAACTCATCCTGCCTTCGCAGAGGGAGCAGAGGATGAAACATCTTCAGGAGACCTTGAAGAAAGGTTTGTGCAATGCATTTCCAGACCCTGGGAGGTTACAATTTCCTGGTGCTGGGCAACGTGTTGCTGAGGCTTCGTTCAGTCAGAGGAAGAGCGGTGGAGAAGGTGGCAGGCGGATCGATGCCCTTAAACAATTTTTCTGTCCTCAGCGCCATGGTCTGATCTGAGACTGCGAGCCAGGCCTTCTCATCCAACATCAGTGCCTGACCTCACAAATGCGCTTCTGGAGGAATGGTCAAACATTCCCATAGACACACTCCTAAACCTTGTGGACGGCCTTCCCAGAAGAGTGGAATCTGTTGTAGCTGAAAAGGTTGGGCCAACTCAATATTGAACCCTACGGACTAAGAATGGGATGCCATTAACGTCCATGTGCATGTAAAGGCAGGCGTCACAATACTTTTGATAATATAGTGTACATATGAGGATGTTGTGGAGCAGGGAGGATGGCTCTTACCTGTATCTTTTGGACTGCTTTGCAGACTTTGTCTTTTTTCCCTTGGGTCTTTGCAGTGTCTTCAGGATTCTGGTCCTGTTTGGTCCTTGCAGTGTTCTGAGCTCCATCATCTCTCATCTTTAGTTATCACAAAAGTGAAATCTGTGAATCTGAGATCTTCCTGAGCTGTTTTACTTTCCCTTCAATGACTTTTTGTCAAGACGTTGTGAAGACCTCCAGTGGTCTCTTCATCTATTAATCACACACTTATGTTGGACTTGATAGACTTGTGTCCTTTTTCAGCCTCACCTACTATCTAACTATGTAAGGAGACGTACCGAAATCAACAGAACTGGAATTTCTGCTTCTGTGGCAACATATTTGTTTATCCTTGCCAGGAAGTATGGAATCCATTCAGAGAATACAAAGTGTGTGTTGGAGCGTTGCAAGTCACCTGTCAGAGTGCCAGCAGTATAACAATAGTTACACCTACTGGTATTAATAAAAGTTTAAATTGAAAAAAAAAACAGGCAATGATCCAGGAGATGGCATGCATCTCGTTACACTTACCTATTTGTTACCCAGAATATTTAGAATAAACATGTTTTTCCTCAAGTTTCTCTTTAACTTCTTTTCCCATAAATCCCTGGGTTCCTGGGTGTGCCATGGGAAGGGACCTTTTTTTTTTTTGCTTCCCTCCCCCAGCAGTTGAGAAATGCCACACCTGATGAGGTAGAGATAGCTGGGCAATTGATCTGCAGCCAGGTGAGTGGCCCTCCACTGTCAGAACAGGCGTGCGTATAGCTGGGCCAGAGCCTAATAGCAAACAACTTCTCGGGAAAACCCAGCTATTGTGGGGCGCACAATGCAAAACAAGCAAAGCCCTTTTATGAGATATGCCATAAGCCAATTAAAAATAGTTTAAAAGAAATAATGTTTTATTCAATAAGTACAAATGTATTAAAAAAAACATTCTGAATAATACATAGGGCATGCATGGATAAAACCACAATTCACAACTGGAGTACTTCAATCAGAAACTCATTTGTAAAGGCCTAAAAAAAATAGCCACAACAAAATGACAAATGCAAAATAAAAAATCAGAATTGTATAAGAAACCGCGCTATATGGACTAAACTTAAAATGTGAAATTAAAAGTTTTTGTAATATGCACATCAAAATACTGAGTCCATCTGAAGATAATGTCAACAAATGTCCGACAAAAAATCACCAAGGGATATGACTCTTCATCCACATAATAAGTGACACCACACTCAGTTCACCATTGGAAGTAGTGTTAGAGATAGGACAGTCCTCCACCTTCAAAACAACTGCCTCTTACCAGCTCCCTTGATCTCTGGTCAGGAGATCAATAGCGCCTTTTGGCTTATAACCCAGCCACAGTCTCAGATAAGGATGGATGTAGGTCAGATCAACTCCTCCTGTTGTCCTAAACAGCCCATACACAATTGAAAAATCTCCTGTTATGTCGTAAGTGCTGACTGTCTGCAGGTCATCTATTTCGACAGCTCCTTGATTCCTTGCATGCTTTTCAGCTTCTCGTAGGCTTTTTACTTTAAATTTCCACGGTAAGCTCTTCAGAGACATGCAGCTGCCTTGATTGCTATGATGCTTTCGTTAGGTTATAACATAAATCTCTCAACGCGTTTCGTTAATCCTAGTTCACTTCATCAGGACAAAGTATCACTGATGGAATGTAAATCATATTGTAAAAGGAGGTAAAAGAAAAACAAAACAAAGGCAACCGCTGGAAAGCTGAGGACCAAGGCTGGGAGACCTCTGGCCTTGGTCTTCAGCTATCCAGCAGTTGCCTTTGTTTTGTTTTGTTTTCCCTCCTTTTACAATATGATTTACATTCCATCAGTGATACTTTTTTCCTGATGAAGTGAGCTAGGATTCACAAAATGCATTGAGAGATTTATGATATAACTCAGCTATGCTTTTCGCATTTGCCATTTTGTTGCTGCTATTTTGCATGCCTTTACAAATAAGTGTCTGATGGAAGTACTCCAATTGTGCTTTTATCTATGTATGTCCTATGTAGTATTCAGAATGTTTTTTAGCTACTTCACCTCTGGAAGATTTACCCCCCCCCCCCCCACCCTTCATGACTAGGCCATTTTTTGGCGTTACGGTACTGCGTTACTTATACTGACAATTGCGTGGCCGTGCGACACCGTACCCAAATAAAATTTGTTTCATTTTGTCCCACAAATAGAGCTTTCTTTTGCTGGCATTTGATCACCTCTGCGGTTATTATTAGAACTTACCTAAAAAGTGCATTCAATGCATCCAAAAATATAGAAAATATACCAAATTAAATCATTATTATTCAACCAAAAAAATAATGTCAAAGCAATAACTCCAAGGCCAATAATAAATAACACGTTATCTCCTCCGGTTCTGCAACATGTCTGGTTGACGAACGGCCAGAAACGAACTGAAAAGCACGAAGTGAAAAACGCGAATCAACACTCACCAAACTTCTACTAACACGAAAATAGCAGAAGGAGCCCAAAGGGTGGCGCTAAAGAGCTGAAAAACAACGTAGTACGTCACTACGTTCGCTTTTGTTGGCCAACAATTGTGTGGCCATGTGTGTGCAAGACAAGTTTGGGCCAACGCCCTTCAGACAAAAGTCCACGGTTTTGTTGGCCAACAATCCGATCGTGTGTACGAGGCTTTACTCTGATTGAGTCACAGAGATGTTGCTGGTAATGAGTCCATGTTTATTCAGCCGTGTATGCATGTGTTTGCTATTCTGAACCTGTGTTGCATTGTTCCAACTTTTCGCCTGTTTACTAAACTCATGTTACAGTTACTGTCTGATCATTCAGATGATTATCTATTCTGTTAAATATCTTTTCCCAGGCATCGCACCAAGTTTCCAGCTGAGGTGTGATATTACATAATGGTCTGTTTTATCCTGAGTCTCCCCTGTATTATCTTTATATTATCACAACAGCAAGGCTGCTAAGAATGTATTTTTTTTTTTGCTGTAATTGATGTCACTGTTTTTTACTTTATAAAAGATATAGTGAAGCGCTTCAACCGCAACTTAAATCTATCAAAATTGCATTCAACATTAAAGTGCAAAGGTGCAATATAGTGCAGCACAATATGAATCTAACAAATAGTTCATTTAAACATAAAGTTCAAAACAGTCCACTGTAAAAAAAAAAAAACATCTCCAAAGTCCAATATGTCTGTTCAATACAATAAATACAGCCAAGTGTCTTCAGGATACATTCATGCTTTAGTGCTGATCCTCCACCAGGTGAATAACCTGCTTACCTTAAAACTAAAATAAGACAGCATAGTATATGATACTCCAGGCTCGAGTGTACAGAGACCCGCATTGCAATACTCCTTCCTATACTGCGGATGTTTCCTCCAACTCCACCACAACAGCCTATACTGTATATCCACAGCAGGTTTATGGAAGATACCAGAGGCGGCTGGTGCTCAAAATATTTTTGGGGGGCGCAAACAAACTGAAAAATTCAACTGTTAGTAATGCAGGACTGTAAATAGCCATTTATCAGGTGATTATGTATCATTACTGCAAGATAAATCTGTGCCCATCACACCGCAGCCTCACTGTGCCCGTCATAGTAGGCCAATCACATCCACATTTCAAGTAAAAGAAAATAAAAACACTTAACATAAGTTGTCCTCATCAGAGCCCCCTTTTACATCAGATTTTCCAATCAGAGTCCCCCTATACATCAGATGTCCCAATCAGAGTCCCCCTATACATCAGGTGTCCTTATCAGAGTCCCACTATACATCAGGTGTCCTCATCAGAGTCCCCCTATACATCAGGTGTCCTCATCAGAGTCCCCCTATACATCAGGTGTCCTCATCAGAGCCCCCCTATACATCAGGTGTCCTCATCAGAGTCCCCCTATACACCAGGTGTCCCAATCAGAGTCCCCCTTTACATCAGGTGTCCCAATCTGAGTCCCCCTTTACAACAGGTGTCCCCATCAGCATCCCCCTATAAATCAGGTGTCCTCATCAGAGTCCCTGTTTACATCAGATGTCCCTATTAGAGTCCTCCTTTACATCAGGTGTCCCCATCAAAGTCCCCTTTTACATCAGATGTCCCCATCAGAGTCCCCCTTTACATTAGATGTCCCCATCAGAGTCCCCTTTTACATCAGATGTCCCGATTAGAGTCCCCCTTTACATCAGATATTACCATCAAAGTCCCCTTTTACATCAGATGTCCCCATCAGAGTCCCCCTTTACATTAGATGTCCCCATCAGAGTTCCCTTTTACATCAGATGTCCCGATCAGAGTCCCCCTTTACATCAGATGTCCCGATCAGAGTGCCCCTTTACATCAGATGTCACCTTCAGAGACCCCCTTTACATTAGATGTCCCCATCAGTGTCCCCCTTTACATTAGATGTCCCCATCAGAGTCCTCTTTTCCATCAGATGTCACCATCAGAGACCTCCTTTACATCAGATGTCACCATCAGAGTCCCCCTTTACATTAGATGTCCCATCAGATTCCCCCTTTACATCAGATGTCCCATCAGAGTCCCTCTTTACATTAGATGTCCCATCAGAGTTCCCCTTTATGTTAGAAATCCCCATCAGAGCCCCCCTTTACATTAGATGTCCCCATCAGAGTCCCCCTTTACATTAGATGTCCCCATCAGAGCCCTCCTTTACATTAGATGTCCTCATCAGAGCCTCCCTTTACATTGGATGTCCCCATCAGAGTTCCCCTTTACATTAGATGTCCCCATCAGAGTTCCCCTTTACATTGGATGTCCCCATCAGAGTTCCCCTTTACATTAGATGTCCCCATCAGAGCCCTCCTTTACATTAGATGTCCCCATCAGAGCCCCCCTTTACATTGGATGTCCCCATCAGAGTTCCCCTTTACATTAGATGTCCCCATCAGAGTTCCCCTTTACATTAGATGTCCCCATCAGAGCCCCCCTTTACATTAGATGTCCCCATCAGAGTTCCCCTTTACATTAGATGTCCCCATCAGAGTTCCCCTTTACATTAGATGTCCCCATCAGAGCCCCCCTTTACATTAGATGTCCCATCAGAGTCCCCCTTTACATTAGATGTCCCCATCAGAGTTCCCCTTTATGTTAGAAATCCCCATCAGAGCCCCCCTTTACATTAGATGTCCCCATCAGAGCCCCCCTTTACATTAGATGTCCCCATCAGAGTCCCCCTTTACATTAGATGTCCCCATCAGAGTCCCCCTTTACATTAGATGTCCCCATCAGAGTCCCCCTTTACATTAGATGTCCCCATCAGAGTCCTCCTTTACATTAGATGTCCCTATCAGAGCCCCCCTTTACATTAGATATCCCCATCATAGCCCCCCTTTACATTAGATGTCCCCTCAGAGTCCTCCTTTACATTAGATGTCCCCATCAGAGCCCCCCTTTACATTAGATATCCCCATCAGAGTCCCCCTTTACATTAGATATCCCCATCAGAGTCCCCCTTTACATTAGATGTCCCCATCAGACTTTCTAAAGGAAGCCAATAGACATTCTTGTTTGCAATCACGCTATTGCAAACAGGACATGCTTCCCATAGCAGCTGTGTGTCTGGTGCCCTGCACACATTTAAAGGGCCATTTATTATTTTTCTTTTCAATTTTTTTTTGTCAGTGATTGCAGCACGTCATCCTTCCCATACCCCTCTGGCATCGCACACACTTAAAGGCTAATAATATTTCCTTATTTTTTTTTTTTATGATGAGTAGCTATGGGCAGGCCGCCACTGGAAGATACAAAGGCACATACATAGTGTACTTCTGTTAAAACATGCTTATTCCCACAAACAAAGACAGAAAGCAGATATTCAAAAGCGTTCCAATCCTATAGTCAAATTACCGGTTGAAAACCCTTGATGAAGTCACATGATCAGTGACGCAATGCGTCGGGAGGAGCCGGGTGACGTCTCTTCTGGTTGCGGCAGAGACCGGAAGTCCTTGATTTATATGAAGCTGAACAGTTCAATTTTAAATGTAAGTTACTGCTTTTTTTCTTAAAACATTTTACTGGAATTCTGCACATGGAGATTTATTTATATTGCATGTGAGCTTACAACGGAGGAGTGTGGTGGATATTAAGGAAATATTGAGGAAAATGATCTTCTTTGTGCACTTTGGATGGTGACATCACTATATGAACTATTTTTGCACTAAGTCTCTGCATGAGGGACTTTATGAATTTTTCCGGAATTTTTTTATGTGAAAACAACTTTTTTGCTTTTTATACCTTTTTTATCTCATGTTGTTTGATCATTTGCATATGTTAAATTATCAGTCATTGTATGTTATTTGCACTTTATTCACAATTTACACTGTACATCTTCAGCAATTGAAGAAGTTACTGGAGGTTATTTGCACTTTATTAACATATTTCAGCACTTTAGATACTATTGAGGAAGCGCCACATCATTTATTGTATTATATTGTTACTGTGTGGGAACACTTATTCATGTTGGCAGCTACTCATTGAAATTACATTATATTGGTTTGCACATTAGTATACTCACACTGTCAACTGTAATACTCTCTGCACCTCAACACTCCTCATTTTCCCAAAATGACTGTTGTCATATCCTCCTCACTCCTCCCCTTCACATTTTGCCTGTCGTCTCACCCTCCACAATCTGTTTCTCTACATACTGCCCACCATCATACTCCCGGCAGTCCTCCTCTTCAGCACACACCACCCTCACTTATACTGTCTGCGTTCTCCTCCTGTACATACTGCCCACCGCCATTCCCACTGCGCTCCTCTTCAGCACATGCTACCCTTACTTATACTTTCTGCACTACATGCTGCCCACCATCATACCCCATGCACTCCTCCTCTTCAACACTCATTACTCTCACTTATACTGTCTGCACTCTCCTCCTGTACATAGTGCCCACCGCCACATAAAAAGGGAGTGTGGGACTTTAAATGAGGCAATTGACTTGTGGAGGTAGAGTATATAGTAATTGTTTTTTATTTGTAACAATAGTATAAAAGTATTTTCATATATATACATGCACAATGGCATAAGCATAATGGATACATATACATTAGCTTGGCAACACAAAAACATAAAAGATAGCAAATGTTAATAAATGTACTACAAGAGGTTTCATATTGGCAGGCATTGGTAAATCATATGCAAAAGAACTGCTATAAGATAGGTACACATTGATAATTCCATAGTACTCAATGAATTTTGGATGTATAAAAAAAGTATATATGGGCCAGTAAGTAGGTAATATGCCAGACTTGTCTAAGCACCCCATGGAAACTCGACGCGTTTCATGGCTACATGCCATTCATCAGGAGTTGGGTACCGAAGTAAACTGTAAATATAAATAAATATGTAATGTTAGCAAATATGTTCTACCCCTTTAGAGGGAGAAAAGACCTCATGGGGAAAGATCTGTACTCACAGGTCGGCTGGAGCATTGTGCTTTGCTGGCATCGGGGAGCATGGGACCCCAATTGTTTGTCTGTTCCGGAGCTGAGGCCAGGAACCCCACCCCAGCCAAGAAAACCTCCACATAGCATGTCCGATTGCTGCAACACATTCCACATGTGTGGGGATGATTGTAAGTGTGGTGTTCTGAAAAAAATATGTGAAAATGAGAAAAATATGTGTTGAAACAGTGAAAAGAAAGTGAAAAAGTGAAAAAATGAAAAGTGAAAAAACGTGTGTGAGAAAAAAAAAAAAAAAAAAAAAAAGTATAAAAAATATATTTGGCATGTGTATAGCTTCATGAGTGTTGTGCATGTATAAAAATACACACATACACCAGTGGGTAAGTGTGTTGCATGAGTCAAAAGAAAAAGTTGAAAGACTGAGAAAAGGAAAGAGAAAATGTGCATAACTTACGTGTGTCTGTATCCAGTGAATGGGCTGTGTGTGTTACCTCCCTGGTGTCAAACACACAGTGAAATGGTAGGCAATCAGGCTCACCTGCTTAAGTAATCCAGGTATGGGGCGGGTCCCTGACCAACGTCATGCACACCATCGAATAAGTGTAAGAGTTGGCAGTGAAATCCAACATCGGCACAGGCGCCAAAGTGGAGCCACGCCAACCCCATCTTCGATGTGAGATGGACCAAGAACATCCCTGTAATGTGGCATCAAAATGACGCCACAGACAGGTCGTAGCATGACGCCAATGCACAGGAGGGCCCCCCCACCAATATCTCAAAGGAGATTCAGGAGGGAAGTACTGCTGTTCATTGCAGCTCCGGAATCAAGACAAGAAAAGGGCTCCCCACATCCCCGATCCAAGCCAGCCTCAGTGTGAATGGAGTCATATAGAACAACAGAGGCCCAGTAGAAAAGATATTTTGGTATGAATAAATTGGAGAAATGGTGTCAATTCGTGTATCTAATACAGATATTGCATAAGTCATTATTGTGTATAAGTTTGATTATTCAAATGCAACTATACCTATAGTACAATGTCAAGTATACCACCAGGTGCCATAGCATTATAAATGTCTTGAGTGTGTGGACCCTAAATGAGGTGCACTAACCGAAGACAGACCTCACACAAGGATGACATGGGAACACTGCCAATCCCAAAAAATCAATTGCCTCCATCCCTGTTGCATATAGCCAAAAAAGAGGGGGAAGTGGGACTTTAAATGAGGCACAATATGTGCCTCCATCCCGGGTTCAAGTACATAAAAAGGGAGTGTGGGACTTTAAATGAGGCAATTGACTTGTGGAGGTAGAGTATATAGTAATTGTTTTTTATTTGTAACAATAGTATAAAAGTATTTTCATATATATACATGCACAATGGCATAAACATAATGGATACATATACATTAGCTTGGCAACACAAAAACATAAAAGATAGCAAATGTTAATAAATGTACTACAAGAGGTTTCATATTGGCAGGCATTGGTAAATCATATGCAAAAGAACTGCTATAAGATAGGTACACATTGATAATTCCATAGTACTCAATGAATTTTGGATGTATAAAAAAAGTATATATGGGCCAGTAAGTAGGTAATATGCCAGACTTGTCTAAGCACCCCATGGAAACTCGACGCGTTTCATGGCTACATGCCATTCATCAGGAGTTGGGTACCAAAGTAAACTGTAAATATAAATAAATATGTAATGTTAGCAAATATGTTCTACCCCTTTAGAGGGAGAAAAGACCTCATGGGGAAAGATCTGTACTCACAGGTCGCCATTCCCACTGCGCTCCTCTTCAGCACATGCTACCCTCACTTATACTTTCTGCACTACACGCTGCCCACCATCATACCCCATGCACTCCTCCTCTTCAACACATGCTACCCTCACTTATACTCTCTGCACTCTCCTCCTGTACATACTGCCCACCGCCATTCCCACTGCGCTCCGCTCTGCGTATAGTGTCCACTGTTATGCCTTACTTAATCCTCCCCTGCACATTCTGCCAATCTTATACTCTCTGCACTTTTCTCCAGCACATAGTGCCTGCCATCATGCTCCCTCCCCCCTCCTCCATAATGCCCACTGCCATTTTCCATGACTAAGGCTTAGACTGAAACTCGTTAACGATCTTCTACATTGGAGATATGTCCCAGATTACATATCTTTTACCAAATAAAGTATTGTGAATGACTGTTATTGGACTCCATCTCTCTCTTCAAATCTCTGGTGTGTATACTGACGTGAAGATGGAGACAACCTTGTGATATTTTTATAACTGACTTTTTCCACCCACACTCCTCTCCTGCACATACTGTCCACTGTTAGGCCCTCCTCATCTGTGCAAACTGTCCATTGTCATATCCCCCGCTCTTCTTTGCTGCACATACTGCCCACCGTTATGCCTTCCACACTTCTCTCCACCATATACTGCCCTCCATCATCCCCCTCCCACTCCTGTCATTCACATTTCCCCTGCTGTTATACTGTGTTATGTTTGATATAAATATACACTATATTACCAAAGGTATTGAGACGGCTGCCTTTACACGCACATGAACTTTAATGGCATCCCAGTCTTAGTCCATAGGGTTCAATATTGAGTTGGCCCACCCTTTGCAGCTATAACAGCTTCAACTCTTCTGGGAAGGCTGTCCACAAGGTTTAGGAGTGTGTCTATGGGAATGTTTGACCATTCTTCCAGAAGCGCATTTTGTGAGGTCAGGCACTGATGTTGGACGAGAAGGCCTGGCTCGCAGTCTCCGCTCTAATTCATCCCAAAGGTGTTCTATCGGGTTAAGGTCAGGGTTCTGTGCAGGCCAGGCAAATTCCTCCACCCCAAACTCGCTCATTCGTGTATTGACCTTGCTGTGTTTTTATTGTCTCTGTAACGATGGAAAACAAGTCTGTAACTTAGTCAAACAATAGCTTGACTTTTTTTTTTTTTTTTTTTTCCATCAAAGTTTATTGTGAAAAATTAAGAGATGCATCTGTGGAGACGCAGCTCCACCCAATACAATACAGTGTTAGATATATCATCAGAAACAACATTGAACTTCAGTTATGTTGCAAGGATTAGTATAAACTGTTTATGATTACACAACTTCAAATTTTAGTAAAGCAGATATCAATGACTGTCATTCGTGAATTCCGTATTGTCATTCAAAGGTAAAGAATAGTTGGAAAAGAAAAAGAGAGAAGGGTAATAAGGATTAAACCTTCAGGTTTAATTAATGGGAAACAGTGTTCCTCATTTGACTGTTTTTCAATACTTAGTTTATCATGTGAGAGTTAACTTACAACCAAGTCCTATTTCATAACATCCAGATATGCCTGTGAGTATTTATATATACAGTGCCTTGCGAAAGTATTCGGCCCCCTTGAACTTTTCAACCTTTTGCCACATTTCAGGCTTCAAACATAAAGATATAAAATTTTTATTTTTTGTGAAGAATCACCAACAAGTGGGACACAATTGTGAAGTGGAACGAAATCTATTGGATTGTTGAAACTTTTTTAACTAATAAAAAAATGAAAAGTGGGGCGTGCAAAATTATTCGGCCCCCTTGCGTTAATACTTTGTAGAGCCACCTTTTGCTGCGATTACAGCTGCAAGTCGCTTGGGGTATGTCTCTATCAGTTTTGCACATCGAGAGACTGAAATTCTTGCCCAATCTTCCTTGCAAAACAGCTCGAGCTCAGTGAGGTTGGATGGAGAGCGTTTGTGAACAGCAGTTTTCAGCTCTTTCCACAGATTCTCGATTGGATTCAGGTCTGGACTTTGACTTGGCCATTCTAACACCAGGATACGTTTATTTGTGAACCATTCCTTTGTAGATTTTGCTGTATGTTTGGGATCATTGTCTTGTTGGAAGATAAATCTCCGTCCCAGTTTCAGGTCTTTTGCAGACTCCAACAGGTTTTCATCTAGAATGGTCCTGTATTTGGCTGCATCCATCTTCCCCTCAATTTTAACCATCTCCCCTGTCCCTGCTGAAGAAAAGCAGGCCCAAACCATGATGCTGCCACCACCATGTTTGACAGTGGGGATGGTGTGTTGAGTGTGATGAGCTGTGTTGCTTTTACGCCAAACATATCGTTTTGCATTGTGGCCAAAACGTTCGATTTTGGTTTCATCGGACCAGAGCACCTTCCACATGTTTGGTGTGTCTCCCAGGTGGCTTGTGGCAAACGTTAGACGAGACTTTTTATGGATATCTTTGAGAAATGGCTTTCTTCTTGCCACTCTTCCATAAAGGCCAGATTTGTGCAGTGTACGACTGATTGTTGTCCTATGGACAGACTCTCCCACCTCAGCTGTAGTTCTCTGCAGTTCATCCAGAGTGATCATGGGCCTCTTGGCTGCATCTCTGATCAGTCTTCTCCTTGTCTGAGCTGAAAGTTTAGAGGGACAGCCAGGTCTTGGTAGATTTGCAGTGGTCTGATACTCCTTCCATTTCAAAATGATCGCTTGCACAGTGCTCCTTGGGATGTTTAAAGCTTGGGAAATCTTTTTGTATCCAAATCCGGCTTTAAACTTCTCCACAACAGTATTACGGACCTGCCTGGTGTGTTCCTTGGTCTTCATGATGCTCTCTGCGCTTTCAACAGAACCCTGAGACTATCACAGAGCAGGTGCATTTATACAGAGACTTGATTACACACAGGTGGATTCTATTTATCACCATCAGTCATTTAGGACAACATTGGATCATTCAGAGATCCTCGCTGAACTTCTGGAGTGAGTTTTCTGCACTGAAAGTAAAGGGGCCGAATAATTTTGCACGCACCACTTTTCAGTTTTTTATTTGCTAAAAAAGTTTAAAATATCCAATAGATTTCGTTCCACTTCACAATTGTGTCCCACTTGTTGGTGATTCTTCACAAAAAATTCAAATTTTATATCTTTATGTTTGAAGCCTGAAATGTGGCAAAAGGTTGAAAAGTTCAAGGGGGCCGAATACTTTTGCAAGGCACTGTAAGCCAAGGTGACCAAGTTTTGTGAAATCTTTCCACATTTTCTCCTGCTTGTGCAATAGTCTCCTCCATCTCATAGAACTCCGCTATCTTACTGAACCATTCCCGTACGGTCGGGATTTTTGTAGATTTCCAGTACAGTGGAATGATAGCTTTGGCCGCATTTAAAAGGTGTTTGGTAAGTGAGTGTTTATACCTCTTAATGGGGAATTCCGTTATATGAAGGAGACATCGCGCTGCATCCAGCTTTAATTTTGTTTCTGTTATTAAGTATATCATCTCCCTGACCTTTGCCCAGAATGTGTTCAGTACAGGGCACTGCCACCAAATGTGTAGCAATGACCCTTTGTCAGAGTTACAGCGCCAACAAGTATCCGAGTGGTCTGGAAACCAAGAGTGTAGCTTTACTGGTGTGGCATACCATTGAGTGAGTAACTTGTATGCTGTTTCCTGAGTTCTTGTGCTCAGGGAGCATTTATGAGCAAAAACACATGCTTTCTTCCATTGTGAAGTCGACAACGGAATACCTAATGCTTTCGACCAGCTCTCTCTGAGATCCCCCTCATCCTTGTCCTCCCCATTTTGGATCCAGCGGTATGCTAGTGATGTCACTTTGGAAATGGGTTCCTCTGTCTGACATACTGACTCTAGTTCCGTTAGTGGTCTGTTGAAATTGTGTTTTCTTTGTGTTCTGTTAAGGAAACTACGGCATTGAAAATACGTCCAAAGCTGTAGATCGGGTAGTTTGTTTGTGTGTTTAAGGTCTGTAAAGTCCCTGAACTCTTGGTTGTGGAAACATTGTAAAGCTAGTAGGGGTTTATTTGTGTTGTTCGCTTGTAGTGATCGGTTCCCCATTCCCGGTGGGAAATTGGGGTTATTCTGTAATGGAGTAAGTGGACTAAGAAGTGACGAGAAGTTGGTAAGTTTCGTTAACTTATGGAAATTTGCTAGGGTAGTGCCCACTAAGGGATGTGTCCTCATCTCCGCTGGGAGACTGCTCCACTGAATCCATGGTAAGTATTTGATTGGTGTGTGGCTTAATATTTCTTCTATTTCTACCCAATCTTTGATTGTAGAGTGGCAATGCCAGTCTATTATCCTAGTTATGTGAGTGGCGAGGTAATAAGCACGGAAGTCTGGGATTCCCATTCCCCCTTTCTCTTTGGGCTTAGTAAGTCTAGAAATTCTTACTCTAGGTTTTTTGTGGGCCCAAATAAATTTCGTTTGAGTTGAGTGAAGCACTTTAAAGAAGTTTTGGGGGATTTTTATCGGTAAATTTCTAAATAAATACAAGACTCTTGGTAAAATAACCATTTTACAGATAGCTGCCCGTCCAAACCAGGAGAATCCTTTTGAGTGCCAGTTTTGTAAGTCTGAGCATATTGTTTTCAATAGGGGAGTGAAATTATTTTCAAAAATTTGAGATATTTTGGGGGTCAGCCATATCCCTAGATATTTAAGCGCTGTGCTTACCCATTTAAAGGGGCAATTTGACTTGATGAGATCTAATTTATTTGTGGGAATCGAGATATTTAAAATTTCCGACTTGGCATAATTAATTTTAAAGTTTGAGAGATACCCAAAAATAGAGAATTCTTTCATCAAGGAGGAGAGTGAAATGTGGGGGTTCGTTATGAAGAACAACAAGTCATCCGCGTATGCCGCCACCTTGTATTCTTTTTTTCCTACCTCAAAACCCTGTACTGCCCTCTCTGCTACAATCCGTCTGATAAATGGCTCTAAGGTTAGGATAAACAGCAGGGGCGAGAGGGGGCACCCCTGTCTCGTCCCATTTTTGATCTCAACTGTATTTGAAAGGGAGCCATTGATCTTCAGTTGCGCAGAAGGTTTTTTATAGAGCATAGAGATCCAAGACATCATATTGTTTCCCAAGCCAATGAACCTGCATGTTTCTAGCATGAAATCCCAGGCTACGCGGTCAAAGGCCTTCTCCGCGTCCGTGGACAGGAGAAGGCCCTCGAATTTCCGCACCCCGGCAGCATGCATTAAATTGAGCGTTTTGATAACATTATCTCTGGTTTCTCTTCCTGGCATGAATCCTGCTTGCTCGCTTCCTATCAATCCGTGAAGTAGAGGTTTCAATCTATTTGCTATTATTTTTTAGATCAATTTCACATCTAGATTCAATAGCGAAATTGGCCTGTAGCTTGCACAATCTGTCAGGTCCTTGTTTGGCTTGGGAAGAATTGTTATATGTGCCTTGAGGAAATCCGCTGGGATCTCCCTGGGCTCAGACAGATAGTTCAGAGCCCTTAGTAACGGTCCCAGCAGAGTTTCCTAGAATGTTTTGTAATAAATTGCCGTGAAACCGTCCGGCCCCGGACTTTTCCCCGTCTTTAGGTGTTTGATCGCTTGTTGTAATTCATAAGCTTCTATGGGACTTTCTAGTTGGGTAATATCTTCAGTTGACAATGTGGGAAGCTTGACTTTTTTGACACATATAACCTATGGCATGTGTGATAAAACAGTGCCATCTAGAGGTCGAATTGGAAAAATTTTCTCCCATTGAAACACAGTATTGCGAAAGGGGCCACACCCATGTGGGAATGGTAAAACTTTTCAAATTAAAAGCTGTCATATCTGCCACACTCTTCTCTTGTGAACAGTGATCACTTTTATGCCCTCTCCAGACACACTAAGCACTGAAATAACAACCACACTCATCTCCTGTACATTCTGAACATAGACATACTTTCTGCACTCTGCACATACTG
The DNA here is from genome assembly GCA_037952835.1 of Lithobates septentrionalis. Taxonomy (NCBI): domain Eukaryota; kingdom Metazoa; phylum Chordata; class Amphibia; order Anura; family Ranidae; genus Lithobates; species Lithobates septentrionalis. The sequence continues at coordinate 236,533 of JBBDGP010002526.1, forward strand.
ACTGTTGTCATACCGTCTGCACTCTTCTTCTGTATATTTTGCCAATGGGCATACCCCCTGCACTCCTTTCCTGCATATACTGCCGACCATTATACCCCCTGCACCTACCTCTTGCAAATACTGCCCAACATCATATACCTCGCACTCGTCTCCTGCACATATCGCCTGCAGTCATACCCTCTGCACTCCACTCCTGCACTTACTGATTGCTTTTATACCCTTTGCGCTCTTGTCTTGCACATACTGCCCAGTGTCATACCCTCCACACTCTTCTCCTGCAAAGAGTGTTCAGCGCAGTACCCCCTGCACTCTTCTCCAGCACATATTGCCCATTGTCATAACCTCTGCACTCTTCTCCAGCACATATTGCCCACTGTCATACCCCCTGCACTCTTCTCCAGCACACATTGCCCACTGTCATACTCTCTGCACTCTTCTCCAGCACATATTACCCACTGTCATACCCTCTGCACTCCTGTCCGGAACATATTGCCCACTGGCATACCCTCTGCACTCTTCTCCAGCACATATTGCCCACTGTCATACCCCCTGCACTCTTCTCCAGCACATATTGGCCACTGTCATACTCTCTGCCCTTCTTCTCCAGCACATATTACCCACTGTCATACCCTCTGCACTCTTCTCCGGCACATATTGCCCACTGGCATACCCTCTGCACTCCTGTCCAGCACATATTGCCTGCTGTCTTACCCTCCACACTCCTCTCCCCAACATACTGACCACCGTAATACCATCTGCACTCCCTTGTGCTCCTCTCCACTCATTTTCTTTGTGCTTGCTGTCACACCCACTGCACTCTCCTCCATATACTACCCACTGCCATACTCTCTGCACCCCTCTCCTGTACAATTTGTACACATTGCTACTTGTTATTAATATCCATTATTATACCTCCATTCCATAACTACCAGCCGATATCTACTGGTTACACTGAGTTCCAAGGTGTCCTTTCCTGACATATGTATTTCTTATCTTGGGGTGCCATAGTGACACCCCTCACCACCCTGTTCATAATCCATCCTGAAATGATGGATGAGATCCATTACCCATATCTCTTTTTCCACTTTCCCTTATGTATAAGATGGAGAGAAGTTGAATGCTGAAAATGTTGAATGATTTTTTTTTTATTATTCTTTTACCAATATAAAACATGTATAATATAAATTGATGTAATAATAAAATATCTTCATAGTTTAATATAAAAATAAATACATAAATAAATACATAAATATATAAATATTTCTTTTCCTGACATCAAGCTTTCAGTGAACTCGGTCACGCGGTTAGGAAAGACTTCTCAGTAGGTGTTCTCTTCTCATGTGAGACGAGAGCTGACTGGCCAGCAGGAGATTCCTCTGGATTTCAGCATGGACGGCTCTCTGGGCGCACACCTTGTCATCCTATGGAATGGAGTAAATGTTACTGTGTGTATGAGGAAGCCTTAGACAGACAGATAAGCCAATGACATCCACACATCAACTATTTGTGAACCTCCAGTTATCTCCAGTTTAGTTTTTTTAAAAGGATTTAGTTAACCATCTGCTGTTTTCTAGACTCCCCCCCCCCCCCAATTGTTGTTTTTAACTCAGGGACCCTCCCCTGAGGATATAAAGACAATGAATAATTTAATGGATGAAGCAGAGGAGGATGACCTACCTGCTCCTCCAGGATCATCTGCAGGGTGATGAATTGTTGGCTGATTCTCTCTATGAAGAGATGGTTCTCTGCTCCCTCTGGGATCTGGAGGATAGAAAACATATACATCTCTGATCTATAAAGACCTGGGGGGGAGGACAGGTTGGGGGTCACTTGAACACTTACACAATCAGACAGCTGCTGCTCTTGGTAATAGAGGAGCTCCTGAAGCCTCTCCCAGGCAGGCCAGTGGTAGTCCAACTTCTCCCCATATCTCCTATAGAACTGGATGGTTTGGTTGGCAACTTCACGCACAGCGATGGCCGCAGACTCAACCTGGAAGATATCATACTTTAATAATACTTCACAGCAGAGAAATGGTATTAGCGCTTTGTGCTTAGCTTGTTTCTCATCTACATGAATCATTGTTTTACTTTTGGATAGAGGTTTTGTCACATTTTTGTTGCTTTGATCTAATTGGCTGGGATTTTTCTTCCCTTTTTATCCTGTTAAATGATGTCAGGAAATAAGGGAAGCGGAATTATTGTGTTTTTTTTGCTTTCTGTGTTCTCATTGGAAGGACTTACCATCAATTCATATCCCTGTGGCACCCTGGCACATTCTGACACAGGAGGTGGTGTCACGGGGACAGTAAATGTGGGGAAATCTTCTCATTGGGAATCCAGAAAATAATAAAATCATGAAAGAGGTTCTAATGCTTCAGCCAGTCCACGCAAAATAAAAATGTTTTACTTGGAGTTGGGCTAAAACTTTTGTGAACTTACTATATAGTACACAAGTTCCTTCAAAAACAGAAATGCATTCTCGGAAGATTCAGATTTTAAATAGTAGTCCCAATAGCCCAGGCGTCTCCAAACTTTCTAAACAAAGGGCCAGTTTACTGTCCTTCAAACTTTAGGAGGGCCGGACTGTGGCCGGTAGGAGTAGAAAATATCCTGGCGTCAGGGGGAGTAAACAATTCCCCATGATTGGTATTAGGGGGAGTAATAGTGCCCCATCGTTGGTATCAATGGGAGCAATAGTGCGCTATCATTGGTATCAATGGGAGGAATAGTGCCCCATTATTGGTGTCAGTGGTAGTAAAAGTGCCCCATTATTGGTATCAGTGGTAGTAATAGTGCCCCGACGTTGGTATCAATTGGATTAATAGTGTCCCATCTTTGGTATCAATGGGAGGAATAGAGTGCCATCATTGGTGCCAGTGCTAGTAATAGTGCTCCATCATTAGTGTCAGTGGTAGTAATAGTGCCCCAATGTTGGTATCAATGGAATTAATAGTGCCCCCTCATTGGTATCAATGGGAGGAATAGTGCCCCATCATTGGTTGCTGACAGTGGGGGGAATAATGTCCCAAGGTCCGGATAAAAGCAAGGAAAGGGCCACATCTGGCCCCTGGGCTGTAGTTTGAGGACCACTACACTAGCCCTTTGCCCTCTGTGCACCTAAAGCAGCTTTGGGCTGTATTGATTATACTAAACCTCATCCTGGTGAATCTAATGAGCTTTGGAAGTGCATTTCTTCTACAATACAAGCAGCCAGTTCCCCATTCTTCTTAATCTTCTTCATATGCTGAGCCCAACTGTCTTGAGACCTCTCAATATGGAGCGTCCCTTACCTTAGAGATATTGTAGAGATGCTTGATATCAGGGACACTGAAGTTACTATTGAGACAAACTCCAGGAGAATCTTCAGCCGGAATCTGTAATGTACAATATGATGGATTTACTTTCACTGATACATTTGATGTCCACAATGTCAAAAAAATATACAACATGATCAAGAAGAATAATGAGAAGAAGAGAAGCTCATCACAAGGATGGATAGAGGAGATGAATGGTGGGGTGGCATTGCACATTATTTTGTACTGGAAGACCAGTGACCCCCATGATTGGGGTGGACAGACCAGAGGGGGCATGAACCTCCATTTATGGTTTTACATAGTGGAGGGTGGCCAAGACCCCGATTGGGCTGGAGAGAGAACAAGAGGAGGGGGTGAGGAGATTTATGAGCACACCAAAGATACACAGATGAGACCCCATGAGAGGGATGGAAAGAGCAGAAATTTACTGATCGGAACTCACCATCTGGTTAAAGTTTTGGAGAATCTGTCTGTTCACCACTTCTTGGTTTCGATGGAGCCATTTGCAGGTTTGGCCAGAGACAATGGAGCTGAGGCTCACGAAGATGAGAATAGTTAAGGAATATGTGGTGGTCATTGTGGCTGGGAAAGAAAAAAAAGAAAAAGTTATATACACTTGGACAATAAATTGGACAATAGAAGATTGGAAAAACGTTGCCCGGTCTGATGAGTCTGGATTTCAGCTGCGACATTCAGATGGTCGGGTCAAAATTCTACGTAAACAACATGAAAGCATGGATCCATCCTGCCTTGCATTAACAGTTCAGGCTGGTGGTGGTGTAATAGTGTGGGGGATATTTTCTTGGCACACTTTGGGCCCACTTAGAACCTATTGAGCATTGTCCTCTTCCGGACCACCCACTGTATATATACTCCATTACTTTGATGTTATATATACCATTTTTATGGCAGCATATAGCTGTCATAACCCTGGTTTATAGGCAGCAGGAGAGGTTCATGACACGTAATGCCCTGTACACACGATCGGAAATGCCGCCAGCAAAACTCCGATGAGAGCTTTTGGTCGGAAAATGCGACCGTGTGTATGCTCCATCAGACTTTTGCTGGCGGAATTCCAGCCAGCAAAAGATTGAGACCATGTTCTCAATTTTTCGGTCTGGAAAAGTTCCTAACCGAAAATGTGATCGTCTGTTTGCAATTTGGACGCGCAAAAAATCACGCATGCTCGGAAGCATTGAACTTCATTTTCTCGGCTCGTTGTAGTGTTGTACGTCACCGCGTTCTTGGCGGTCAAAAGTTCAGAGAACTTTTGTGTGACCATGTGTATGCAAGGCAAGCTTGAGCGGAATCCCGTCGGAAAAACCATCCAAGTTTTTTCGACGGAAATTGCGCTCGTGTGTACGGGGCATAAAGTATCTATTAACCCAGCATAACATCGTCTTTCACAAAAAAATGTGCTAAATTTACTGGGGGTTTTTTTTCTTTATTCATGAAAGTGTATTTTTTTCCCAAAAAATTGTGTTTGAAAGACCGTTGCGCAAATACAGTGCAACATAAAATATTGCAACAATCTCCATTTTATTCTCTAGGGTCTCTGCTAAAAAAAATATATATATATATATATATATATATATATATATATATATATATATATATATATATATATATATAAAATGTTTGGGGTTCTAAGTAATTTATTAGCAAAAGATACTAATTTAAGCTTGTAAACAACAAGTGTCGGAAAAAGGCCTGGTCTTCAAGAGGTTAAACGCCACGGCCTACTTGAGTATTTTGGCTGACCATGTCCATCCCTTTATGACTATCTTCTGATGGCTCCTTCCAGCAGGACAATGCACCATGTCACAAAGCTCCAATCATCTCACCACTGGACAATGAGGTCCCTGTACTCCAATGGCCTCCAGAGTCACCAAATCTCAATCCAATAGTGCACCTTTGGGATGTGGTGGAATGGGAGATTTGCATCATGGAGGTGCAGCCGACAAATCTGCAGCAACTGCGTGATGCTATCATGTCAATATGGACCAAAATCTCTGAGGAATGTATCCAACACCCTGTTGAATTTATGCCACCAAGAATGAAGGCAGTTCTGAAGGCAAAAGGGGGTCCAACCCAGGAATAGCAAGGCGTACCTAATAAAGTGGCCGGTGAGTGTATAAATATGAGAAAATTATGCTAATCTATAGAAATCAGAATATGTAGTGGAGTAGGGAGGATGGTTCTTACTAGGGATGAGCTTCGTGTTCGAGTCGAACCCATGTTCGACTCGAACATCGGCTGTTCGACCGTCCGTCGAATTGCGAACGATATGGGCCGTTCGCGCCAAATTCGTGTGGCGCGTCACGGCCCATAATTCACTGCGGCATCGCAGTGCATTGCTGGCTGATGATTGGCCAAGCATGCACTATGACCCGCATGCTTGGCCAATCACAGCGCCGTCAGTAGAGAGAGCTGTAATTGGCCAAAGCCAGGGTGGCTTTGGCCAATTATGGCTCAGGGGATTTAGTACACACCCCACACTATATAAGGCCGCCTGCACGGCGGCCCTGTGTAGTGTGTGTTCCGGTGTGCTGAGAGATAGAGAGAGAGAGAGACAGTGTCATTTGATTTGAGTTAGATAGATTAGGCAGAACAGTCAGTCAGTTAGCTGCACTTACAGTGTATTGTGTATATATATGCATCCCAGGTGTTGCATATATATATATACACTGTATTCAGTTTAGCTAGATCCGTTCCTGTTATCTTCTATCTAGACTATTTAGTGCAGTGTGTCCTGCTCACAGTGTTCAGCTAGATCCGTTCCTGCTATTTACATTCAGTGCAGTGCGTCCTGCTCACAGTGTTCAGCTAGATCCGTTCCTGCTATTTACATTCAGTGCAGTGCGTCCTGCTCACAGTGTTCAGCTAGATCCGTTCCTGCTATTTACATTCAGTGCAGTGCGTCCTGCTCACAGTGTTCAGCTAGATCCGTTCCTGCTATTGACATTCAGTGCAGTGCGTCCTGCTCACAGTGTTCAGCTAGATCCGTTCCTGCTATTTACATTCAGTGCAGTGCGTCCTGCTCACAGTGTTCAGCTAGATCCGTTCCTGCTATTTACATTCAGTGCAGTGCGTCCTGCTCACAGTGTTCAGCTAGATCCGTTCCTGCTATTTACATTCAGTGCAGTGCGTCCTGCTCACAGTGTTCAGCTAGATCCGTTCCTGCTATTTACATTCAGTGCAGTGCGTCCTGCTCACAGTGTTCAGCTAGATCCGTTCCTGCTATTTACATTCAGTGCAGTGCGTCCTGCTCACAGTGTTCAGCTAGATCCGTTCCTGCTATTTACATTCAGTGCAGTGCGTCCTGCTCACAGTGTTCAGCTAGATCCGTTCCTGCTATTTACATTCAGTGCAGTGCGTCCTGCTCACAGTGTTCAGCTAGATCCGTTCCTGCTATTTACATTCAGTGCAGTGCGTCCTGCTCACAGTGTTCAGCTAGATCCGTTCCTGCTATTTACATTCAGTGCAGTGCGTCCTGCTCACAGTGTTCAGCTAGATCCGTTCCTGCTATTTACATTCAGTGCAGTGCGTCCTGCTCACAGTGTTCAGCTAGATCCGTTCCTGCTATTTACATTCAGTGCAGTGCGTCCTGCTCACAGTGTTCAGCTAGATCCGTTCCTGCTATTTACATTCAGTGCAGTGCGTCCTGCTCACAGTGTTCAGCTAGATCCGTTCCTGCTATTTACATTCAGTGCAGTGCGTCCTGCTCACAGTGTTCAGCTAGATCCGTTCCTGCTATTTACATTCAGTGCAGTGCGTCCTGCTCACAGTGTTCAGCTAGATCCGTTCCTGTTATCTTCCTACTGACAGGCAGGCTTGTCTGGTTACAGTATATAAAGCTACCTGAAGAAAATTACAGGTGTTCTTTTTGATCCTATTAGTACCACGGTCAGGCAGCTAGACTATTTACATTTAGTACAGTGTGTCCTGCTCACAGTGTTCAGCTAGATCCGTTCCTGTTATCTTCCTACTGACAGGCAGGCTTGTCTGGTTACAGTATATAAAGCTACCTGAAGAAAATTACAGGTGTTCTATCCCAGCTTAGTGCAGCTACAGGCCATTAGTATGTCTGGAAGGCCAAGAAGGAGAGGCAGACAGTCACAAGCCAATAAGAGAGGGCAAGCAGGCTCTGTGTCTAGTGCTGGTCGTGGAGACGGTGCATCCTCATCAGCACGTGGCCATGGGACACGCTTGGCCTTTTTTTCGGCAGCTGGCCGTGTTGAGCCGCAACATGCGGAAGACTTGGTCGAGTGGATGACCAAGCCGTCCTCATCCTCCTCATCCTCTCTCACCCATGCCCAGGGTGCTTTGTCTGGCAAAGCAGCGGCCTCTTCCCTCAGCTCAATGTCATCAGTGACTCCTTCCCTAGCTCCACCATGTCCTCATGAGGATTCCCTCGAACTGTTTGACCACAGTGTTGGGTACATGCTCCAGGAGGATGCCCAGCGTTTGGAAGGCTCTGATGATGATACTGAGCTCGATGAAGGCAGTAACATGAGCACGGACAGAGGGGGTGCCCAAGAAGGACAGCAATCTGGCAGTCATGCTCCCCCTGCTGCAGCATACTGCCAGGTTTGCTCCAGTGATGAGGAGGGAGGGGATGATGAGGTCACTGACTCAACGTGGGTGCCTGATAGGAGAGAGGAGGAGGAGGAGGAGGAGGAGGCGGCACATCACCAACGAGGCAGGATGCCCTCCAGGGGCCAGCCTAAGGGCAGCACATTGACTGCATCACACCCCAAAGCTCCACATGTGCAGGGCGCTGCAGTCTCTGCGCGTTATTCAAAAAGTTCTTTGGTGTGGGCCTTTTTTGAGACGAGTGCATCAGATCGCACCGCTGCTATTTGCAACATATGTCTCAAGCGTATCTCGCGTGGCCAAAACATCTCCCGCTTGGGTACCACATGCTTGACCAGACATATGTTGACCTGCCATGCAGTTCGTTGGCAAGCGTATCTGAAAGACCCACACCAAAGAACAAAGAGGATCTCTCCTTGCTCCTCATCAGCTGAGATTTCCAACCCCACTAGACCTTCAGTCCTCTCTGAGACCTGCAGTGAGAGGAATGAAGGTGTAGAATTAGGTGTGTCACAGCCAAGTACTTGTGGGCAATCTGCTTTTGGTACACCGACGTCAGATTGTACCAGGCAAATTTCCCTGCCCCAGCTGCTGCACCGCCGAAAGAAGTTTGCTCCCAGCCATCCACATGCCCAGCGGTTGAATGCTAGCTTGGCAAAATTGCTAGCACTTCAACTGCTGCCTTTTCAGTTGGTAGACTCTGCCCCCTTCCGTGAGTTTGTGGAATGTGCGGTTCCTCAGTGGCAGGTACCCAAACGCCACTTTTTCTCACGGAAGGCGATTCCGGCTCTCTACCGGCATGTGGAAGGCAATGTCCATGCCTCGCTGGACAGGGCGGTCAGCGGTAAGGTGCATATTACCGCTGACTCATGGTCCAGCAGGCATGGACAGGGACGTTACTTAAGTTTCACGGCGCATTGGGTGACTCTGCTGGCAGCTGGGAAGGATGCAGGACAAGGTGCAGTAGTGTTGGAGGTTGTTCCGCCACCACGCCTCCAAAATGCTGATTGTGACACACCTCTCTCCTCCACCCCCTCCTCTTCTTCTTCCTCCATGGCCTCTTCCTCGGAACCAGCGGTGCTCCGTAGGCGTTCAAGGGGCTACGCAAGTACGCAGGCCAAAAGATGCCATGCGGTGCTTGAGCTGGTGTGCTTGGGGGACAGGAGCCACACTGGGGCAGAGGTTCTGTCAGCTCTGCAGGGGCAGGTTCAGAGGTGGTTGACGCCACGCCAACTTAAGGCAGGAATGGTGGTTTGCGACAATGGCACCAACCTCCTCTCTGCCCTCCGACAGGGACAACTGACCCATGTGCCCTGTTTGGCTCACGTCCTTAACTTGGTGGTGCAGCGGTTCTTGGGCAGGTACCCGGGCTTACAGGATGTCCTGAGGCAGGCCAGGAAAGTCTGTGTGCATTTCCGCCGGTCATATAATGCCAGTGCTCGGCTGACGGACCTCCAAAAGGAGTTTAACCTGCCCAAGAACCGCCTAATCTGTGACATGCCCACCAGGTGGAACTCGACGTTGGCCATGCTGCAGCGGCTGCACACGCAGCAGAGGGCCATCAATGAGTACCTGTGCGACTATGGCACCAGGACAGGGTCAGGGGACCTTGGTTTTTTTTCCCCACGCCAGTGGGCCATGATCAGGGATGCATGCACTGACCTGTCACCATTCGAGGAGGCCACGAGGATGGTGAGCACTGACAGTGCATGCATCAGTGACACTGTCCCCCTTGTCCACCTGTTGGAGCACACGCTGCGTGGAATAATGGACAGGGCACTTGAGGCAGAACAGAGGCAGGAAGAGGAGGACTTCCTTAGCTCTCAAGGCCCCCTTTATCCAGACAGTGTTCCTGCGTGCCCGCCGATCACACAGGAAGAGGACGAGGAGGAGGAGGAGGAGGAGGAGGAAGATTGTGTCAGTATGGAGGTGGAGCCTGGCACTCAGCATCAGCAGTCTTTAAGGGATCAGTCCCAAGGAACACATGGACTTGTACGTGGCTGGGAGGAGGTGGCTGCGGACGTTGTTGTCCTTAGTGACCCAGAGGACTCCGGACCGAATGCCTCAGCAAACCTACGCTGCATGGCCTCCCTGATCCTGCAAAGCCTGCGTAAGGATCCTCGTATTCGTGGTATCAAGGAGAAGGACCAATACTGGCTGGCAACCCTCCTTGATCCACGTTACAAGGGTAAGGTTGCGGACCTTATCTTGCCATCGCAGAGGGAGCAGAGGATGAAACATCTTCGGGAGGCCTTGCAGAAAGGTCTGTGCAACGCGTTCCCAGAGACTGGGAGGTTACAAACTCCTGTTTCTGGACAACGTGTTGCTGAGGCTTCGGTCAGTCAAAGAAGGAGCGGTGGAGAAGGTGGCCGTCTGACCGATGCGTTCAGACAATTTTTTGGTCCGCAGCCCCAAGGTATGATCGGTTCCAGCAACCATCGCCAGCGTCTGTTTTACATGGTGCAGGAATACCTAGGGGCAAGATCAGACTTGGACACCTTTCCCACCGAAAATCCTCTGGGTTACTGGGTCTTGAGGATGGATCACTGGCCAGAGCTTGCACAGTATGCAATTGAGCTACTGGCCTGTCCTGCATCCAGCGTTCTTTCGGAACGTACATTCAGTGCTGCTGGAGGCGTGGTAACCGATCACAGGGTGCGTCTGTCCACTGACTCGGTCGATCGGCTGACCTTCATAAAAATGAATCAGTCTTGGATCACCACCAGCTACCAAGCACCTGATGCTGATGTAACTGAATAATTTTTTTCAGATCCCTTCAAAGACTGCCTATGCTGATGCTGAGTGATTATCCCTGAGTAATTATCCTCTTCCTCCTCAATCATCACGCTGATAGCTTGTAAGAACATTTTTGGTTCTGGGCGCCACCACCAGTGCCTAAGGCACAATTTTTCAGCCCCTGTATAACAGGGGCGTGTAATTACAATTTTTGATGTAATACTTTGCAGCACGGCTCGTTCCTGCATTCCAACTAGAGTGTCTGTGAGGGGTTGCAGTGTTGTGGCACCAGCACCAGTGCCTAAGGCCCAATTTTTCTGCCCCTGTCTAACAGGGGCGTGTAATTACAATTTTTGATGCAATACTTTGCAGCAGTGCTCGTTCCTGCGTTCCAACTAGAGTGTCTGTGAGGGGTTGCAGTGTTGTGGCACCAGCACCAGTGCCTAAGGCCCAATTTTTCTGCCCCTGTCTAACAGGGGCGTGTAATTACAATTTTTGATGCAATACTTTGCAGCAGTGCTCGTTCCTGCGTTCCAACTAGAGTGTCTGTGAGGGGTTGCAGTGTTGTGGCACCAGCACCAGTGCCTAAGGCCCAATTTTTCTGCCCCTGTCTAACAGGGGCGTGTAATTACAATTTTTGATGCAATACTTTGCAGCAGTGCTCGTTCCTGCGTTCCAACTAGAGTGTCTGTGAGGGGTTGCAGTGTTGTGGCACCAGCACCAGTGCCTAAGGCCCAATTTTTCTGCCCCTGTCTAACAGGGGCGTGTAATTACAATTTTTGATGCAATACTTTGCAGCAGTGCTCGTTCCTGCGTTCCAACTAGAGTGTCTGTGAGGGGTTGCAGTGTTGTGGCACCAGCACCAGTGCCTAAGGCCCAATTTTTCTGCCCCTGTCTAACAGGGGCGTGTAATTACAATTTTTGATGCAATACTTTGCAGCAGTGCTCGTTCCTGCGTTCCAACTAGAGTGTCTGTGAGGGGTTGCAGTGTTGTGGCACCAGCACCAGTGCCTAAGGCCCAATTTTTCTGCCCCTGTCTAACAGGGGCGTGTAATTACAATTTTTGATGCAATACTTTGCAGCAGTGCTCGTTCCTGCGTTCCAACTAGAGTGTCTGTGAGGGGTTGCAGTGTTGTGGCACCAGCACCAGTGCCTAAGGCCTAATTTTTCAGCTCCTGTTCAACAGGGGCATGTAATTACAATTCTTGATCTAATATTTCACAGCAGGGCCCTGTGAGGGCTTACAGTGTTTTGGCCACAGCAACACCTAAGGCCCAAATTTCTGCTGAGTATATAGGGCAGGACCCTACTTTCAAACATCTAACTTACAAACGACTCCTACTTGCAAACGGAAGGAGACAACAGGAAGTGAGATGAAATCTACCCATAGGAAGGGAAATTCTCTCATGTAAGAGTTAATATGGGAAAACAATTTCTCCTTTCCACTGATGCTTTCCAATCCTTGTTCCACAAAAAAACCCAAATTTTCAAAAAACATTTTTCATTGGGACAAAAAAGTGAGGTGAAATCTTCTGAAGAGGAGGAAAGACGCAAAACAAATGTCACAGGGGTGATAACCCTTCCCTATGTTTTCCAAAAAGCTTAGAAAAGATTTTTTGGCTGGAGCTAAACACATTAAAAATGTTCAAAATTACAAAGAGATTCTACTTAACAACAAACCTACAGTCCCTGTCTTGTTTGCACCGCCTGTATACTGCTGTTCAGAGTATATAGGGACCTTTCCTTATTTTAATTTGGGTGCGGGGTTCCCCTTAATATCCATACAAGACCCAAAGGGCCTGGTAATGGACTGGGGGGTACCCATGCCGTTTGTCTCACTGATTTTCATCCATATTGCCAGGACCCGACATGACATTAAACCCGCAAGCAGTTTTAAATGAGATTTTTTCCTTTAAAAATGACATTTGGTGCAGGGACTGTTCTAAACATGGGAAACACGCGTCACTTTACAGGCATACTATAGACACCCCCCAGGTACGATATTTAAAGGAATATTTCACTTTTTTTTTTTTACTTTAAGCATCATTAAAATCACTGCTCCCGAAAAAACGGCCGTTTTTAAAAGTTTTTTTTGCATTGATACATGTCCCCTGGGGTAGGACCCGGGTCCCCAAACCCTTTTTAGGACAATACCATGCAAATTAGCCTTTAAAATGAGCACTTTTGATTTCGAACGTTCGAGTCCCATAGACGTCAATGGGGTTCTAACGTTCGTGCGAACTTTCGGTCCGTTCGCGGGTTCTGGTGCGAACCGAACCGGGGGGTGTTCGGCTCATCCCTAGTTCTTACCTTTGTCTATTGGATTGCTCTGTAGACTTGGTCCTATTTCTCTTGGGTCTTTGCAGTGTCCTCAGGATTCTGGTCCTGTTTGGTCCTTGCAGTGTTCTGAGCTCCATCTTCTCCTCTGCACTCTTATACACCCAGAGGGAACTCATTACTAGATATCATAAAAATGAAATCTGTGAATCTGGGATATTCCTGAGCTGTTTTACTTTCCCTTCTCAGATTTTTTGTCAAGACGTTACCACATTTGCGGAGACCTCTAGTGGTCTCTCCAGTTATTCATCTTCGTGTACGGAGACGTACTGAAATCCCTTCAACTGAACCGCAATTTCTGCTTCTCTGTTGAGGAAGTCCTACAAAGTCGTGACAACATGTCCGTATACTGAGTGTGATTCCTTATCTGCTGTATCTGAATAATCTGATATAAATAAGATTAGATGTTTAGTGGAACTTCCCTTCTCACCGTGCTCAGGTGCAGTCACAGTCCCTTTTAAAGGAAAACACCAGGGTTAAAAAGTTAAAAAGTTTATTTAAAATCAGATTTGTAACAAATGTTGTCCCATGTGCTACCTGCTGGAATAATTGGCTGTTCTTCACAACTTACACTTTTTTCTTGCCAGGAAGTATAGAATCCATTGAGGGTAGTATTGGGGGTATTAGTGGTAGGTTGACCAAAGCACATAAACCCAAGATAAGTATAGTAGCAGGTCCTATTTACAATCTCGGAACACCCAATAAGAGGATAATATGCGACCGGTCTAAACTACGTGGCATGTTCACCAATGCCAGGAGCCTGGCGGACAAGATGGGTGAACTAGAGATACTGTTGTACAAGGAGGATTTGGATTTTGTGGGAATTTCAGAGACCTGGTTCAACAGCTCTCATGATTGGCTGGCAAACATTCAAGGGTATACCCTTTATCGCAGGGATAGAGAGGGTAAAAAAGGGGGAGGGGTATGCCTATATATCAAGAATAATGTACAAGTGAATGTGAGAGATGACATCACTGAGGGAGCTAGGGAGGAGGTGGAATCCTTATGGGTAGAGCCCCAAAGAGATGAAGCTAAGGGGAAAATAATACTGGGAGTATGCTATAGACCCCCTAACCTGAGGGAGGAGGGGGAGACAGATCTCCTATCACAATTTGGATTAGCAGCAAGGATGGGAAGTGTTATCATAATGGGGGATTTTAACTATCCAGACATAAACTGGGTGGAGGCAAAGACGCATTCGTCCAAGGCTCACCAGTTCCTAAATATCTTGCAGGACAATTTTATGGGTCAGATGGTAGACACACCAACTAGAAATAAAGCGTTACTGGATCTACTGATTACCAACAATACAGACCTGATCACGGATGTGAAAATACGGGGCAATTTAGGTAACAGCGATCACAGGTCAATTGGCTTCAGTATAAATCACACAAATAGGAAACATAAGGGGAATACAAAGACACTGAATTTCAAAAGAGCCAACTTCCCTAAACTACGAGCCTTGCTAGAAATCATAAATTGGGATAAAATCTTAGGAACAAAGAACACGGTGGAGAGAGGGGTTTGCTTTTAGAGCATATTAAATAAGGGCATTAGCCAATGCATCCCATTGGGTAATAAATTTAAAAGAGCAAACAAAAGTCCTGGGTGGCTTAACTCCAATGTAAAAATGCATATAAAAGCAAAGGAGAAGGCCATCAAAAAATACAGGGTTGAGGGATCATCATCAGCATTCAGACTTTATAAAGAATTCAACAAGAAATATTTGGGTGCAATTAGGACGGCTAAGATAGAACATGAAAGACACAAAGCGGAGGAGAGCAAAAAAAATCCCAAGAAATTCTTTAAGTATGTAAACAGTAAAAAAGGGAGGACAGACCATATTGGCCCCATAAAGAATGAGGAAGGACATCTGGTTACAAAGGATGGGGAGATGACGAAGGTATTGAATTTATTCTTCTCCTCAGTCTTCACGAGTGAATCAGAGGGCTTCAGTAACCAAAACTGCAGTGTTTATCCTCAGGACACATCACAGGAAGCACCTCCATGGTTAACAGAGGACAGAATTAAAATTAGACTTGGGAAACTTATCATTAAAACCACTGGGAACAGATGGCTTGCACCCGAGGGTACTTAGGGAACTCAAGTAATTGCCAGACCATTGTTCCTAATTTTTAAAGACAGTCTACTGACTGGAATGGTACCAGCTGATTGGAGAAAAGCCAATGTAGCACCAATATTTAAAAAGGGCCCAAAATACATCCCTGGGAATTACAGACCAGTTAGCCTAACATCAATAGTATGTAAACTCTTGGAGGGGATGATAAGGGACTATATACAAGATTTTAGTAATGAGAACGGTATCATTAGCAGTAATCAGCATGGATTCATGAAGAATCATTCTTGCCAAACCAATCTACTAACCTTCTATGAGGAGGTGAGTTGCCATCTAGATAAAGGAAGGCCCGTAGACGTGGTGTATCTGGATTTTGCAAAAGCATTTGACACAGTTCCCCATAAACGTTTACTGTACAAAATAAGGTCCGTTGGCATGGACCATAGGGTGAGTACATGGATTGAAAACTGGCTACAAGGGCGAGTTCAGAGGGTGGTGATAAATGGGGAGTACTCGGAATGGTCAGGGGTGGGAAGTGGGTCCCCCAGGGTTATGTGCTGGGACCAATCCTATTTAATTTGTTCATAAACGACCTGGAGCATGGGGTAAACAGTTCAATCTCTGTATTTGCGGACGATAATAAGCTAAGCAGGGCAATAACTTCTCCGCAGGATGTGGAAACGTTGCAAAAAGATCTGAACACATGAATGGGGTGGGCAACTACATGGCAAATGAGGTTCAATGTAGAAAAATGTAAAATAATGCATTTGGGTGCCAAAAATATGAATGCAATCTATACACTGGGGGGAGAACCTCTGGGGGGAATCTAGGATGGAAAAGGACCTGGGGGTCCTAGTAGATGGTAGGCTCAGCAATGGAATGCAATGCCAAGCTGCAGCTAACAAAGCAAACAGAATATTGGCATGCATTAAAAAGGGGATCAACACCAGAGATAAAACGATAATTCTTCCGCTCTACAAGACTCTGGTCCGTCCGCACCTGGAGTATGCTGTCCAGTTCTGGGCACCAGTCCTCAAGAAGGATGTCCTGGAAATGGAGTGAGTACAAAGAAGGGCAACAAAGCTAATAAAGGGTCTGGAGGATATTAGTTATGAGGAAAGGTTACGAGCACTGAACTTATTCTCTCTGGAGAAGAGATGCTTGAGAGGGGATATGATTTCAATATACAAATACTGGTGACCCCACAATAGGAATAAAACTTTTTTGCAGAAGGGAGTTTAACAAGACTCGTGGCCACTCATTAAAATTAGAAGAAAAGAGGTTTAACCTTAAACTACGTATAGGGTTCTTTACTGTAAGAGCGGCAAGGATGTGGATTTTCCTTTCACAGGCGGTGGTCTCAGCGGGGAGCATCGATACTATTAGATAAGCACCTGAACGACCGCAACATACAGGGATATACAATGTAATACTGACATATAATTACACACATGGGTTGGACTTTATGGACGTGTGTCTTTTTTCAACCTGACCTACTATGTAACTATGTAATTGATAGTGTATAACAGGGGTGCCCAATCTCTTGAGGAGCGAGAGACACTTTAGCGACTTGGTAACCAGTCGCGAGCCACAATGAGTGGAGTGGGCAGATGGCAGGTCCGTGTGCACTGTGCATATGCAAAGCAGACACGGACACAGTCCCCTCTACTCTATGGGCCCTCCAATCCGATCCGCCCAGACAGAAGGGGACGGATCCCCTTCTGTTTTTTTTTTTGAGCAGATTGGATTGGAGATAGGCGGTTGTAAATGGACACAAGTCCATTTACATCTGTCAGCCAATGCCTTAAAAGGCCTTTTTAAACGATTTTATACGAGCCGGGTAAGATGGATAGCAAAGTAATTTGTGGCGTGTTTGGGATAATTACCCCAGTTGCACGAGTATAGAGCTGGAGTATCACATCCCAAAAATTATCTACGGATGGACATTCCCACCAGGTATGCAAAAGCGAACCCTTAGCGGAGTGACAGCGCCAACAAAGGTCTGAGACATTTGGCTATATCCAGTGAAGCAACAACGAGCATCTATACCAACGGGAAAGAAGCTTGAAATTCGTCTCACGTGCCTTAGTTGCTGACGACATACTATGTGTGAGGACAAAGGCTTTTTCCCATTCCTCTGGGTTAATTTGGACACTCAAGTCCATATTCCACTTATTTGTAAACTCCGGGAAGCATGGGTGAAGTCTAATGCCGCGTACACACGGTCGGACTTTTCGTCTACAAAAGTCCAACGGACGCTGACGGACTAAAGCTGGCTGGTAATCCGATCGTGTGTGGGCTTCTCCGGACTTTCAACTGACTTTTTTAGCCTCAAATCCGACGTACTTTAGATTTGAAACATGCTTCAAATCTTTCCGACGGACTCGAGTCCGGTCGAAAAATCCGCTCGTCTGTATGCTAGTCTGACGGACAAAAACCCACGCTAGGGCAGCTATTGGCTACTGGCTATGAACTTCCTTATTTTAGTCCGGTGTACGTCATCACGTAAGAATTCGACGGACTTTTGTGTGATCGTGTGTAGGCAAGTCTGTTCGTTAGAAAGTCCGCCGCAAGTCCGCCAAAAGTCCGTCGAAAGTCTGTCGGACAGGCTGTCGGACTTTTGTAGCTGAAAAGTCCGACCGTGTGTACGCGGCATAAGACTAAGAACCCTATACACTGCAGAAAGAATATGATCTGGTATAGAATCAGAAGAGACTCAAAGGTATCTGGCTCTCTATTAAATACATCCCTTGAAAGGAAGGACAAAAGAAAGGACGATAGTTTCAGATATTCCAGCCAAAGTGTAATTGATTGCTGCTGTATAGCAATCAAATTTGATAACAATGGAAGAGTTCCCTGGCAAAGAATTTGAGATATTCGACGATTTGACTCCTTATTCCATAACCAGAAACGTCTCCGTGCCACTGCCCGAGGGAACCCTGGGTTACCGAACAAGGGCATCATTAATCCCACTTTAGGAGAAAGTCCTAATTGGGTTTGCAATTTATCCCAGACACGCAGTAAATGTGCTGTAAGACCCAAATCCTGCAGACAGGCCTGTCTAGAAGAGTAGAAAGCGGCTGTCTTATGAAGGTGTAAACCATGAAAATCCATATCAGGAATATATCGTTAGCAGAATGAAAGGAAGTCTCTTATGCATTTGATGTCTATACTTACACAAACTTGTGCCTTAAAATGTATGTACAATGAAACTCACACAAAATGTTTGGTGTAATGTATTGTTTATTATTTTATCTAAGCAATTACTTTGTAAAATGAATCTTATCCAAATAAAGTTGGCTTTTTCCAATTAAAAAAAAAAATGTGCTGAAAGGATAAAGAAGAGAGTAAGCCACGGACAGAGATATCTATCCAGGGAAGTGCCTGGAGATCAAAAGGGGCAATCAACTGTTCTATATGTACCCATTGTTTAGGGTGAGAATGATGGAACCGGTTTACTAGTCTAGTTAACACCACTGCAGAGTGGTAATAATATAGGTCCGGTGCCCCTACACCACCCTTTGCTTTAGGGAGAGATAGAATTCTCCTTTGTAATCTAGGTCTATTGCAACCCCAAATAAATCTTGTAAAAGCAGATTGTAGAGTAACAAAAAAGGAACGAAGGACCACTATGGGAATGGTTTGGAAAAGATAGAGGAATTGCGGTACTATATCCATTTTTAAGATATTGATCCTCCCAAACCATGAATAATGGGTTTGATCATACTTTTTTAGATCTTGTATTGTACGCTGCATAAGAGGGTGATAATTTTCTATATATAACTTGGTAGGGTCTTGTGGAATTTTAATACCCAGATATTTAAGTGTCGAAGTGCAAATCTTAAATGGGAAATTTTTCCCAAGGGCCTGGACTTGATGTGGTGACAGAGATATATTAAGAATTTCTGATTTGGACATTTTTTTTTTAATTACTCAGAGCCCCAAAACGCCGAAATTCATACAGAATAGAGGGCATGGAGACATGTGGGTTGGTGACATAAAGTAGCAAGTCGTCAGCAAATACTGCCAACTTCACCTCCTGCCCGTCTAATGATATGCCTGTAATACAAGAAGTTTGTCTAAGAGCTGTTACCAGATGTTCCATTACTAAGACGAATAAGAGGGGAGACAGCAGACATCTCTGGCGCGTACCATTTTGAATAGGAATGTTAGAAGACAACGGCTGATTAATCCGTATTCTGGCCTTTGGCTTAGTATAGAGTGCCATGATTTTCCTTAACAGGACTGGTCCTAGTCCTATTTGAATCAAAGTTTGTTCCAAAAATGGCCACCCAACACGATCAAATGCCCTCTCTGCATCAACAGTGTACCAATGAGGGGGAAGTGGATACACACAAAGGCCCCATGGTCAGACCCGAGAGAGAGACCAACTTTTATCACAATCAACAATAAATATGAGAAAGATATCAAACTATTTAGCAGTCCAAAAAAAAGCTTACATTCACCTATATGAAACCCGGATGCTTCCCAGAGCTAGTGTATGGGATCCCAGGAGAAAAGGAGCAAAAAAAAAAGGTGGGGAGGAAAGGAAACCACACCACAACATTTCCCCCAACTTTTCCTATTGCCGCAACACATGATTTCCAGCCAGTTCATCTACTAGGAACTATAACTGGGTAGCAATCGGACGTGATAGGTCCAACACCCGCCCATCATACCCAATACACTAGACCAGCCTCCCAACACATATAAAAAATATTGCATGGTTCCTATAGGGGGAAACAAAAGGGGTTGGCGTACATACACTTTATGAGATATACAACCGCCCCCTTGATCCCCTAAATCTATATGCATATGTGCACGCGCGCATGTGCATACATGCACAATCTACAGGAACCCCCGTAGTTGTCACCACTAGTAGATTCCACAAATATTTCTTTGTCATGCGCAGGTGACACGGTCAGGGCAACAGGTTAATATATACACAACAAATGCTACTTACCTACATAGCACCTATACCACACAGCCCCCCCCCCCCCCCCCCGCGTGCACGACAAATAGCCACACTGCAGCATATATTGTACATATAGAATTTTTCCCCCAGGTAAGTCACCCCCTCCGGAGGAGTGTTTCTAACCATGGGGGAGAAGCGGAAATTTAAAAAAAGGGAGGGTGAGAAAGAAAGAAAAAAAAAAAAAAAATATATATATATATATATATATATATATATATATATATATATATATATATATATAATATCAAAACCTACATCCTACATTAATGACATATATCATCATCATCCTATATCACATATTAAGAATTAATCAAAATCAAGGATCAATCAAGAATCAAGGATTAATCAAAAATCTCTCATTTAAATCTCTAAAAAATAATCTTGCATCTCAAAAAAAAAGAAAAAAAAATCAAACTACATGGGGAAACTTTATTATTGTTATTATTATTGAAATCCCCTTTTTAACCAATGGGGGGAGCCAATTCCTGATCTACCGGGATGTTCCCCCGATACAGGGACCCGACGCCCTTCACTCCAAAACAAGGAATATGACTGGGGCCACTCAAAGGGTGGAGAAAGCTCTGGCAGCTCCAGAGCTGTTAACACTGCCAGGATATCTAATGGACCATGGATAATTAGCCACTTGCCATCCTTCCGGATCTGCAGCTGGAATGGAAAGTTCCAACGGTAAGGAATATTACTGTCTTGTAGCAATGCAAGGAAAGGTTTTAGGGCCTTCCTCTTTTCTAGGGTGAAGCGAAACAGATTTGGCAACAATTGGATGGTAGTCCCTTTATAATCAATTGGGCCCTGCACTCTGGCTTTCCTCATAATGTCCTCTTTTACATGAAAAAAAGTGTATTCAGCATACGTCTCTTGGTTTGGCTGGATCAGGATTTTGTGGCCCCAGAGCCCGATGAACCCTATCAAGTTCCAAATTGACCGGCTCTGTTGTCCCCAATATAGAGTTAAAAAATGCCTTTAACCTTTTCTGAGAGATCCTCTACACCCATTGCCTCCGGCAACCCTCGAATCAGAATATTATTCCGCCGGTTGCGATTATCTTGATCCTCAATGAGTGAGTACAATGTTTGTATATGAGATTCATGTTTATCTAGTTGATCATGCATGTGAATAGCGTCAGCCAGGATTGTAACAGATTCTTCTAATTCTGATGTTTTAGCACGGGTTACTTGTAGTTCAGTTTTAACCAACTGGATTTCCATGTGATAACCCTGCTCCAAGCACTGCATGAACGCCTCCATCTCACTCCGTGTTGGTAAAGCTTTTAGAAACCCTTGTAAATTCCCCCCATCTTCCCCATCCAGTGGCGGAAGTATAGGGGTCGCTGAGGTCGCCATGGCGACTGGGCTCCATGCTGCAGGGGGCCCTTGAGGGCCCCCCTGTTTATCTTGATAGGAGGAGCATCTGAGATCGATCTCCCCATCGTCGGCCGAACTGTAATCGGCACTGTGCAGGGAGCTTGTCACACTGCTCTAAAGTGAAAGCACAGTGTGTGCTGTGCTCTTTGTCTCCCCCTACAGTGCAGTACCCGGCAGGAAGAGGTGAGGTAAAGCACTGCCGTTTTTTAAAAGGTTTTCTGTATGTGTGTGTTCTTATGTGTGTTTATATGTGTGTTCATGTATGTGTTTGCACGTGTTTATGTGTGTATTTATATATGTATATGTGTTTGTGTGTGTATATACAGTATATGTGTGTGTATATTATGTGTGTGTTTATCTATGTGTATGTGTGTGTGTGTGTGTGTGTTTAGATGCAGTGATGGCCCGTGCATTAAGGGCGCACGGGCGCCGCCCCCTCTCTCCAGCCACCCCTTTATCACCAATAGATAGATTCATGCATTGCATGAATCTATCTATGGCCGCCGCTGCCACCCCCTATTCAGGCGCTCAGCCCCTTTTTGGGCGCAGGGAACCTGAATTACAGCGGCGGGGGGTGTTTTTGAAGCACCAGATTAGAGCCATAGGCTCTAATAGGCATCAAAAAAGGTGACCTCGCAGGCCACTCAGCTGTGTTAGAAAAGCGAATGACTATTCGCTTTCCTAACACTAAACTGCCTCTCCACCAATCAGGTGCTCGGGTCTGTTACCCGTCACCTGATTGGCTGAAACGACAGGCGCCGCTATTGGACGCCTATCAGGAGGAGAGGACGGGAGATGTGGACAGCAGGAGATGCATGGATGACCCCACTCGTCGCAGTCACCCGCTGCCCCACCAAGACAGGGTAAGTGCCGATGAGCGGTCGGGGGTCACACTGGGGGCATTCAAGGGCACGCTGGCAGCATTTAATGGACACACTGGCAGCATTTGATGGGCACACAGGCAGCATTTGATGGGCACACTGGCTGCGTTTGATGGGCACAGTGGCAGCGTTTGGCACAGTGGCTGCGTTTGATGGAATGCTGGCAGCATTTAATGGGCACAGTGGCAGCGTTTGATGGCACAGTGGCAGCATTTGATGGGCACACTGGCAGCGTTTGATGGGCACACTGGCAGCATTTGATGGGCATTGTGGCAGCGTTTGGCACAGTGGCATCAATTGATGGCACAGTGGCTGCGTTTGATGGCACACTGGCAGCATTTAAGTGGCACAGTGGCAGTGTTTGATGGGCACACTGGCAGCGTTTGATGGGCACAGTGGCAGCGTTTGATGGGCACAGTGGCAGCGTTTGATGGGCACAGTGGCTGCATTTGATGGGCACAGTGGCAGCGTTTGGCACAGTGGCTGCGTTTGATGGCACACTGGCAGCATTTAAGTGGCACAGTGGCTGCAATTGATAGGCACAGTGGCTGCATTTGATGATTTTTTTTCAAAAAATGTTTGCGCCCCCAAAAAAATTTTGAGCACCAGCCGCCACTGTTTAGATGTATGTATGCACACTTTATGTATGCACGTTTAATCCTGACACCCTATATGTGTACAATCAGGACTGATTTTTTTTTCTTGCTCGTTCAAAGTGCCAGCAACAAAATGCTGTTCCTCTGAAAAGCGATCCATGCTCAGATCACTTTTCAGAGGCATTTGACAGCCGGTAAAGAGGCAATATGTTACCTCCTGACCACCTGTTTTAACCCCTTAAAGTGATTGTAAAGGTTTTTTTTTTAAAATAACAACCATGTCATATCTTCATTGTGCAGTTAGTTTTGCACAGAGTGGCCCCGAACACCGACTTCTGGGGTCCCTCGGCGGCTCTCGCGGCTCCTCCTCTTATCAGACATCCCCCTAGGAAAAGCGCTGTCCAGAAGTCATGATTTCTTGCATCGGGGCCCTGAAGGTTTTAGTTACGCCACTGCCCCCATCTAAGCCTTGACTAGTAACTGGTGATTGTATAGGTGAAGGGGGAGGAAAAGGGGGAAGCAAAGGGGGAGGTGGAGGTGAAGGGGAGACAGGTGAGACAGTCTGCGGCTCCTGTGGAACAACTGAAATAGCAGGCTCAGATGGTTGGGATGCAGGGCTATGCACTGGGCAGAGAGATCGGGATCCGGCATAGACAACTCCTGTATGCTGTCCTACATGCTGTCCTGCTGCCATCTTGGCTATGATTCTAGAAGAGCGGGTCTGCCCTCTGGCGGAGAAAAAGTAATGAATACCACTTTGGGGGGACACGGGTGTAATACCAGATAGACCACTAGAGACGCCTCGTCTCCTCCTGCCCATGAGAACCAGGAAAAGCCAGGGAGCCGGGGGGGGGGGGGGGGAGCAAATGCAGATGAGACCAGCACAGGCAGAGTGAAAGTCTGGGATGTAAGAGGTGCGGAAGGCACAAACGGAGGCACTGGCAATGCAAACGGTAAGCGGTGACTTTGGGGATAAGCTGGTTACAAGTCCTCTGATGCGGCTTGCAGCCTACTGCTCATAGCTGCTCATAGCTGGCTGATCTCTCCCCCGAGTCTCTACCAGAGCACAGCATGCTAGCGCAATGCTTCCTTCATGTTCAGTCCATCCACCTTTAGCTTCTATCTTCAGCTTGTTCAGTTAAAGTGATTGTAAAGGTTTTTTTTTTTTTTTGTAAAGTAACAAACATGTCATATATACCTGCTCTGTGCAAGGGTTTTGCACAAAGCAGCCCTGATCCTCCTTTTCTGGGGTGTCCCGGTGGCGCTCCTGGCTCCTCCTCTTCATCGGATGCCCCCATGAAGAGAGCCACTTTCCATGGGGGCACCCATAAAGGCGCACTCCCGAGTCCTGCTGCTTCGTCCATTGACACAGACAGCAGGACTCGGCCCTGCCCCCCGGGTCCAGTGTCACTGGATTTGATTGACAGCAGCAGGAGCCAATATTCCTGCACCTATTCTGTGAGAAATAAAACCCTGTATATCTCCATTCCATAACTTTTAGCTGATATCTGCCCATCAATATACACCTCACACTCATCTCCTGCACATATTGCCTGTGGTTATACCCTTTGCACTCCACTCCTGTACTTAATGATTGCTTTTATACCCTTCACACTCAGGGACATGCAGTCAGGGGAGGAAGGTGAGGCCTCACCTGCCATAAACATAAAAAAAAGAAAAAATGATCGGGCTTTAAAGGGTCATAGCTCGGCAACCTGGGGGTTAGGTAGCTGAAGTCCTTCCCCACCACTGGTCAAAATTTGGGGGTCCTGTCACCTATAGTTCCGGAGATACGGGGCTCCTTGCTCAGCCTCTCAGAACCTACATACAGAGCAGCCAATTTAAATACAAACTGGCACACTCCGTTTGCAGCAGACTGAGAGGTTGAACTCACAGTGCCTCTCCTCACTTCTTGTCAGAAGCACTGAGCTCAATGGACAGCTTGGAGCCTTGGACCAATGGTAAAGCACCATTGGAACAAGCTGTCCAATAAAAATGCTGCAGTGGAGGCACGCCTCTCACTGCAGTGTCATAGAAGGGGGCATGTGTCTAAAAGACACATGTTCCCTTCCAGCCCAGCCTTCCCACCTAGAAGGAAAAAGCATGGGTTTATGGGTATAAGATTTACCCATAATCCCATGTTTTTCTCACACAGTTAAGAGGGAGAATGAGAATCTGCTGCCTGCTGAAAAGGTACTATTTTAATTCAAGCTAAATCATATATTATTATGCTATATGTTATAACATAAAAATGTATTATTAATCTATTTACTGTGAAATTACTGGCTGGAAGTTATAACTTCAAACTTCAGTAATTTGTGTGTTAAGCCACCTGCTTGAGTACAGTTTTTGAAAATATAAAAAGTACCTTAAAAACAATATATATTAATTATTTGTATATTACTTACTTTTGGTATTTAACCCCTTGCCACCCAGGCCAATTCTGACACTTCTCTCCTACATGTAAAAATCATCGTTTTTCTCCTCTATGATTTGAATATATATATATATATATATATATATATATATATATATATATATATATATATATATATATATATATATATATATATATATATATATATATAATCTATATTTTTCAGCAGACACCCTAGGGAATAAAATGGTGGTCCTTGCAACTTTTTATGTTACACGGTATTTGTGCAGCAATTTTTCAAACACGTTCTTTTTTGGGAAAAAAAAACTGTTTCATGAACATAAAAAAAAAACCCACTAAAGTTAGCCCGATTTTTTTTGTATAATATGAAAGATGATATTACGCCAAGTAAATAGATACCTAACATGTCACTCTTTAAAATTGCGCACACTCATGGAATGGCGCCAAACTTCAGTACTTAACAATCTCCATAGGCGACGCTTTAAATTTTTTTATGGGTTAAATGTTTATAGTTACAGAGAAGGTGCTAGAATTATTGTTCTCGCTCTAACGATCGCGGTGTATGTAACCTGTGTGTATCTCGCTCTGATACTAGCCAGTGCCTCACCAGCCACTGACCTTACCGCACGTCCCTGTTCACACTCCTGTCTTGCAGAGACTGCCCAATGCCTTACTGTCCACACCCTTCTCCTGCACACAGTGTCCACTGCAGTACCCCCTGCACTCTTCTCCAGCACATATTGCCTGCTACCATGCCCTTCACACTCTTCTCTTCAAAATATTGATCACCATAACACCATCTGTACTCCTTTCTGCTCCTCTCCACTCTTTTTTTCTATTCTACTTGCTGTCGTACCCTTCACACTCTCCTCCATATACTGCTCGATGTCATACTCTCCTCATCCCTCTCCTGTGCAATTTGTACACATTGCTACTTGCTATTGAAAAAATACATTTTTGTATCTTCATTCCATAACTACTTCAACTACTACGAGTTCCTCCGTGTCCTTTCCCAAAATATGCATGTCTCATCTGAGGGTACCATAATGACACCCCTCACCACACCGATATTAAGCCATCCTAAATTGGATAAGATACATTCCCTATTTCTCTTTTATCATTTCCCTCATGTAATACATGGAGAGAAGTCAGAAAATGTTTAAATTCATTTTTTATTAAACATTTGTAAATATAAAACTACATTTATATTAAAAAATAAATATAAAAAATATATTCACAGGTTTTTTTTTAAATAAATTTAAAAATAATATACATCTACATGTGTAATATAATATAAATAAATAAATAAAATAAAATATATTCACAGTTTTATATAAAATTAAATAAATACATACTATATAAATATATGAAAATACATAAATATATAAAGATTTATTTTCCTGGCATCAGATTTCAGTGAACTCGGTCAAACAGTTAGAAAAGATCTCTCAGTAGGTGTTGTCTTCTCATGCGAGAAGAGAGCTGACCAGCCAGTAGGAGATTTCTCTGGATTTCAGCATGGACGGTTCTCCGGGCACACACCTCTTCATCCTATGGAATTTGATGGGGTAAATGTTAGTGTGTGTATGGGGGAGCCCTAGACAGACAGATATAAATAGATAATCTGTGGGTGACATCCATACACCAACTCTCTGTGAACCACCAGATATCTGCTTAGTTTTTTTGAAAAGGAAGATTTAATTAACCATGTGCTGTTTACATGGACCTCTTCCCTAAATTGTTTACACCCCTTCCCTAAAGCTGGCCATAGATGGATCAAACTTTGTCTGGTTCAGCGGGGGCCGGCTGAATTTCGATCCATCTATGGGCAGACACAAAAAACGATCTTTTGTTTGACTTCTGTACAACCAGCTTGTTGGAAAATTTTCACTCGATCAGTGCTGCCTGGCTATAGCTCGATGAGTGTATTCTGATGGCGGGGAAGCCTTCTTAGTGTCAGAATACAATAGTTCAGTGGGAGGGATTCCCCTGTCCACCTCAAATGTGTGGATAGGGGAATAGATTCATTTTCTTTCAGTCAACCCGCTGGTTGAACGAAATAAAATGAATTATGTATGGTCTGCTCAAGGATCTATGGACAATGGACCTTTTTATTGGGTGAAGGAGAAGAGAATGACTTACCTGCTCCTCTAGAATCCTCTGCAGGGTGATGAATTGTTGGCTGATTCCCTGTATGAAGAGCTGGTTCTCTGCTCCCTCTGGGATCTGTAAGAGAGAAAACATCCATATATAAGTCTCCCATCTATGAATGCCTGGGCAGGGAAGGTTGGTGGTCACTTGGACACTTACACAATCAGACAGCTGCTGCTCCTGGAAATAGAGGAGCTCCTGAAGCCTCTCCCAGGCAGGCCAGTGGTAGTCCAACTTCTCCCCATATCTCCTATAGAGCTGGATGGTTTGGTTGGCAACTTCACGCACAGCGATGGCCGCAGACTCAACCTGGAAAATATCATACTTTTAAATATTCTGATTCATATAGCACTTTCACATAAAGATAAACCTTTTATACATAGACCAATATTTTTCCTATAATATATTTATTTTATTTCATTTTTAATTAATTCATTTTCTTACCTCTTCTTTACTCCTCATTTCTATTACTATATCTAAGGACACCTCTCAGGGGTCCACAAATTTATTCTCCCTTTTAAAATAAATAACAGATTTTTTTCTATACAAAGCTGGAGTATTTCCAAATAATTTATCAATATAACAATAGGTCGGATACGAAACCACCTTGGTGGCCTTACCAGTAAATACTCTATTATTGAAGTCAATTATTCACTGTTATATGAAACTTATGTACAAATGTTAATATGATTGTACCAATGTTATTTTCGAACATTAATAAAAGCTTTTTGTTTAAAAAAAAGAAAATATCATACTTTAATAATACTTCACAGCAGAGAGATGTCATTATTACTATGAGCTACATTTCTCATCTAGATGAACCATAGTCTTACTTTTAGATAGAGATAGAGGTATTGTCAGGTTTATGTTGCTTTGATCCCATTGGCTGGGATTTTGCTCACTTTTTATCCCATTAAACAATGTCAGGACATAAAGGAAGCTGAAGTTTTTGTCGCTTTCTCTGTTTTCATTGGAAGGACTTACCAACATTTCATAACCCTGTGACACCCTGGCACATTCTGACACAGGAGGTGTCCCCAGGACAGTAAATGTGATGAAATCGTCCCAGACAATAATAAAAACATGAGGTTCAAATGCTTCATACAGTCCACCCAAAATAGAAATGTTTTACTTGGAGTTGGGCTAAAACTTTTTTTTAACTTTCTATATAGTACACAAGTCTCTTCAAAAATAGAAATGCATTCTGGGAAAATTCCAATTTTAAATAGTAGTCCCACTAGCCCTTTTTTCTTTGTGCACCTAAAGCATCAAATGACCTTTCAGCACTAATGATTACATTAGTCCTCCTCATCCTGGTGGGTCTGATCAGCTTTGGAAGTGAATTTCTTCTACACTACAGCCAGCCATTCCCCTATTCTATGGTGACCGTGTTATCTTCTTCACATGATGAGACCCCTTTTCTTGTGTATGTCAAAGAGCTCCCAATATGGAGTTTCACTTACCTTAGAGATTTGGAAGAGATGCTTGATACCGGGGACACTGAAGTTGCTACTGAGACAAACTTCAGGAGAATCTTCAGCCGGAATCTGTAATGTACATAAGGTATGATAGATTTACTCTTTTTGGTACATTGAATGTTTACATAAAAATATACAACATGATCAAGAAGAAGAAGAAATGAAGCTCATGATGGGGATGGAAAGAGAAGATGAATGGTAGCATCCCACCTTCTGGTTTTACAGGAAGACCAGTGACCCCCCATGGTTGGGGTGGACTGACCAGAAGTGACATGAACCTCCATTTATGGTTTTACATAGCGAAGGAAGGCCAAGGTGGGACTGTAAGAAGAGGAGGGGTTGATGATTACAAAATTTGTGAGCACACTAAAGATACAGAAATGAGGTCCGGCATGACAGGGATGGACAGAGCAGAAGAAAACTAACTGGAACTCACCATCTGCTTAAAGTTTTGCAGAATCTGTCTGTTCACCACTTCTTGGTTTCGATGGAGCCATTTGCAGCTTTGAACAGAGACAATGGAGCTGAGGCTAATGAAGATGAGAATTGTCCAGGAATATGTGGTGGTCATTGTGGCTGGGAAAGAAAACATGATATATATAAATATAAGAATATCATACTAATATACAGTACATATATATGTTGTATATATCAAAAGATGTAGTGGAGCAGAGAGGATGGCTCTTACCTGTATCTATTAGATTGCTCTGTATACTTTGTCCTTTTTCTCTTTGGTTTTTGCAGTGTCCTCAGGATTCTGGTCCTGTTTGGTCCTTGCAGTGTTCTGAGCTCCATCTTCTCCGCTGCGCTCTTATACACCCAGAGGGAACTCATTGCTAGATATCACAGAAGTGAATCTGGGATCTTCCTGAGCTATTCTACTTTCCCTTCCCCAAACGTCTTGTCGAGATGTTTTCACGTCTGCGGAGACCTCTAGTGGTCTCTTCGTTTACTGTACTAATCTTTGTGTACTGAGACGTAGTGAAAGCTCTCAGACTGAACCGCAATTTCTGCTTCTCTGTCCAGGAAGTCCTACAAAGCCGTGACAACATGTCTGTATACTGAGTTCCTGATGTGCTGTAATCGAAAGCCCTGCTATAAATATTTGATGCAGGCACAGGCCCCTTAAAAAGAGAACTCCAGGGAGAATAAAAAAGTTTATTTAAAATTAACTGGGTAACAAATAGTTAAACATAGTGCCGTGTGCTCCCTGCTTGAGGACTGACTGTTATTTACAATTTACAGAAAGAGAAATATCACCGCTCTAGGAAGGTCAATCAGGATACAGACCTCTCCTCCAGGCTGGAAGCCACAGGTGCCGGCAATGCTTGTTATGCCCTGTACACACGGTCGGACTTTGTTCGGACATTCCGACAACAAAATCCTAGGATTTTTTCCGACGGATGTTGGCTCAAACTTGTCTTGCATACACACGGTCACACAAAGTTGTCGGAAAATCGTTCTAAACGCGGTGACGTAAACCACGTACGTCGGGACTATAAACAGGGCAGTGGCCAATAGCTTTCATCCCTTTATTTATTCTGAGCATGCGTGGCACTTTGTCCGTCGGATTTGTGTACACACGATCGGAATTTCCGACAATGGATTTTGTTGTCGGAAAATTTTATATCCTGCTCTCAAACTTTGTGGGTCGGAAAATCCGATGGAAAATATGTGATGGAGCCCACACACGGTCGGAATTTCCGACAACAAGGTCCTATCACACATTTTCCGTCGGAAAATCCGACCGTGTGTACGGGGCATAACAATGAAGTTTTGAGAAAAATCCTGGACAGCCGCACTCAAAATAATTTTCGCCTTTATTGAATAAAATTCAACAAAAATACATGCCACAGCAGAACGTGCAGGAAACTGACGCGTTTCACACTACAAACAGTGCTTAATCATAGCTACTTGTTCCCAGAAAAAGACAAGGTTCCTTGCTTCCCTCCCGGGCTTATGTGATGAGGCAAATGGCAACTGATTTGCAGCCAGGTGACAGTCTCTCCATTGTCAGGATCGGCGTGCGGATAGCCAGGCGAGAGCCTAATAGGGGACAGCTTTTCTAGAAGACCCAGCTACTGTGGGCAGCCACTCCCTAATTTCTCCCAGATTATTGCAGTTTTAGTGGGGTTGCTCTTTGTCTTCAGGCCTGGGATCCCTCCAGATGTTCCCCGGAGTTACCAGAGCTACCCTGGACTTCACTGAGGTTTCTGAGGATAATTGCGAGTAACTGTTTGCATTCTGAACAATATTACTGAAGTAGTGATTCTCAGTTAGACTCTCTGTTGCCAAAGAGTCTTATAATGGCTATGCTATGTAGCCACGTGTTACGGTAAAGAGTCCATGTTTGTGCAGCTTTCGTTATTCTGCATTGTATGCATGTTTTCTGCCATCTTGAACCTGTTTTGCATCACTGTTCCAACTTTTCACCGGTTTAGGAAACTACAAGTTTCAGTTACTGCCTGATCATCCAGCCAATTACCTTCTCTGTTAAGGATGATTTCACAGACATCGCACCAAGTCTGCAGCTGAGGTGTGATATCACATGGCGAGCTCCTGAGTCTCCTGTATTGTCTTTGTATTACCACAATAATAAAGCCCCTAATGTGCTTTTTATATAATTGCTGACATTGTTTTGGTCTCTTCAGTACAGTGTCAGTTGGGGTTGCTCAAAAAAACACAGGAAATAAGACCACAGTACCGTTTGCAGTGTTTGAAGAGATAAGTTGTGTTTGCAGACATGAGATGAAGTGTGCAGCTTATGTGATATGAGTGCATACCTCCCAACTTTCTGAGATGGGAATGAGGGACACCTATTAGCAAAAGTATGTAGGCATAGGACACACACCCTGCCACGCCCCCTTAAAGGAGAATTTTTTTTTTTAAATGATTAGTTAAAGTGATTGTAAAGTCAGAGGGTTTTTTTTATCTTAATGCATTTTATGCATTAAGATAAAAATCCTTCTGTGCGCAGCAGCCCCTCTCTGCCCCCTAATACTTACCTGAGCCCTATCTCTGTCCAGCGATGTCCATGAGTGTCTTGGCCATCCTGGAGTCTCCCTCCTGATTGGCTTAGACATAGCAGCTGCGCCATTGGCTCCCGCTGCTGTCACTCAAAGTCAGTTAGGAGAGAATAGGGGCGGGTCGAATCACAGCTCCATGTCTGAATGGACACACTGAGCTGTGACTCGGCTCGGGTGCCCCCATAGCAAGCTGCTTGCTGTGGGGGCACTCAACAGGCGGGAGGGGCCAGGAGCACCGAAGAGGGATCTGAGAAGAGGAGGATCTGGGCTGCTCTGTGCATATCCACAGCAACAGAGCAGGTAAGCATAGACATGTTTGTTATTTTTATAGAAAAAGAACGAGACTTTACAATCACTTTAAACCCACAAGTGCTCTTTTTTCACCACTACTATTCCTTTATACAGTAAAAACAGGTAGGTATCTGCGCTACTGAAGAAGGTACTAATATTGTAAGAGGAAATCAGCCAGAACTATTTGTTGATAAGCAAATATAAAAATATGAAAAGTCCACATGCGGCGCTAATAAAAAGCAACAGTCTTTGAAGTATTAAAATAGGAAAAGATGATAACCCCTTCACCAGTTTTCAATGTGTATAGGGAAGCACACCACACCACGTGAGAATCTAATCTGCTTACCTGATATCAGCAAGTTTCATCCGAGTGGATATCATCAGAGGCGTTAAAAGAGACCCAGAGGGATATTTTCCTCTGGAGCCTCCGTAGGTGTCACAGGGAGAGCAGCTGTCTGATTGGACGCTGCAATTCCTGATGACCTTCTGTGGCCATCTTGGTTGGGGCAGCCCTTTTAAATAGAGCATCTTGCCAGGGTTTGGCACACATTCTGCGAGTGGATAGTGCAGGGATAGGATCCCGTCCTATCAGGGAGAGAAGTTGAGTGTTAGCGAAAGGTTCCAGTGCGAGGAGGGCGAGAGAAGGGATAGCTTTTTGCACCCTCAATACACAGGTCTCTAGAATTGCCACTGGAGATGTTCCTACTTGCTCTATTGTTGCCAGAATGAATGTTTCAATATTCATTCACTTGAATGGCCGGAGATGCTTGCCCATGAGGATGGGAGCCCTGGTACCTATTTTGTAATAAGCATGCCAGGCCTAATACCAATGTCGGCCAATGGGTGTGATTAGGCCTTCTACTTTAAGTGTACCCACCTATTCTCCTCTTTCCCCCCTCCCTCTCTCTCTCTCTCACCCCCTTCTTTCTCTCTCTCACCCCTCTCTCTCTGTCTCTCACCCCTTCTTTTTCACCCCCTTCTCTCTCACCCCCCCTCTCTCTCTCTCCCTTAAGGTGGACCTCTAATAGGAAGAGGTGGAGCCTAAAGGGGAAGGGTGGGGTTTACAGATGAAGAGGTGGATCTTAAACAGGAAGGGGTGGGACAAATTTAGATAGGAGGGGGCGCCCGATTTTAGTCTTGCCGAGGGCAGTACAAAACCAAAATACATCACTATCTGCACTTCTCCTCCTGTACATTCTGCCCACTGTCATACTCTCTGCACCCCTTTCCTGTTTAGTTTTTAGCATCGTTTGCAATATACCAGAAGCGCACACCAGGAGACCACTCGGTTCTATATCTGTCAAATAGGCTTTAGCTTCATCTCCTCCCAAGCCATGCCCCACCAATGCATTTCAACTGATCATGGGCTTAGTCATAGAGACCATGAAGGTGTAAAATGCATTAGGGTGCGTAGTTTAGGAGGAGATTAAGTTGAAGCTTGCCTGACACATACAGAATCGGGCCGTCTCCCTTTGTGCCCTTCTACTTTTCATTTATGGATTGCCTATTGGGTAAGACAGGCACTTTGAAGCCAGCACCCAGCAGTGTTTGGAATCACCAGGCTGAACACTGTGGCATTTGGAGCGGCACTTTTTGTTGTATTGTGTTACCATTCATTTCATATTGTAGTAAGTATATTATTGTCCCCACTCTACAACTATTAGCCAACATCTTCTGACTACACTGAGCTCCTCTGTGTCCTTTCCTGACAAATGTATTTTTTTATCTTGGAGGAACCATAGTGACACCCCTCACCACCCCATCATTAATCCATCTTGAAATACATAAGATACATTCCCCATTTTCCTTTCTCCATTTTAATTGATGTAAATACAGGACAGAAGTCAGAAAATGTGAAATTTTATTTTTTATTAATTCATTGTAAATATAAAACAACATTTATAATATAAATAAATAAATATAAAAATACACAAATAAATACATAAATATATATATATATATATATATATATATATATATATATATATATATACCTAAATGTTGTTTTCACATCATAGACCCTCCCCTGAGGATTTATAAACAATGGACTTTTTAATGGGAGAAAAGGAGGAGGGTGACTTACTTGCTCCTCTAGAATTCTCTGCAGGGTGATGAATTGTTGGCTGATTCCTTGTACAAAGAGCTGGTTCTCTGCTCCCTCTGGGATCTGGAAGATAGAAAACATTTGTATATAACTTCTCCTATCTTTAATGGCCTAGGGGTAGAGCAGGTTGGGGGTCACTTGGACGCTTACACATTGAGACAGCAGCTGCTCCTGGTAATAGAGGAGCTCCTGAAGCCTCTCCCAGGCAGGCCAGTGGTAGTCCAATTTCTCCTCATATCTCCTATAGAACTGGATGGTTTGGTTGGCGACTTCACGCACAGCGATGGCCGCGGACTCAAACTAGAAAATATTATACATCAATACCACTTCATGGCAGAGAGATAGCATTATTACAATGTGATTAGCTCATTTCTCATCTAGATGAACCATTGTTTTACTTTTGGATAGAGCTAGAAATTTTGTCAGGCTTTGTTGCTGTATGTCAGAATTTCTCAACCAGGGTACCATAGAGCGCTAGGGTTCCTCAAGAGGCTGCTAGGGGTTCCTTGAGCCATGAGAAATTCCTGCCTCTCAGATAAGTCCTCACGAACAAATTGATCTTTTTAGCTATCTGTAAGAGGTAATTCCTGCCAATCACCACAAGTCTAAGGAACACTCTTCCCATTGACCATCACAGCAATGCATCTAGTCATTTTTAGCAGGGGTTTCCTGAGCTTGGAAAGGTATTTCAAGGGTTCCTCTGTGTTAAAAAGGTTGCGAAAGGCTGCTGTATGTGATCACATAGGGATATTCCGTTACTTTTTACCCTTTTTTAAATGGGGTCCTGAAATTGGGAGAGCTGATTCAATTGTGTTTTGTTGCTTTCTGTGTCCTATTGTAAGGATATAGCATCAATTCTTCTCCCTGTAGACCCGGTCACATTTTTTTATACTTGAGATGTTACCAGGACAGTCAGTGTGTGGAATCTCCCCAATGAGGATCCAAAAAATATAAAAAAAATTTAAGAGGTTCTAACCTTTTATCCAGTCCACCTAAACTTAAAATGTGTGCCTGAACTTACTATATAGCGCATAGGTTCCTCCAAAACAAAAGTGCATTCTGAGAAAATTAAAATTTTAAATGGTAGGCCCCTTAGTGCTTTATCCACTGAGCAACTAAAACATCACAAAGCTTTTGAGCAGTATCAATAATACTGATCTTCACCACCCTGGTGGGTCTGATCAGCGTTGGAAGTGAATTTATTCTACACTACAACTGGCCATTCCCCGTTATTATTATCGTCTTCATATGATGAGCCCAACTGTCTTGAGTTTGTGAAAGAGCTCTCAATGTGAAGCTTCGCTTACCTTAGAGATATTGTAGAGATGCGTTATATTGGGAACACTGAAGTTACTACTGAGACAAACTCCAGGAGAATCTTCAGGAATCTGCAATGTACAATATAATAGATTTACTCTTTTTGGTACATTCAATGTCCACAGTGGCATAAAAAAATACAACACGATCAAGAAGAAGAAGAAAAAATAAAGCTCATGATGGGGATAGAGAGAGAAGAGGAATGGCATGGTGGCATCCTACCTTCTGGTTGTATAGGAAGACCAGTGACCCCCATGATTGGGGTGGACAGACCAGAGGTGACATGAACCTCCATTTATGGCTTTACATAGCGGAGGAAGGCCAGGCCCCCGATGGGGCTGTAGAGAGCAGATGTAGGTGTTGGGTGATTATAGCATTTGAATTTGTGAGCACACTAAAGAAACATAGATGAGACCCCGAATGTCAAGGATGGACAGAGCAGAAGAAAACTGTCTGGGACTCACCATCTGCTTAAAGTTTTGCAGAATCTGTCTGTTCACCTCTTCTTGGTTTCGATGGAGCCATTTGCAGCTTTGAGCAAAGAAAATGGAGCTGAGGCTCACAAAGATGAGAATTGTGCAGGAATATGTGGTGGTCATTGTGGCTGGGAAATAAAACATGATATATATATATATAAATATTATATATAATGTATATATACAGGTGCATCTCATAAATTGAGATATCATCAAAAATTTTATTTATTTCAGTAATTCAAATCAAAAAGTGAAAATCATATATTTTATACAGATGTGTTATTCTTTCTTTTAATTTTGATAATTATGGCTTACAGCTAGTGGAAATATTGGTTTACTGAAAAGTATGTCCATGTACAGTATAGTATAACTCGATACTCGGTTGGGGCTCCTTTTGCATGAATTACTGCATCAATGCGGCCTGGCATGGAGGCTGGTTAATGATCATGGTATCACTGTACTTAATTGGCCAGTTAACTCGCCTGACCTAAACCCCATAGAGAAGCTGTGGGGTATTGTCAAGAGGAAGATGAGAGACATCAGACCCAACAATGCAGACGGACTGAAGGCCGCTATCAAAGCAACCTGGACTTCCATAACATCTCAGCAGTGCCAAAGGCTGATCGCCTCCATGCCACGCCGCATTGATGCTGTAATTCATACAAAAGGAGCCCCGACCAAGTATTGAGTGCATACTATACTGTACATGGACATACTTTTCACTATGCCAACATTTTTTATTGGTCTTATGTAATATTCTAATTTTCTGAGGTACTGAATTTTGGGGTTTCACTAGCTGTAAGCCATAATCATCAAAATTAAAAGAAAGAGATGCTTGAAATATATCACTCTGTGTGTAACGCATCTATATAAAATATATGAGTTTCACTTTTTAAATTAAATGACTTAAATAAATTAACTTTTTGATGATATTCTAATGTTATGAGATGCACCTGTATATATGAACAGTTAGCGAAGCAAGGAGGTCGTTGTTTCTTACCTATGTCTATTAGATTGCTCTGTATACTTTGTCCTTTTTCTCTTTGGTCTTCGCAGTGTCCTCAGGATTCTGGTCCTGTTTGGTCCTTGCAGTGTTCTGAGCTCCATCTTCTCCGCTGCGCTCTTATACACCCAGAGGGAACTCATTGCTAGATATCATAGAAGTGAATCTGGGATCTTCCTGAGCTATTCTACTTTCCCTTCCCCAAACGTCTTGTCGAGATGTTTTCACATCTGCGGAGACCTCTAGTGGTCTCTTCATTTAATAATCTTTGTGACGTACTGTAGAGGAAGTCCCACAAAGCCGTGAAAACATGTCTGTATACTGAGTGCGATTCCTGATTTGTTGTATCTAAATAATCTGATATAAAAAAAAGATTATATGTGTAGTGGGGCGCCCCTTTACTCCTGATGCTCAGATGCAGGGGCAGGCCCCTTTAAAGGTAAACTCCAAGGAAAGAAAGTTTATTGAAATTAGCTGGGTAACAAATAGTTAATATGTAGTGCTGTGTGCTACCTGCTGGAGGACTGTCTGTTCTTTACAATTTTATTCTTTTTTATTTATTATTATACAGGGTTTAAATAGTGCCAACAATTTGTGCAGCACTTTACAACATGAAGGCAGACAGTACAGTTACAATACAATTCAATACAGGAGGGCCCCGCTTGTTAGAGCTTACAATCAAGCCAGGAAGTATAAAATCCATTTACAGACTACTAAGCCTCCTGGACATGGAAGTGTAGCGCTGCCCTCTTGAGGGTCAGTACTCCCCTGGTTGCCCCGACCCTGTGAGCCCTCTGCCATCTGCCAGGAAAAGGGGTCACAGGAGTTCACTCCTGTGACCCATAGGGATATTTTCCCTCTGGAGCTTCCGTAGGTGTCATAGGGAGAGCAGCTGTCCGATTGGACGCTGCAATCCCTGATGACCTTCTGTGGCCATCTTGGTTGGGGCAGCCCTTTTAAATAGAGGACCATGCCAGGGTTTGGCGCTCATTCTGCAAGTGGATAGT
The DNA here is from genome assembly GCA_037952835.1 of Lithobates septentrionalis. Classification (NCBI taxonomy): domain Eukaryota; kingdom Metazoa; phylum Chordata; class Amphibia; order Anura; family Ranidae; genus Lithobates; species Lithobates septentrionalis. Next base: position 274,680 of record JBBDGP010002526.1, read on the forward strand.
ATAGGGACAGGAACCCGCTCTGTCAGGGAGAGAGGTTGAGTATTAATGAAATGTTCCAGCGCGAGGAGGGCAAGAGTAGGAATACCGCATTACACCCTCAATACGTAAGTCTCCAGAATTGCCACTGCAGATGTTCCTATTTGCCCTATTGCTGCCAGCCCCTTCTACTGTAGTAGGATTTCATATTAACCTATATATTTCATATTATTCATATTAATTTGCATATGCTAATAATTTTTGTATTATTATTTATTAAGATATACATATTCATATTATTATTATTATTGTAGTGGTATTATCATCAATATTTTTAGTTCAATATTCTTTATACTATATTATTTCATACTATAGAAAACCTCATTTTAGGTTGAATTCTTGACCACTGCTTAGAAAAAAAAATGTTGACACCAGTTGAGCTATAACCTGATAAGATAACATTCCTTAAAGGTAGTAAAATAACCATTGACAAGATAAGTAATAAAACTTTGGACACTGTTGGTTTAGAAGTAAATATATGGAATATGAGAAAGCTATGTACATTAATTAAGTTCGACAGGGTCAAAAGGTCTGCTCGTGTCCTAACTAAAACTGTTGAAATACATTTGAATAAGAGAAAATATATATATATATATATATATATTAAAATGAAATGAAAATGATCAGCCTACAGAGGACTGAATTCAAAGACACCTCAAAAATCAAAGTGAAAAAATGATGCAGCAGGCTAGTCCATTTTGCTGAAATTTCATTGCAGCAACTCAGAATGATCCTCAGTAGTTTTTTTTATGGCCCCGACGTGCTTGTATACATGCCTGACAACGTCAGGGTGTGCTCCTAATAAGATGATGGATGGTGTCCTGGGGTATTTCCTCCCAGATCTGGACCAGAGCATCACTGAGCTCTGGAACAGGCTGAGGTGCAACCTGGCGTCGTCGAATGAACTGAAACATGTCCAGAGGTGTTCTATTGGATTTGGGTCAGGCGAGCGTAGAGGCCATTTAATTTTTTAATCCTCCAGGAACTGGCTGCATACTCTCACCACATGAGGCCAGGCATTGTCCTGCACCAGGAAGAACCTAGGACCCACTGCACCAGCGTAGGGTCTGACAATAGGTCCAAGGATTTCATCTCGATCCCTAATGGCAGTCAGGGTGCCGTTGTCTAGCCTGCAGAGGTCTGTGTGTCCCTCCATGGATATGCCTCCCCAGACCATCACTGACCCACCACCAAACTGGTCATGCTGAATGATGTTACAGGCAGCATAACATTCTCCGCGGCTTCTCCAGACCATTTCACGTCTGTCACATGTCCTCAGGGTGAACCTGCTCTCATCTGTGAAAAGCACAGGGCGCCACTGGCGGACCTGCCAATTCTGGTTTTCAATGGCAAATGACAATCGAGCTCCACGTTGCTGGGAAGTGAACACAGGGCCCACTAGAGGAAGTCAGGCCACCCTCATGACATCTGTTTCTGATTGTTTGGTCAGACATTTACACCAGCGGCCTGCTGGGGGTCATTTTGTAGGGCTCTGGCAGTGCTCATCCTGTTCCTTTTGCACAAAGGAGCACATACCGGTCCTGCTGATGGGTTAAGGACCTTCTATGGCCCTGTCCAACTCTCCTAGAGTAACTGCCTGTCTCTTGGAATCTCCTCAATGCTCTTGAGACTGTGCTGGGAGACACAGCAAACCTTCTGGCAATGGCACGTTTTAATGTAAAGGGTAAAAAAGGGGGAGAGGTATGCCTGTATATCAAAAATGATATACAGGTGAATGTGAGGGAAGGCATTACTAATGGAGCAAGGGAAGAGGTGGAATCCTTATAGGTAGGGCTACAAAGGGAGGAAACCAAGGAGAAAGTAATACTAGGAGCATAGGCGTGCGCACGGGGTGTGCCGGGTGTGCCTGGGCACACCCTAATCACCCCATGCTGTGTCCAGAGATTTGCCCCAAAATGCTGCATCCAAGAGAGTGTGTGGCCCGCGCTGCCTGTGAAACAGTTTCACAGGCAGCAGAGCGTGAGAATTGCCAGAGCAGAGCTGTTCAGTGTATGAAACTGTCAGATAATGACACTGCATGCAGGGAGAGACACCAGCTGTCAAAATGTCGGGGTGATGTCGGGGGTGGGCGGGACAGAACGGCCATCAACACCAGCCAATGGGATGGGGTCTGGGCGGGCCGCTACATTTATGTGGCCCCGCCCCCTCTCTGAAGCAGCTCAAACATTGGCTTGTGTTTATAGCGCTTGGTCCCGCCCACTCCCGACATCGCGGCTGAGTTGTAAGTCATCACAACTCAGCCGCGATGTCAGGGTTGGGCGGGATCAAGCACCAACACCAGCCAATGATTGGGCTGCTTCAGGGAGGGGGCGGAGCCAGAGAAATGTAGCGGCCCGCCCAGACCCATCCTTTTGGCTGTTGTTTGGTAACTGTTCAGTCCCGCCCACCACCAGCATCACCGCTGACTTTTAATAGCTGGTGTCTCTCCCTGCATGCAGTGTCATCATCTGACAGTTTCATACACTGAAGAGCTCTGGCAATTCTCACGATCTCCTGAATGTGAAACTCCCCATCTCTCCTATCTGTGCCACCCAATGCTGCCTATCAGTGCCAAACAATGATGCCAATCAGTGCCAACCAATGCTGCCTATCAGTGCCAACCAATGCTGCCAATCAGTGCCAACCAATGCTGCCTATCAGTGCCAACCAATGCTGCCTATCAGTGCCAACCAGTACTGCCTATCTGTGCCAGTGCTGCTTATCAGTGCCAACCAATTCTGCCTATCAGTTCCAAACATTGTAAACCAGTGCTGCCTATCAGTGCAAACCAGTGCCGCCTATCAGTGCCAACCAATGTTGCCTATCAGTGCCAGTGCTGCTTATCAGTGCCAACCAATGCTGCCTATCAGTGCCAGTGCTGCTTATCAGTGCCAACCAATGTTGCCTATCAATGCCAACCAGTACTGCCTATCTGTGCCAGTGCTGCTTATCAGTGCCAACCAATTCTGCCTATCAGTGCCAACCAGTGCTGCCTATCAGTGCCAACCAGTGCTGCCTATCAGTGCCAACCAATGCTGCCAATCAGTGCAAACCAATGCTGCCAATCAGTGCCAACCAATGCTGTCTATCAGTGCCAACCAATGCTGCCAATCAGTGCCAACCAATGCTGCCAATCAGTGCCAACCAATGCTGCCTATCAGTGCCAACCGGTGCTGCCTATCTGTGCCAGTGCTGCTTATCAGTGACAACCAATTCTGCCTATCAGTGCCAACCATTGTAAACCAGTGCTGCCTATCAGTGCAAACCAGTGCCACCTATCAGTGCCAGTGCTGCTTATTAGTGCCAACCAATGCTGCCTATCAGTGCCAGTGCTGCTTATCAGTGCCAACCAATGTTGCCTATCAATGCCAACCAGTACTGCCTATCTGTGCCAGTGCTGCTTATCAGTGCCAACCAATTCTGCCTATCAGTGCCAACCAGTGCTGCCTATTAGTGCCAACCAATGCTGTAAATCAGTGCCAACCAATGCTGTCAATCAGTGCCAACCAATGCTGCCTATCAGTGCTGCCTATCAGTGCCCATAAGTGCTGCCCATCAGTGCTGCCAATCAGTGCTGCCTATCAGTGCCCATCAGTGCTGACAATTAGTGCCCATCAGTGCTGCCAGTCAGTGCCCATCAGTGCTGCATATAAGTGCCCATCGGTGCTGCCTATCAGTGCCAATCAGTGCCCATAAGTGCTGCCCATTAGTGCTGCCAATCAGTGCACATCAGTGCTGCATATCAGTGCCCATCAGTGCTGCATATCAGTACCCATCAGTGCTGACAATTAGTGCCCATCAGTGCTGCCTATCAGTGCCACCTACCAGTGCCCATCAGTGCTGCCAGTCAGTGCCCATCAGTGCTGCCTATCAGTGCAGCCTATCAGTGCCCATCAGTGCTTCCAATCAGTGCTGCCTATCAGTGCCAATCAGTGTCCATCAGTGCTGCGAATCAGAGCCTATCAGTGCACATAAGTGCTACCAATAAGAGCCCATCAGTGATGCATATAAGTGCCCATCAGTGCCACCTATCAGTGCCAATCAGTGCCCATTAGTGCCAATCAGTGCTGCCTATCAGTGCCACCTATCAGTGCACATCAGTGCTACCAATTAGTGCCCATCAACGCTGCCAAGCAGTGCAGCCTATTAGTGCCCATCAGTGCTGCCTTAGCAGGGATGGTGGAAACCTCTCTACAGATAATTGCAATACAAATTACCTTCAAATGCAACAACTTTTTAGTTGGGAGGTTCACACCATTATAGCACTTTGGATTTTTTTATTTTTTAGAGTGTTACACTTAATTGTATATGTTTAAGTTACAGTTATAATGTGAATTATTGCACTTGAAGTTCATTTCTCACCACCCCTGCTAAGTCCATGTCTTTATGGACCTTGCTTTGTGCACTGGTGCGCAGTCATGTTGGAAGGGGCCATCCCCAAACTATTCCCTCAAAATTGAGAGCATGAAATTGTCCAAAATGTCTTGGTATGCTGACGCCTTAAGAGTTGCCTTTACTGGAACTGAGGGGCCAAGCCCAACCCCTGAAAAACAACCCCACACCATAATCCCCCCTCCACCAAATGATTTGGACCAGTGCACAAAGCAAGGTCCATAAAGACATGGATGAGCGAGTTTGGGGTGGAGGAACTTGACTGACCTGCAAAGAGTCCTGACCTCAACCTGATAGAACACCTTTGGGATGAATTCGAGTGGAGACTGCGAGCCAGTCCTTATCGTCCAACATCAGTGCCTGACCTCACAAATGCCCTTCTGGAAGAATGATCAAACATTCCCATAGACACACTCCTAAACCTTGTGGACGGCCTTCCTAGAAGAGTTTAAGCTTTTATAGCTGCAATGGGTGGGCCAACTCAATACTGAACCCTATGGACTAAGACGACATTAAAGTTCATGTGCGTGTAAAGGCAGGCGTCCCAATACTTTTGACTATATATATGTCTGTGTGCTTGAGCTTTCGGGTGCACGCCCTAATGCAATAGGCTGCGCACGCCTATGACTAGGAGTATGCTATAGGCCCCCTAACCTGAGGGAGGAGGGGGAGACGAACCTCCTATCACAGTTTGGAATGGCATCAAGGATGGGAAGTGTCATTATAATGAGGGATTTTAATTATCCAGACATAGACTAGGTGGAAGGAACCGCGCATTCATCTCAGGCTCGCCATTTCCTAAACGTCTCACAGGACAATTTCATGGGTCAGATGGTATATGCACCGACAAGAAACAATGCGTTACTAGACCTACTGATTACTAACAATACAGACTTGATTGCGGATGTAGAAATACGGGGCAACTTAGGAATCACACGAATAGGAAGTATAAGGGAAATACAAAGACACTAAATTTCAAAAGAGCCAACTTCCAGAAACTACGCTCCTTGCTAGAAGATACTAAATGGAATAAAATCTTAGGAACAAAGAACACGGAGGAAAAATGGGTGTGCTTTAGGAGCATATTAAATAAGAATATTAGCCAGTGCATCCCAAAGGGTAATATATTTAAAAGAGCTAATAAAAGCCCTGGGTGGCTTAACACCAATGTAAAAAATCATATTAAAGCAAAGGAGAAGGCCTTCAAAAATACAAGGCTGAGGAAACATCATCAGCATTCCAACTGTACAAAGAATGCAATAAGAAATGTAAGGGTATAATCAGGGCGGCTAAGGTGGAACACGAAAGGCACATAGAGGAGGAGAGTAAGAAAAATCTCAAGAAATTCTTTAAGTACATAAATTTTAAAAGAGGGAGGACAGACCATATTGGCCCCATAAAGAATGATGAAGGGATTCTGGTTACAAAGGATGGTGATATGGCAAAGGTTTTGAATGTATTCTTATCCTCAGTCTTCACGGGGGAAATGGGGGGGGGGATTCAGTAACCAAAACTGCAATCTTTATCCTCATGACACATCACAGGAAGCACCACCATGGTTAACAGAGGATAAAATCAGAATCAGACTTGAAAAACTTAACATAAATAAGTCACCGGGACCAGATGGCTTGCACCTAAGGGTCCTTAAGGAACTCAGTCAAGTAATTGCCAGACTGCTGTTCCTAATTTTTTTACGAACAGTCTACTGACTGGTATGGTACCAGCTGATTGGTGCTACATTGGCTTTAAAAAAGGACCAATATATATCCCTGGAAACTACAGACCAGTTAGCCTAACATGAATAGTTTGCAAGCTCTTGATATGGATGATAAGGGACTATGTACAAGATTTTGGTCATTAAAACAGTATCATTAGCAGTAATCAGCATGGATTCATGAAAAATCGGTCTTGCCAAACAAATCTACTAACCTTCTATGAGGAGGTGAGCTGCCATCTAGATGAAGGAAGGCCCGTAGACGTGGTGTATCTGGATTTTGCGAATGCATTTGATACAGTTCCCCACAAACGTTTACTATACAAGCTGTCTGTCGGCATGGACCATAGGGTGAGTACCTGGATTAAAAACTGGCTACAAGGGCGAGTTCAGAGGGTAGTGATAAATGGGGAGTACTCGGAATAGTCCACTGTGGAAAGTGAGGTCTCCTTCAGGGTTCTGTCCTGGGACCAATCCTATTTAATTTATTCAGAAATGTCCTGGAGGATGGAATAAACAGCTCAATCTCAGTATTTACGGACGATACTAAGCTAAGCAGGGCAAAAGCTTCTCTACAGGATGTGGAAACCTTGCAAGAAGATCTGAACAAATGAATGGGGTGGGCAACTACATGACAAATGAAGTTTAATGTGGAAAAATTTTAAATAATGCATTTAGTTGGCAAAAACATTAAAAAGGGAATTAACTCCAGAGATAAAACGATAATTCTCCCACTCTACAAGACTCTGATCCAGCTGCATATGGAGTATGCCATCCAGTTCTGGGCTCCAGCCCTCAGGAAGGATTTGCTGGAAATGGAGAGAGTACAGAGAAGGGCAACAAAGCTCGTAAAGGGTCTGGAGGATCTTGGTTATCAGGAAAGATTACAAGCACTGAACTTATTCTCTCTGTAGAGGAGACGCTTGAGAGGGGATATGATTTCAATGCACAAATACCATACTGGTGACCCCACAATAGGGATAAAACTTTTCCGCGAAAGGGCATTTAAAAAGACTCGCGGCCATTCACTAAAATTAGAGGTAAAGCGATTTAACCAGAAACAGCGTAGAGGGTTCTTCACTGTAAGCTTGGATTTCTCTTTCACAAGCTGTGGTTTCATCAGGGAGCATAGATAATTAAAAAAAAAACTATTAGAAAAGATGAGTAGGGGAAAAAAATGTCAGTAGCCTCCACCTGTATAACCATTCCTGTTTTGGAGGTCGTCTCATTGTTGACCATCTAGTGCACCTGTTGTTAATTTCATTAACACCAAAGCAGCTGAAACTGATTAACAACCCCCTCTGCTACTTAACTGACCAGATCAATATCCCAAGCGTTTCATTGACTTGATGCTATACGCTGATTAAAAAGCGTTCCTTTAATTTTTTTGAGCAGTGTATATACAGTATAAAATATATAATTATTATAGTGTCTATTTATATAACCAATATATGAATAGATACATATTGGACTGTATGATTAAAAAAAAACTATAAGACATTTAACACATAAGGTTGGGTGATTGCAAGTTAATTCTCTGCAAAATTTTGTGCGGGTGATAAAATTTGTCCGGGTGATAAGAGCCAGGACACATAGATTTAAGGAGAGTGTTTTTTCCCTAGGGCTATTAAAGCTATTAATGCAGGAATGCAATGAAAGTGGCCATTCAGATTTATGTTACCATTTGTTGTCATGCTTTTAAATGGGAATTTTAATGGTGGTAAATTAAGTGTATATTACAAACGTGTAGTTGATGATTGTAGTGTATGAATAATGTGTTGAGTAGAAATGTAATTTCATTGTGAATTTGTTTTCTACAATGACAATAAACCTTATCTATCTATCTTTCTAACACATAAGGTGGGGTGATTGCAAGTTCATTTTCTCAAAGTCGTAAATATGTTATCCCTGAGTTGGAGAAGTCTTACGAAAACAAGAAGAGTTTGATTTAACATGATTGGGTCTCATACTGTCTCTACACAAGTATTTTAAATGGGTAAAACTATAGACAAAAACAGTTATAAATAATTTATTAAACATATAGGGATTGTGGGAATGAATACGTTTGTCTGGTTGTATGACAGGTGTCAGATTTATGGTTAGTTACAATCACGTAGATCTTAGCAACCGATCATGTTGTACCTATTATGCTTGCATTGGAAGAAACTGTATAAATGAGACCTGCATCTTGCCATGCTTTGAACATGAACCTGTATGTTCCCAGCTGTTGTTAATAAACCTGCATCACTGAAGTTCCTGCCTGGTCCGATACGTCATTATTCTACTTCACTACCCTGTCAGTCGCCAACTCTCTAGCAGATGCTGTCGCGGTAAAGTGGACTAGTGCCAGGACATTCCAGATCCAGCTGGTGTATCTACACTGCTATATCAACCTGTGCCCTAAGGACTGTACCCGCACATTATTGGGAATTGTTATCACCCCAGTTACCCCCAAGTGTTGTTGTGCCTCAACTGTTCTGTTCTGCACCTGTTGAAATTCGAGAATTTACTAGTGCTTTATTACATTGGATACCCTACTACTGGCCCCCTCCACATACTGCCTGCTGTGATACTCTCCGCACCCCTTTCCTGTCTCCCGTTTTCAACATTGTTTGTGTTGAAATCCAATGTTCATTTGTATTTTGTACAACAACTACATCAGCCAGTAGATGGCAGTGTTTATAAGTTTTTAGCTGCATCTATAGTATGCTCTATGTCTTTTCCCTAAATAATGTTCCTATTTCCTGTCTGCAGTTAAGCAGCAAAGCTCATATGGACTGTCTGTTCTGTAGGGCTATTCAGAATTTATAATATACTATTGTTTGTTCTGGAGGGGGTAAAGTTTTTGCTAGTTCAGTATAAAATTATCTACACAGCCCTGCCCTGACCGTAAAAATGTTACAATTATTCTGTCATTTCCATCCTCAATCTTCTTTCTGTTCTTTGTTAAACGCTACCATTTATTTCATAAAAGAAAAGTAGAGGCACACACCAGGAGGCACTCAGCTTTATATCTGTTAAATAGGCTTCAGCTTTATCTCCTCCCAAGCCATGCCCCTCCAACGCATTTCAACTGATCACGGGCTTAGTCATAGAGGCCATGAAGGGGTAAAATGCATTACAGTACATGGTTTGGGAGGAGACGAAGTTGGAGCCTACTTGACACATATAGAACCGGGCAGTCTCCCTTTGCGCCCTCCTACTTTTCATTTATAGATTGCCTATTGGGCGAGATGGGCCCCTTTGAAGCCAGCACCCAGGAGTGTTTGGAATCACCAGGCTGAACACTGTGGGGCTTGGAGCGGCACTTTTTGTTGTATTGAGTTACCATTTATTTCATATTGTAGTAAGTATATTTTTGTCCCCACTCTACAACTATTAGCCAACATCTTCTGACTACACTGAGTTCCTCTGTGTCCTTTCCTGACAAATATATTTCTTATTTCGAGGTACCATAGTGACAACCCTCATTACCCCATCATTAAACCATCTTGAAATAGATAGATACATTCCCCATTTCTCTTTCTCTATTTTCATTTACGTAATTACAGGACAGAAGTCAGAATATGTAAAATATTAATTTTTTTATTAATCCATTGTAAATATAAATAAAATAAGTAATAAATAATAAAATAAATAAATATAAAAAAATACATAAATTAATACATAATACATAAATATATAAAAATAAATAAATAAATATTTCTATTCAGTGAACTTGTGAACTTCACATTGCTAGGAAAGACTTCTCAGTAGGTGTTGTCTTCTCATGCGAGACGAGAGCTGAATGGCCAGCAGGAGATTTCTCTGGATTTCAGCATTGGCGACTCTCCGTGCACACACCTTGTTGTCCTGTGGAAAGGGGTAAATATTAGTATATGTATGAGGAAGCCATAGACCCTTAGACATACAGATAAGCCAATCGATAATCTGTTGATAACAACTATACACCTATCTGTGAACCACCAGCTATCTTCTCATTTTTTTGATAAGGAGGATTTAATTATCATATGCTGTTTTAACCTCCCACCTAAAGTGTTGTTTTCACATCAGAGACCCTCCCCTGAGGATCAATGAACAATGACATTTTAATGGGTGAAAAGGAGAAGGGTGACTTACTTGCTCCTCTAGGATTCTCTGCAGTATGATGAATTGTTGGCTGATTCCTTGTACGAAGAGCTGGTTCTCTGCTCCCTCTGTGATCTAGAAGAGAGACAACATTTGTATATAACTTCTCCTGTCTTTAAAGCGGCGTTCCACCCAAAAATTGAACTTCCGCTTTAAGTGATGGTGACATCATCACATTTGGCATGTCATTTTTTTGAGGGTGGAGCTGATACCCTCTTTTTAGAGGCATCCAGCTCCCACTTCCTCCCGGGGCTCCACGGCGCCGGAAAAAAGTTCACCTCTCCCCCCTCCCTCCCTGCAATCTTCTGGGACACATCACAGGTCCCAGAAGATTGCCCGGCCATTCACAGCGCGCAGCCACAGCTGGGCGCAAAAATTAACAATGGCGGCGCCGTGGAGAGGAGGGGGAGAGGAACGGGGCTTCGTATGCCCGCATTGCTGGACCGTGGGACAGGCGAGTGTCTGATTATTAAAAGTCAGCAGCTACACTTTTTGTAGCTGCTGACTTTTAATTATTTTTTTTCAGTGGGACTCTGCTTTAATGGTCTGGGGGGAAGAGCGGGTTGGTTTTGACTTGGAAACTTACACAGTCAAACAGCTGCTGCTTCTGGTAATAGAGGAGCTCCTGAAGCCTCTCCCAGGCAGGCCAGTGGTAGTCCAGCTTCTCCTCATATCTCCTATAGAACTGGATGATTTGGTTGACAACTTCACGCACAGCGATGGCCGCAGACTCAACCTGAAAAAACTCATGCATCAATACCACTTCACAGCAGAGAGATAGTATTATTACAATGTAATTAGCTTATTTCTGATCTAGCTGAACTATTGTTTTACTTTTGGATAGAGCTAGAAATTTTGTCAGGCTTTCTTGCTGAATGTCAGAGTTTCTCAACCAGGGTTCCATGGACCTCTAGGGTTCCTCAAGAGGCTGCCAGAGGTTCCTTGAGCCATGAGAAATGTCTGCCTCTCAGATAAGTTCCCACTGACAAATTGATATTTTTAGCTATCTGAAAAAGGTAATTCCTCCCAGTGACCACAAGTGTAAGGAGCATTCTTCCCACTGACCATCACAGCAATGCATCTAGTCATTTTTATCAGGGGTGTCCTGAGCTTGGAAAGTTATTATAAGGGTTCTTCTATGTTAAAAAGGTTGAGAAAGGCATAGCAATATTCCCTCACTTTATATTCTTGTTATATGTGGTCCAGAAATTGGCAGCGCTAAATCAATTGTGTTTTGCTGCTTTCTGTGTCGCCATTGTAAGGATATAGCATCAATTCTTCCCCTGTAACACCCAGTCACATTTTTAAACTTGAGATGTCACCAGGACAGTCAGCGCGGGGAATTTAATCAATGAGGATCCAAACAATAATGAAAAGATGAAAGAGTTTCTAACCTTTTATCCAGTCCACCTAAACTTAAAATGTGTGCCTGGAGTTAGGCTTACACTTTACTGAACTTACTATAAAGCACATAGGTTCCTCCAAAAAAGGTGCATTCTGGTAAAATTCAAATTTGAAATGCTAGGCCACTTAGTGCTTTATCCACTGTGCACCTAAAATATCACAAAACTTTTGGGCAGTATTGATAATACTGGTCTTCCCCATCCAGGTGGGTCTGATCAGCTTTGGAAATTAATTTAATTTATTTACAACCAGCCAGTCTCCCATTCTTATTATTGTCTTCATATGATGAGCTCAACTATCTTGAGTTTGTGAAAGAGCTCTCAATATGGAGTTTCACTTACCTTAGAGATTTGGTAGAGGTGCTTGATATTGGGGACACTGAAGTTACTATTGAGACAAACTCCAGGAGAATCTTCAGCCGGAATCTGTAATGTGCAGTATGATAGATTTACCTTTTTGGTACATTTTATGTCCACAGTGGCATAAAAATATGCAACACGATCAAGAAGAAGAATAATAAGTGAAGTTCATGATGAGCATGTAGAGAGGAGAGGAATGGCATGGTGGCATCCAACCTTCTGCTTGTACAGGAAGACAAATGACCGCTATGATTTGGGTGGACAGATCAGAGGTGGCATGAACCTTCATTTATGGCTTTACATAGTTTAGGAAAGCCAGGACCCCGATGGGGCTGTAGAGAGCAGAAGTAAGGGTTGGGTGATTACAGCATTTGAATTTGTGAGCACACTAAAGATACATAGATGAGACCTTGAATCATAAACATGGACAGAGCAGAACAAAACTGTCTGGGACTCACCATCTGCTTAAAGTTTTGCAGAATCTGTCTGTTCACCACTTCTTGGTTTCTATGGAGCCATTTGCAGCTTTGAGCAAAGACAATGGAGCTGAGGCTAAGGAAGATGAGAATTGTCCAGGAATATGTTGTGGTCATTGTGGCTGGGAAAGAAAACATAATATATAACTATAAGAATATCATATTAATATATACAGTATTTACAGCCGTGGCCAAAAGTTTTGACACAAATATTAATTTTCACAAAGTCTGCTGTTTCAGTGTTTATGATGGCAATTTGCATATACTCCAGAATGTTATAAAGTGTGATCAGATGAATTGCAATTAATTGCAAAGTCCCTCTTTGCCATGAAAATGAACTTAATCCCCTAAAAAACATTTCCACTGCGTTTATGAAGAAGGCTTTAGGGCACCCAGGAAAGTCCAGCAAGCGCCAGGACCTTCTCCTACATTTGAATCAGCTGGGGGGATCGGGGCACCACCAGTGCAGAGCTTGCTCAGGAATGGCTGCAGGCAGGTGTGAGTACATCGGCACGCACAGTGAGGCAAAGACTTTTGGAGGATGGCCATGTGTCAAGAAGAGCAGCAAAGAAGACACTTCTCTTCAGGAAAAACATCAGAGACAGGCTGATATTCTGCAGAAGGTACAGGGATTGTATGGCTGAGGACTGGGGTAAAGTCATTTTCTCTGATGAATCCCCTTTCCGATTGTTTGTGACATCCGGAAAAAACCTTGTTTGGAGAAGAAAAGGTGAGCATTACTATCAGTCCTGTGTCATGCCAACAGTAAAGCATCCTGAGACCATTCATGTGGGGAGGTTACTTCTCAGCCAAGGGAGTGGTTTCACTCACAATTTTGCCTTAGAACACAACAAAGAATTGTACAAAAACATCCTCAGAAAGCAACTTCTCCCAACCATCCAAGAACAGTTTGGTGAGGAACAATGCCTTTTTCCAGCATGATGGAACACCTTGCCATAAGGCAAAAGTGATAACTAAGTGGCTTGGGGAACAAAACATCAAAAATTTGGGTCCATAGCCAGGAAACTCCTCAGACCTTAATCCCATTGAGAACTTGTGGTCAATCCTCGAGGTGGATGAACAAAGTAACCCCACAAATTATGACAAACTCCAAGCATTGATAATGCAAGAATAGGCTGCCATCAGCCAGGATGTGGCCCAGAATTTGATTGCCAGCAGGCCAGAGAGAATTGCAGAGGTCTTGAAAAAGAAGGATCAACACTGCAAATATTGACTCTTTGCATAAACTTCATGTAATTGTCAATAAAAGCCTTTGACACTTATGAAATGCTTGTAATTATACTTCAGTATACCATAGTAACATCTGACAAAAAAAATCTAAAAACACTGTAGCAGCAGACTTTGTGAAAATGAATATTTGTGTCATTCTCAAAACTTTTGGCCACTACTGTATATAAATAAGAAGATGTAGTGGAGTAGGGATGATGGCTCTTACCTATGTCTTTTGGATTGCTCTGTAGACTTTGTCCTTTTTCTCTTTGGTCTTTGCAGTGTCCTCAGGATTCTGGTCCTGTTTGGTCCTTGCAGTGTTCTGAGCTCCATCTTCTCCGCTGCGCTCTTATACACCCAGAGGGTATTCATTGCTAGATATCATAGAAGTGAATCTGGGATCTTCCTGCACTGTTTTACTTTCCCTTCTCCAAACTTCTCGTCAAGATGTTTTCACATCTGCGGAGCCCTCTAGTGGTCTCTTCATTTATTAATCTTTGTGTACGGAGACGTACTGTCGAGGAATTCCCACAAAGCCGTGACAACATGTCTGTATACTGAGTGCGATTCCTGATCTGCTGTATCTAAATAATCTGATATAAAAAAAAGATTATATGTGTAGCGGGGCGCCCCTTTACTCTTGATGCTCAGATGCAGGAGCAGGACCCTTTAAAGGAGAACTCCAAGGAAAGAAAGTTTATTTAAAATCAGCTGGGTAACAAATAGTTAAATTTAGTGCTGTGTGCTACCTGCTGGAGGACTGGTTGTTCTTTACAATTTACACTTTTATTCTTTTTTATTTATTATTATTATACAGGATTTATATAGTGCCAGCAGTTTGTGCAGCGCTTTACAACATGAGGGCAGAGAGTACAGTACAAATAGTTAAATATAGTGCTGTGTGCTACCTGCTGGAGGACTGACTATTCTTTACAATTTATACTTGTATTCTTGTACGGAAGTATGGAATCCATTCACAGACTACAAAGCTTCCTGGATATGGAAGAAGGGGGAGGGGGCAGTGCATTAAAAGATCCCAAAGCCTCCTGTTGGAAAGTGAAACAAAGTTATATTTCTCAAAATGAATGAAAGTTTAAATTGTAAAGAACAGTGTGTGTGACCCAGGAGGTGGCATACCCACAACTTGTTCCCAAGAAAGATGAGGTTCCTTGCTTCCTGCTCTATACAGCTCAGAAAGGCCTTATCTGATGAGGTAGATGGCAACTGATTTGCAGCCAGGTGAGAGGCTCTCCATTGTCAGAATTGACGTGCGGATAACCAGGCCAGAGCCTAATAGCGCACGGCTTCTCCAGAAGACCCAGCCACTGTGGAAAGCACTTCCCTAATTACTACCAGAGTACTGCAGTTTTAGTGGGGTGGCTCTTTGTCCTCAGGCCTGGGATCCCTCTAGATGTTCATCAGAGCTATCCTGGACTTTGTTTGAATAAAATCGAAGAAAATAGAAAGAATAAAACCATCTTATGAAATTCAAATTTCAAATAGAATAAATTAGAATTTGAATACAATAGAAAAGAATAAAAAAAATAGAAAAGAATAGAATTTTCCGATTTGACACTGCAATCCCTGATGACCTTATGCGGCCATCTTGGTTGGGGCAGCCCTTTTACATAGAGGCTCCTACAGGGGTTTGGCACACACTCTGCGAGTGCATAGTGTATGGACAGGAACCCGCTTTGTCAGGGAGAGAGGGTGAGTGTTAATGAAAGGTTCCAGCGCAGAGAGGGCAAGAGTAGGGATAGTGCATTACACCCTCAAAACACAGGTCTCCAAAATTGGCACTGCAGATGTTCTTACTTGCTTTATTGCTGCCAGCACCTCCTACCCTCTCAGTCGCCAACTCTCCAGCAGATGCTGTCCTGGTAAAGTGGGCTTTGTCTGTGTTGTGACCACTGTGCCTGAAGATATACTGCTCTAATGCTGTGTTCTAGTGCTCTGTACCGTACCTGTTGCCATTAGAGAATTTACTAGTGTTTAATTACATTGGATACCCTACTACTGGCCCTGTCCATATACTGCCCACTGTAATACCCTCTGCACTTCTCTCCTGTACATTCTGCCTGCTCTCATACTCTCCGCACCCCTTTACTGTTCAGTTTTCAACATTGTTTGTGTTGGAATACAATGTCAATTTGTATTTTGTGCAACAACTACATCAGCCAGTAGATGGCAGTGTTTATAAGTTTGTCGTTGCATCCATGGTATGCTCTATGTCTTTTCCCTGAATAAAGTTTCTGTTTCCTGTCTGCAGTTAAGCAGCGACGCCTGTGTGGACTGTGCACGGTCTGTTCTGTAGGGCTATATACAGAATTTATAGTATTCTAATGTCTGTTCTAAAAGGGGTAATGTTTTTCCTAGTTCAGTATTAAATGATCTACACAGCCCAGCCCTGACCATAAAAATGTTACAATTATTCTGTCATTTCCATCCTCACTCTTCCTTCTGTTCTGCTCTTTGGTAAAGGCCACCGTTTATTTCATAAAAGAAAAGTAAAAGCGCACACCAGGAGACCACTATATCTGTTTAACAGGTTTCAGCTTCATCTCCTCCCAAGCCATGCCCCTCCAACGCATTTCACCTGATCATGGGTTTAGTCATATAGACCATGAAGGAGTAAAATGCATTAGAGTATGTGGTTTGGGAGGAGACAAATTTGAAGCCTATTTGACACATATAGAACCCTTTGTGTCCTACTTTCATTTAGGAATTGCCTATTGGGCAAGATGGGCCCCTTTAAAGCCAGCACCCAGCAGTGTTTGTAATCACCAGGCTGAACACTGTGGCACTTGGTGCGGCATTTTTTGCTGTATTGAGTTACCATTTATTTCATATTGTAGTAAGTATATTATTGTCCCCACTCTACAACTATTAACCATCATCTTTTTGACTACACTGAGTTCCTCTGTGTCCTTTCCTGACAAATATATTTCTTATTTCGGGTTGCCATAGTGACAACCCTGACTACCCCATCATTAACCCATCCTGAAATAGATAAGTTACATTCTCCATTTCTCTTTCTCCATTTTCATTTACATAATTACAGGACACAAGTCAGAAAATTTGAAATAATATTTTTTTTAATTAATCCATTGCAAATATAAAAATACATTTATAATATAAATAAATAAATATAAAAATACATAAATAAATACATAATACATAAATGTATAAAAATAAATAAATAAATATTTCTATTCAGTGAACTCGGTCACATGGCTAGGAAAGACTTCTCAGTAGGTGTTGTCTTCTCATGCGAGACGAGATCTGACTGGACAGCAGGAGATTTCTCTGGATTTCAGCATTGACCGCTCTCTGGGCACACACCTTGTCGTCCTGTGGAAAGGGGTAAATGTTAGTGTGTGTATGAGGAAGCCATAGAGACTTAGGCAGACACATAAGCCAATGGATAATCTGTTGATAACACCTATTTACAAACGATCTGTGAACCACCAGCGATGTTCTCTTTTTAAAAATGAGGATTTCATTATCATATGCTGTTTTCACCACCCACCTAAAGTGTTGTTTTCATATAAGAGAACCTCCCCTGAGGATCTATGAGCAATAGACCTTTTAATGGGTGAAAAGGAGGAGGGTGACTTACTTGCTCCTCTAGGATTCTCTGCAGGGTGAGGAATTGTTGGCTGATTCCTTGTACAAAGAGCTGGTTTTCTGCTCCCTCTGGGATCTGGAAGATAGAAAACATTTGTATTTAACTTCTCCTGTCTTTAATGACCTGGGGGAAGGAGAAGGTTGAGGGTCACTTGGAAACTTACACAGTCAGACAGCTGCTGCTCCTGGTAATAGAGGAGCTCCTGAAGCCTCTCCCAAGCAGGCCAGTGGTAGTCCAACTTCTCCTCATATCTCCTATAGAACTGGATGGTTTGGTTGGCAACTTCACGCACAGCGATGGCCGCAGACTCAACCTGAAAAAATTAATACATCAATACCACTTCACAGCAGAGAGATAGTATTATTACAGTGTGATTAGCATATTTCTCATCTAGATGAACCATTGTTTTTACTTTTGGATAGAGCTAGAAATTTTGTCAGGCTTTGTTGCTGAATGTCAGAGTTTATCAAGTTCCCACTGACAAATTGATCTCTTTAGCTATCTAAAGAGATCAATTTGGGGCCCTTTACTACGATCCCACAACGGGCCCTTTCACATGTTCTGCAGTGAGCTCCCTTCCTACTGTATTGGGGCCCCCAGGGTGGCAGGAAACAAGAGATATATGTCACCAGCATACCAAGAAAATATAAGCGTCCAAAGCAGTGGGAGAACTATCAGGGTTGCAAAGGATGTCTTGCCACCGGGCCCTGGTGTTCTGCCACTGTGGGGTTCCCCAGCCTCCTTTTGCTGTCCTGCCCCTGCTATTGACAGCGCTGGTCTGGCATCTCTTGGAATTTACAGGATGGTTCTTCTGTCCTAAGGACGGGAGAAATCAGTCTTTTTTTTTCAGTAACTGAGAGTCCTGGTGGAGTCCTTCCTGCAACTTCTCCCTGCCAATGAGGATGCAGGGGAAGGAGCAGATCGGGCGGCCGTGGTTGTGTGAGCGCTCGCATTATGTAGTGTCAGCAAGCAGAGGGAGGGGGGAGGAATCACCTGCAGGAGCTGACTGGGGACGCTCTCCCTCTCAATAGAGACTGTGTTACTCCAGCGGCGGCCCGAGTAAGGTGCGGCACATCCAGTACGAATGCAAACAAAAAGACATTGCCTTTTTGTATAAAAAAAACAAAAAACATTTTTTTTAATTGGGGGGGGGACATTGTGGGGCACAGCATAACGTTGGGGAGGGTCAGGGCCCCCCTCTGCCCCCCCCTAGGGACGCCATTGTCTGAAAGAGATAATTCCTTCCAATGACCACAGGTGTAAGGAGCATTCTTCCTACTGACCATCACAGCAATGCATCTAGTCATTTTTAGCAGGGGTATCCTGAGCTTGGAAAGTTATTATAAGGGTTCCTCTGTGTTAAAAAGGTTGAGAAAGGCATAGGGATATTCCCTTACTTTATATCCTTGTTATATGCGGTCCGGAAATTGGCAGAGCTACCGTAATCCAATTGTGTTTTGCTGCTTTCTGTGTCCCCATTGTAAGGATAAAGCATCAATTCTTCTCCCTGTAACACCCGGTCACATTTTTAAACTTGAGATGTCACCAGGACAGTCAGCGTGGGGAATCTCCTCAATGAGGATCCAAACAATAATGAAAACATGAAAGAGTTTCTAACCTTTTATCCAGTCCACCTAAACTTAAAATGTGTGCCTGGAGTTAGGCTAACACTTTACTGAACTTACTATAAAGCACATAGGCTCCTCCAAAAAAAGTGCATTATGGGAAAATTCAAATTCCACTATGCACCTAAAATATCACAAAACTTTTGGGCAGTATTGATAATACTGGTCTTCCCCATCCAGGTGGGTCTGATCAGCTTTGGAAATGAATTGAATTTATCTACAACCAGCCAGTCCCCCATTCTTATTATCGTCTACATATGATGAGCTCAACTGTCTTGAGTTAGTAAAGACAGAGCTCTCAATATGGTGCTTCACTTACCTTAGAGATGTTGTAGAGATGCTTGATATTGGGGACACTGAAGTTACTATTGAGACAAACTCCAGGAGAATCTTCAGCCGGAATCTGTAATGTACAGTATGATAGATTTATCTTATTGGTACATTTGATGTCCACAGAGGCATAAAAATATATAACACGATCAAGAAGAATAAGAATAAGAAGTGAAGTTCATGATGAGCATGTAGAGAGGAGAGGAATGGCATGGTGGCATCCAACCTTCTGGATGTACAGTTAGACAAATGACACCCATTATTGGGGTGGACAGATCAGAGGTGGCATGAACCTTCATTTATGGCTTTACATAGTAGAGGAAAGCCAGGACCCCGATGGGGCTGTAGAGAGCAGAAGTAAGGGTTGGGTGATTACAGCATTTGAATTTGTGAGCACACTAAAGATACATAGATGAGACCCCAAATCATAAAGATGGACAGAGCAGAACAAAACTGTCTGGGACTCACCATCTGCTTAAAGTTTTGCAGAATCTGTCTGTTCACCACTTCTTGGTTTCGATGGAGCCATTTGCAGCTTTGAGCAAAGACAATGGAGCTGAGGCTAAGGAAGATGAGAAATTTCCAGCAATATGTTGTGGTCATTGTGGCTGGGAAAGAAAACATAATATATAAATATAAGAATATCATATTAATATATACAGTATTTACAGCCGTGACCAAACGTTTTGACACAGATATTAATTTTCACAAATTCTGCTGTTTCAGTGTTTATGATGGCAATTTCCATATACTCCAGAATGTTATGAAGCGTGATCAGATGAATTGTAATTAATTGCAAAGTCCCTCTTTGCCATGAAAATGAACTTAATCCACTAAAAAACATTTCCACTGCGTTTATGAAGAAGGCTTTAGGGCACCCAAGAAATTCCAGCAAGTGCCAGGACCATCTCCTACAGTTGAATCAGCTGGGGGGATCGGGGCACCACCAGTGCAGAGCTTGCTCAGGAATGGCTGCAGGCAGGTGTGAGTACATCGGCACGTACAGTGAGGCGAAGACTTTTGGAGGATGGCCATGTGTCAAGAAGAGCAGCAAAGAAGACACTTCTCTTCAGGAAAAACATCAGGGACAGGCTGATATTCTGCAGAAGGTAGAGGGATTGTATGGCTGAGGACTGGGGTAAAGTCATTTTCTCTGATGAATCCCCTTTCCGATTGTTTGGGACATCGGAAAAAACCTTGTTTGGAGAAGAAAAGGTGAGCACTACAATCAGTCCTGTGTCATGCCAACAGTAAAGCATCCTGAGACCATTCATGTGGGGAGGTTACTTCTCAGCCAAGGGAGTGGTTTCACTCACAATTTTGCCCTAGAACACAGCAAAGAATTGTACAAAAACATCCTCAGAAAGAAACTTCTCCCAACCATCCAAGAACAGTTTGGTGATGACCAATGCCTTTTTCCAGTATGATGGAGCACCTTGATATAAGGCAAAAGTGATAACTAAGTGGCTTGGGGAATAAAACATCAAAAATTTGGGTCTATAGCCAGGAAACTCCTCAGACCTTAATCCCATTGAGAACTTGTGGTCAATCCTCGAGGTGGATGAACAAAAAAACCCCACAAATTCTGACAAACTCCAAGCATTGATAATGCAAGAATAGGCTGCCATCAGCCAGGATGCGGTCCAGAAGTTGATTGCCAGCATCCCAGGGAGAATTGTAGAGGTCTTCAAAAAGAAGGGTCAACACTGCAAATATCGACTCTTTGCATAAACTTCTTGTAATTGTCAATAAAAGCCTTTGACACTTATGAAATGCTTGTAATTATACTTCAGTATACCATAGTAACATTTGACAAAAAGATCTAAAAACACTGAAGCAGCAGAATTTGTGAAAATGAATATTTGTGTCAAAACTTTCAGCCACTAAATAAGAAGATGTATTGGAGCAGGGAGGATGGTTCTTACCTGTGTCTTTTGGATTGCTCTGTAGACTTTGTCCTTTTTCTCTTTGGTCTTTGCAGTGTCCTCAGGATTCTGGTCCTGTTTGGTCCTTGCAGTGTTCTGAGCTCCATCTTCTCCGCTGCGCTCTTATACACCCAGAGGGAATTCATTGCTAGATATCATAAAAGTGAATCTGGGATCTTCCTGAGTTGTTTTACTTTCCCTTCTCCAAACTTCTCGTCAAGATGTTTTCACAACTGCGGAGCCCTCTAGTGGTCTTTTCATTTATTAATCTTTGTGTACGGAGACGTACTGTCAAGGAATTCCCAGAGAAAATTGAGTACTGTCTGTGATACTTTTTTTATTTGCACTAACATACAATTTTTCAGGACAAGCTTTCGGGGTAGGTCCCCTTCTTCAAAGTCCAAGCAGTACTGATTCACAAATTTTTAAGCAGAATGTTAAAGAAGAAAAAAAAAAAAAGAGAAAAACAAACACATACAAATCAATAGTAATAAAGATAGCAGCAGAGTTAGGGAGATAAGACAGAGGGAGAGCTACAGATAGCTATAGCTATCTGTCTTATCTCACTAACTCTGCTGTTATCTTTATTACCATTGATTTGTATGTGTTTGTTTTTCTCTTTTTTCTTTTTTTTTTTTTCTTCTTTAAGATTCTGCTTAAAAATTTGTGAATCAGTACTGCTTGGACTTTGAAGAAGGGGACCTACCCCGAGAGCTTGTCCTGAAAAATTGTATGTTAGTGCAAATAAAAAAAGTATCACGGACAGTACTCAATTTTCTCTGTCACAATTGCACTAATACGGCTACAATCAAATCAAGGAGGAATTCCCACAAAGCCGTGACAACATGTCTGTATACTGAGTGTGATTCCTGATCTGCTGTATCTAAATAATCTGATATAAAAAAAAGATTATACAGTGGCTTGCGAAAGTATTTGGCCCCCTTGAACTTTTCAACCTTTTGCCACATTTCAGGCTTCAAACATAAAGATATAAAATTTTTATTTTTTGTGAAGAATCACCAACAAGTGAGACACAATTGTGAAGTGGAACGAAATCTATTGGATTGTTGAAACTTTTTTAACTAATAAAAAAATGAAAAGTGGGGCGTGCAAAATTATTCGGCCCCCTTGCGTTAATACTTTGTAGAGCCACCTTTTGCTGCGATTACAGCTGCAAGTCGCTTTGGGTATGTCTCTATCAGTTTTGCACATCGAGAGACTGAAATTCTTGCCCATTCTTCCTTGCAAAACAGCTCGAGCTCAGTGAGGTTGGATGGAGAGCGTTTGTGAACAGCAGTTTTCAGCTCTTTCCACAGATTCTCGATTGGATTCAGGTCTGGACTTTGACTTGGCCATTCTAACACCTGGATACGTTTATTTGTGAACCATTCCTTTGTAGATTTTGCTGTATGTTTGGGATCATTGTCTTGTTGGAAGATAAATCTCCGTCCCAGTTTCAGGTCTTTTGCAGACTCCAACAGGTTTTCATCCAGAATGGTCCTGTATTTGGCTGCATCCATCTTCCCCTCAATTTTAACCATCTTCCCTGTCCCTGCTGAAGAAAAGCAGGCCCAAACCATGATGCTGCCACCACCATGTTTCACGGTGGGGATGGTGTGTTGAGTGTGATGAGCTGTGTTGCTTTTACGCCAAACATATCGTTTTGCATTGTGGTCAAAAAGTTCGATTTTGGTTTAATCGGACCAGAGCACCTTCTTCCACATGTTTGGTGTGTCTCCCAGGTGGCTTGTGGCAAACTTTAGACGAGACTTTTTATGGATATCTTTGAGAAATGGCTTTCTTCTTGCCACTCTTCCATAAAGGCCAGATTTGTGCAGTGTACGACTGATTGTTGTCCTATGGACAGACTCTCCCACCTCAGCTGTAGTTCTCTGCAGTTCATCCAGAGTGATCATGGGCCTCTTGGCTGCATCTCTGATCAGTCTTCTCCTTGTCTGAGCTGAAAGTTTAGAGGGAAAGCCAGGTCTTGGTAGATTTGCAGTGGTCTGATACTCCTTCCATTTCAAAATGATCGCTTGCACAGTGCTCCTTGGGATGTTTAAAGCTTGGGAAATCTTTTTGTATCCAAGTCCGGCTTTAAACTTCTCCACAACAGTATTACGGACCTGCCTGGTGTGTTCCTTGGTCTTCATGATGCTCTCTGCGCTTTCAACAGAACCCTGAGACTATCACAGAGCAGGTGCATTTATACAGAGACTTGATTACACACAGGTGGATTCTATTTATCACCATCAGTCATTTAGGACAACATTGGATCATTCAGAGATCCTCGCTAAACTTCTGGAGTGAGTTTTCTGCACTGAAAGTAAAGGGGCCGAATACTTTTGCACGCACCACTTTTCAGTTTTTTATTTGCTAAAAAAGTTTAAAATATCCAATAGATTTCGTTCCACTTCACAATTGTGTCCCACTTGTTGCTGATTCTTCACAAAAAATTAAAATTTTATATCTTTATGTTTGAAGCCTGAAATGTGGCAAAAGGTTGAAAAGTTCAAGGGGGCCGAATAATTTTGCAAGGCACTGTATGTGTAGCGGGGCGCCCCTTTACTCCTGGTGCTCAGATGCTCGAGCAGGCCCCTTTAAAGGAGAACGCCAAGGAAAGAAAGTTTATTTAAAATCAGCTGGGTAACAAATAGTTTAATATAGTGCTGTGTGCTACCTGCTGGAGGACTGGTTGTTCTTTACAATTTACACTTTTATTCTTTTTTTTATTTGTTATTATTATACAGGATTTATATAGTGCCAGCAGTTTGTGCAGCACTTTACAACATGAGGGCAGAGAGTACAGTACAAATAGTTAAATATAGTGCTGTGTGCTACCTGCTGGAGGACTGACTATTCTTTACAATTTACACTTGTATTCTTTCACGGAAGTATGCAATCCATTCACAGACTACAAAGCTTCCTGGATATGGAAGAAGGTGTGTGTGTGTGTACAGTGCATTAAAAGATGCCAAAGCCTCCTGTTGGAAAGTGAAACAAAGTTATATTTCTCAAAATGAATAAAAGTTTAAATTGTAAAGAACAGTGTGTGACCCAGGAGGTGGCATACCCACAACTTGTTCCCAAGAAAGATGAGGTTCCTTGCTTCCTTCTCTATGCAGCTCAGAAAGGCCTTATCTGATGAGGTAGATGGCAACTGATTTGCAGCCAGGTGAGAGGCTCTCCATTGTCAGAAACGGCGTGCGGATAACCAGGCCAGAGCCTAATAGCGCACAGCTTCTCCAGAAGACCCAGCTACTGTGGGAAGCATCTCCCTAATTACTACCAGAGTACTGCAGTTTTAGTGGGGTGGCTCTTTGTCCTCAGGCCTGGGATCCCTCTAGATGTTCATCAGAGCTATGCTGGACTTTGAATAAAATCGAATAAAATAGAAAAAATATAACCATCATCTGAAATTCAAATTTCAAATAGAATAAATTAGAATTTGAATACAATAGAAAAGAATACAAATAATAAAAAAGAAAAGAATAGAATTGTCCGATTGGACGCTGCAATCCCTGATGACCTTCTGCGGCCATCTTGGTTGGGGGAGGCCTTTTAAATAGAGGCTTCTACAGGGGTTTGGCACACACTCTGGCACACACAAACCCGCTTTGGAAGGGAGAGAGGGTGAGTGTTAATGAAAGGTTCCAGCGCAGAGAGGGCAAGAGTAGGGATAGTGCATTACACCCTCAAAACACAGGTCTCCAAAATTGGCACTGCAGATGTTCTTACTTGCTTTATTGCTGCCAGCACCTCCTACCCTGTCAGTCGCCAACTCTCCAGCAGATGCTGTCCTGGTAAAGTGGGCCTTGTCTGTGTTGTGACCACTGTGCCTGAAGATATACTGCTCTAATGCTGTGTTCTAGTGCCAGGACATTCCAGATAAAGCTGGCTTATATACACTACTATTTCCACCTGTACCTTAAGGACTGTCCAAGCACACTATTAGGAACTGTTATTGCCCCTGTTACCCCAAGTGTTGTTGTGCCTTTACTGCTCTGTACCGTACCTGTTGCCATTAGAGAATTTACTAGTGTTTCATTACATTGGATACCCTACTACTAGCCCTGTCCACATACTGCCCACTGTAATACCCTCTGCACTTCTCTCCTGTACATTCTGTCTGCTCTCATACTCTCCGCACCACTTTACTGTTCAGTTTTCAACATTGTTTGTGTTGGAATACAATGTCCATTTGTATTTTGTGCAACAACTACATCAGCCAGTAGATGGCAGTGTTTATAAGTTTGTAGCTGCATCTATGGTATGCTCTATGTCTTTTCCCTTAATAAAGTTCCTGTTTCCTGTCTGCAGTTAAGCAGCGATGCCTGTGTGGACTGTGCAGGGTCTGTTCTGTAGGGCTATATACAGAATTTATAATATTCTATTGTCTGTTCTAAAAGGGGTAACGTTTTTGCTAGTTCAGTATAAATTGATCTACACAGCCCAGCCCTGACCATGAAAATGTTACAATTATTCTGTCATTTCCATCCTCACTCTTTCTTCTGTTCTGCTCTTTGGTAAACGCAAAGTTTATTTCATAAAAGAAAAGTAGAAGCGCACACCAGGAGACCACTATATCTGTTTAATAGGCTTCAGCTTCATCTCCTCCCAAGCCATGCCCCTCCAACGCATTTCACCTGATCATGGGTTTAGTCATATAGACCATGAAGGGGTAAAATGCATTAGAGTATGTGGTTTGGGAGGAGACAAAGTTGAAGCCTACTTGACACATATAGAACCCTTTGTGTCCTTCTACTTTCATTTAGGAATTGCCTATTGGGAGAGACGGGCCCCTTTAAAGCCAGCACCCAGCAGTGTTTGTAATCACCAGGCTGAACACTGTGGCACTTGGAGCGGCACTTTTTGCTGTATTGAGTTACCATTTATTTCATATTTGTAAGTATATTATTGTCCCCACTCTACAACTATTAACCATCATCTTCTGACTACATTGAGTTCCTCTGTGTCCTTTCCTGACAAATATATTTCTTATTTCGGGTTGCCATAGTGACAACCCTGACTACCCCATCATTAACCCATCCTGAAATAGATAAGTTACATTCCCCATTTCTCTTTCTCCATTTTCATTTAGGTAATTACAGGACAGAAGTCAGAAAATGTGAAATATTTTTTTTTATTTATCCATTGTAAATATAAAATTAAATTTATAATATAAATAAATATAAAAATACATAAATAAATACATAATACATAAATATATAAAAAATAAATAAATATTTCTATTCGGTGAACTTGGTCACATGGCTAGGAAAGACTTCTCAGTAGATGCTGTCTTCTCATGCGAGACGAGAGCTGAATGGCCAGCAGGAAATTCCTCTGGATTTCAGCATTGATGGTTCTCCGGGCGCACACCTTGTCGTCCTGTGGAAAGGGGTAAATGTTAGTGCGTGTATGAGGAAGCCATAGAGCCTTAGACAGACAGATAAGCCAATGGATAATCTGTTGATAACACCTTTTTGCAAACGATCTGTGAACCACCGGCTATCTTCTTTTTTTTTTATTCTTTATTTAAGGGTATGCAACAGAACACAGTAGTATGACATGACAGCACAGCCCTGACAAAGAATGTCAGCAGTGACCAGATGGAATTGGAAATAACATACATTAGTTGTCATCAATCAAACTATATACGTTACGTCAATTTGGTGATAAATCGTGCCTAACAAGTCTTGGTCATATTCAATACTAAGTAAGACATAACTAAGTGTAGAGAAATAGTTGTAAGAACATGGCTCCCATGTACATTCTAAGAGGATCAGATCACCTGTAGGCACGTATCAGTTGTAAAGTAAAGGCAAGCGATGACCCTCTTCAAAAAGGGGGCACCCTGCTCAGCTAAAAAAAAAAAAAAATGGCGTACCATGTGGTCGGTGCATACCGAAAGGCATTTTTGGGTGATGTTTTTTAAAAGAAGAAAGGTGAACACATTAAGTGTCTAAAGAGGGAGGAAGAAAGAAGAAAAGAAGAACGAGAAAAAGGGGGCAGAGAAGAAAAAAACAAAAAGGGGGGGGGGGTAAGGGAACCTCTGTGGGGTTAACAGCAAAAGGAACCGAGCTTCCAGAACTGAATACCTTTCAGATAGTTATGAAAATGTTAAATATTCATCCGAAAAATGGAACATGTCTCAATACAGCCAGTATTGTGTTCCTCTGTCTTATCCCTGAGGACCGCAGTGAGGTGTTCCATCTGTTGGATATCATTCACCCTGACAAACCACTGTGTTATATATTTGTTGTTTCCACATACTGGGAATACATGCCCTAGCGGCATTCAAAAGATGCTTCAGCGAGGATTTACGGTATCTCTTACTCGACATAGGAGTCAAATTATGAAGCACTGCAGCAGGGTTGTGAAAGAGAGAGTAGTCTGTAAGTTTGTGCACCATTTGCAGTACCTGTTGCCAGAAGGGGCAAATCTTTGGACAGTCCCAGAAAATGTGAAATATTGTGCCGTTCTGGGTGCCACATCTCCAATATAATGGGCTGTGTCCAGGTAAAAGGGACGCTAATACAACAGGGGTCCGGTACCAGCGCGTCAAGACTTTGTAAGAGGTCTCCTGATATTTGCTACAAAGGGAAGATTTGTGAGCAAAAATAATATTCGGTTCTTTTGATCTTCAGAAAAAGTGAAGTTTAGGTCTCTTTCCCATTTGAGCAAATATAGTGGGTCTTGCCGAGACGTGACTGCAAGTAAAGTACAATACGAAATAGAGA
Source organism: Lithobates septentrionalis (assembly GCA_037952835.1). Lineage (NCBI taxonomy): Eukaryota > Metazoa > Chordata > Amphibia > Anura > Ranidae > Lithobates > Lithobates septentrionalis. Next base: position 302,670 of record JBBDGP010002526.1, read on the forward strand.
AATATTTACGAAGAGGCCCTTCTCCCAAACAGAGGTCTTCAAATAAAGTAGGTTGTCTTCGAAACCCAGAATGATTGGGAAGGGATCGATGGAAGTAGGTTAGTTGTAACATTTTCCACTGGCCCAGAACCGAGGAGTTGAAAGAACCAAACAGTTCTGATGGGCAGATCCAACCAGAGGGGCCAAGGAAGGATGAAGCTCTGCCTAGGTTCAGATCATATTGGAGTTGAAAGGCTCTATCAGTCAGACCCGAAGTGAAGTCTGGGTGACCAATGACGGGAGTCAATGGCGAGGGGAAGCTGGAAGTTGCTGCCAGTTTATAATATCTAGAAAGTTCTATCAAGGTGGATTCAGTCAAGGAATGGGGAGGCGCTACTCAAGAGTGGTGGACTCCTGTCCAAGGAAGAAAAGCTAGGGGGGTAGTCACCGATTCTTGTTCCAAAGACACCCAAAGTTTGTGAGAGGCGTGTCTATACCAATCGACCACTTTGGTCATATGGACCGCCAAACAGTATAAGGCAGGGTCTGGGAGTTCGACACCACCCCTGAGCTTAGATCTTTGCAAGAGTGCCCACTTGAGATGGGAATGTTTACCTTGCCAAACATATCAGATGAAGGCTGCTCGTATCTTTCGAAAAAACTCTTGTGGCAGTTTGATCGGCAAAGATTGCAGGAGATATAAGAGACGTTGCATTACGTTCATTTTTATGACATTACATCTGCCAAACCAAGAGACTGCCAAGGATTTCCCTTTCTATAAACCTGCCGAGAAAGTAGCCAATAAAGTTTGGAAATTATATTGGAAAATAAGTTGAAGATTGGAAGGGATTCTAGTGCCCAGATACTGGATGACTCTCACTGAGGTGAGAAATGGACTGAGGTGGGAGGTTAATGCTGAGAGCCTCTGATTTTTGTAGATTAACAGTAAAGTCTGATAATTCTCCATATGTATGGATTTCAAATAAGAGAACTGGTAAGGATACAAGTGGATTTGATAAATAGAACAAAAAATTATCCACGTAAGCAGCGACTTTGTGATGGTACGTACTAGTTTCAAGACCACTAATGTCTGGGTTATTCCAAATGTGCTGCAACAGAGGTTCCAATGAGAGAATGAATAGGAGTGGAGAGAGGGGATGGCCCTGTCTTGTTCCATTACCAATCTCAAAGGATTTGGAGGCTACTCCGTTTACTTTGACTGTGGCTGTGGGAGCTTCTTTTTTTTAAATGAGGATTTAATTATTATATGCTGTTTTCTCCCCCCACTTAAAGTGTTGTTTTCACATCAGAGACCCTCCCCTGAGGATCTATGAAAAATTGACCTTTTAATGGGTGAAAAGGAGGAGGGTGACTTACTTGCTCCTCCAGGATTCTCTGCAGAGTGAGGAATTGTTGGCTGATACCTTGTACGAAGAGCTGGTTTTCTGCTCCCTCTGGGATCTGGAAGATAGAAAACATTTGTATTTAACTTCTCCTGTCTTTAATGGCCTGGGGGAAGGAGAAGGTTGAAGATCACTTGGAAACTTACACAGTCAGACAGCTGCTGCTCCTGGTAATAGAGGAGCTCCTGAAGCCTCTCCCAGGCAGGCCAGTGGTAATCTAGCTTCTCCTCGTATCTCCTATAGAACTGGATGGTTTGGTTGGCAACTTCACGCACAGCGATGGCCGCAGTCTCAACCTGAAAAAATTCATACATCAATACAACTTCACAGCAGAGAGATAGTAATAATACAATGTGATTAGCTTATTTCTCATCTAGATGAAACATTGTTTTACTTTTGGATAGAGCTAGAAATTTTGTCAGGCTTTGTTGCTGAATGTCAGAATTTCTCAACCAGGGTTCCATGGACCTCTAGGGTTCCTCAAGAGGTTGCTAGGGGTTCCTTGAGCCATGAGAAATGTCTGCCTCTCAGATAAGTTCCCACTGACAAATTGATCATTTTAGCTATCTGAAAAAGGTAATTCCTCCCAATGACCACAAGTGTAAGGAGCATTCTTCCCACTGACCATCACAGCAATGCATCTAGTCATTTTTAGCAGGGGCATACTGAGCTTGGAAAGTTATTCTAAGGGTTCCTCTGTGTTAAAAAGTTTGAGAAAGGCTGCTGTATGTGGTCACATAGGGATATTCCCTCACTTTTTATCCTTGTTAAACGCGGTCTGGAAATTGGCAAAACTAAATCAATTGTGTTTTGCTGCTTTTTGTGTCTCTATTGTAAGCATTTAGCATCAATTCTTCTCCCTGTAGCACCTGGTCACATTTTTAAACTTGAGATGTCACCAGGACAGTCAGCGTGGGGAATCTCCCCATCCAGGTGGATTTGATCAGTTTTGGAAATGTATTTCTTTTATCTACAACCAGCCAGTCCCCCATTTTTATTATCGTCTTCTTATTAAGAGCTCAACTGTCTTGAGTTTGTGAAAGAGCTCTCAATATGGAGTTTCACTTACCTTAGAGATTTGGTAGAGGTGCTTGATATTGGGGACGCTGAAGTTACTATTGAGACAAACTCCAGGAGAATCCTCAGCCGGAATCTGTAATGTACAGTATGATAGATTTACCTTTTTTGGTACATTTGATGTCCACAGTGGCATAAAAATATACAACACGATCAAGAAGAAGAATAAGAAGTGAAGCTCATGATGAGCATGTAGAGAGGAGAGGAATGGCATGGTGGCATCCAACCTTCTGGTTGTACAGGAAGACAAATGACCCCCATGATTGGGGTGGACAGACCAGAGGTGGCATGAACCTTCATTTATGGCTTTACATAGTAGAGGAAAGCCAGGACCCCGATGGGGCTGTAGAGAGCAGAAGTAAGGGTTGGGTGATTACAGCATTTGAATTTGTGAGCACACTAAAGATAAATAGATGAGACCCCAACTCATAAAGATGGACAGAGCAGAACAAAACTGTCTGGGACTCACCATCTGCTTAAAGTTTTGCAGAATCTGTCTGTTCACCACTTCTTGGTTTCGATGGAGCCATTTGCAGCTTTGAGCAGAGATAATGGAGCTGAGGCTAAGGAAGATGAGAATTGTCCAGAAATATGTTGTGGTCATTGTGGCTGGGAAAGAAAACATAATATATAAATATAAGAATATCATATTAATATATACAGTATTTACAGCCGTGGCCAAAAGTTTTGACACAAATATTAATTTTCACAAATTCTGCTGTTTCAGTGTTTATGATGGCAATTTCCATATAGTCCAGAATGTTATGAAGCATGATCAGATGAATTGCAATTAATTGCAAAGTCCCTCTTTGCCATAAAAATGATCTTAATCCCATGAAAAACATTTCCACTGCATTTGTGAAGAAGGCTTCAGGGCGCCCAAGAAAGTCCAGCAAGTGCCAGGACCATCTCCTACAGTTGATTTAGCTGGGGGAATTGGGGCACCACCAGTGCAGAGCTTGCTCAGGAATGGCTGGAGGCAGGTGTGAGTACATCTGCATGCACAGTGAGGCGAAGACTTTTGGAGGATGGCCATGTGTCAAGAAGGGCAGCAAAGGAGACACTTCTCTTCAGGAAAAATATCAGGGACAGGCTGATATTCTGCAAAAGGTACAGGGATTGTATGGCTGATGACTGGGGTAAAGTCATTTTCTCTGATGAATCCCCTTTCTGATTGTTTGGGACATCTTGAAAAAACCTTGTCTGGAGAAGAAAAGTTGAGCGCTACCATCAGTCCTGTGTCATGCCAACATTAAAGCATCCTGACACCATTTATGTGGGGAGGTTGCTTCTCAAGGGAGTGGTTTCACTCACAATTTTGCCATAGAACACAGCCAAGAATAAAGAATTGTACAAAAACATCCTCAGAAAGCAACTTCTCCCAACCATCCAAGAACAGTTTGGTGAGGAACAATGCCTTTTTCCAGCATGATGGAACACCTTGCCATAAGGCAAAAGTAATAACTAAGTGGCTTAAGGAACAAAACATCATAAATTTGGGTCCATAGCCAGGAAACTCCTCAGACCTTAATCCCATTGAGAACTTGTGGTCAATCCTCGAGTCGAAAAAAGAAACCCCACAAATTCTGACAAACTTCCAAGCATTGATAATGCAAGAATAGGCTGCCATCAGTCAGGATGTGGCCCAGAAGTTGATTGCTAGCAGGCCAGAGAGAATTTCAAAGGTCTTGAAAAAGAAGGATCAACACTGCAAATATTGACTCTTCACATAAACTTCATGTAATTGTCAATAAAAGCCTTTGACACTTATGAAATGCTTGTAATTATACTTCAGTATACCATAGTAATATCTGACGAAAAAATCTAAAAACACTGTAACAGCAGACTTTGTGAAAATGAATATTTGTGTCATTCTCCAAACTTTTGGCCACTACTGTATATAAATAAGAAGATGTAGTGAAGTAGGGATGATGGCTCTTACCTGTGTCTTTTGGATTGCTCTGTATACTTTGTCCTTTTTCTCTTTGGTCTTTGCAGTGTCCTCAGGATTCTGGTCCTGTTTGGTCCTTGCAGTGTTCTGAGCTCCATCTTCTCCGCTGCGCTCTTATACACCCAGAGGGTATTCATTGCTAGATATCATAGAAGTGGATCTGGGATCTTCCTGAGCTGTTTTACTTTCCCTTCTCCAAACTTCTCGTCAAGATGTTTTCACATCTGCGGAGCCCTCTAGTGGTCTTTTCATTTATTAATCTTTGTGTACGGAGACGTACTGTCGAGGAATTCCCACAAAGCCGTGACAATATGTCTGTATACTGAGTGCGATTCTTGATCTGCTGTATCTAAATAATCTGATATAAAAAAAAGATTATATGTGTAGCGGGGCGCCCCTTTACTCCTGATGCTCAGATGCAGGAGCAGGCCCCTTTAAAAGAGAACTCCGTAGAAAGAAAGTTTATTTAAAATCAGCTGGGTAACAAATAGTTAAATATAGTGCTGTGTGCTACCTGCTGGAGGACTGTCTATTCTTTACAATTTACACTTGTATTCTTGCACAAAATTATGGAATCCATTCACAGACTACAAAGCTTCCTGGATATGGAAGAAGGGGGGGGGGGGGGGGGGGGCAGTGCATTTTTGTTAAATTTTTTATTTATCACAGAAAACAGGTCCACAGGAACCGAGATATCGGTGTGTAACATTGTAACAGTGCAATACAAACATTTACATAAGTCTTGTAACAAAGAGTTTGTCTTGCTCATTATGAAGGTCCCATGTGATGTGGTGTAGTATGAGGCTGACACATACTCGAGGTCCTAAATGTGTAAGGTCTCCTAGATTGACATGTATTAGAAATGTTATTTATCGACCTCGGGTTACAACAATGTCGAGGTGTGGTCTTCCAGTGACGTTAGTCAGGTAGGACCTATAAGTTGTTCCTTTGTGTGTCCTGTTCTCCTCCTTTTTCTTATTTTCCTACAGGTCAAAAGAGCAAAGATAGAGAAGAAAATATAGAGAGAGAGGAAGAGAGGAGAGGGAGAGGAGAGGGGGGGGGATGGTGGGGAGGGGGGGAATCCGCGAGCAAGGGAACTCCAAATTGTCTCGCCGAAATTTCTTCTCGACTATCGATTAGTGACTTAAGTAATTCTAGTACAGTTTAAGTATCCGTGTCTTCTCTCAGGAGGGCTTGTCCCTCGGTTGAGTATTTAAATATGTTCCATAACTGCCACGTTTTGGAATATGTCTCACTTCTATTCTGACTTGTGAGGATCAGGTCTTCCAAGTTACTGATTTCGTCTATCCTCCTAAGCCAGCTGGTAATGGAGGGCGGTTCGGGGGATTTCCAGTTGAGGGGAATACAGCTTTTAGCTGCGTCTAATAGGTGTCGAACGATTGACCTTTTGTAAACCCGAGCAGGTGTATCGGTGGCGTGTAGGAGGAAGTATGCCGGTTCGTCGGGAACGCTACGGTCAGTGAACTGCTGTATTATTCCACGAACCTTCTCCCAAAAGGGCCTTATTCGGGGACAGGACCAGAAGATGTGTAATAGCGTGCCTGTGTTTTGTTGACATCTCCAGCACAGATTCGATGTCTCAGGGAAGATTTTTTGTAATAGTGCCGGTGTTCTGTACCATCTCGTAAAAATTTTGTAATTGGTTTCTTGGAATCTGGTGCATATGGATGATTTATGAATGAAATGAAGGATGTGTGTTCTTGTTTGCGGAGTGAGGTGGCAATTCAGGTCCCTTTCCCATTTGTCAAAACTGGGGTGTTGATAATTCCCAGAAGGTGTGATGAGCATGTTGTAAGTCAGAGATAGCGTGTGCGGTAGTACACCGCTTTCCATACAGATTCCTTCGAAATCAGTGTGGGGAGGGTCAGTTACACTTGGGGGGGGCCATGCTGTTTAGAAAATGTGAGAGCTGATTTGCTCTCAGGAAGTCCAATCAGTATTTACCGTTCGGGTCTGATAGCTCGGCCAGCGTTACCCATCTTCCCCCAGAGCTGTAATGGGAGGCTTGATACATCCCTGTGTTTCTGAGCGTGCGGAATGTAGGGTCTACTATACCTGGGGTGAATTGTGGATTGCCTATTATGGGTCTCAATGGTGAGTTTTTAGTGGAGAGAGACGTTTGCGTTAGTAGGCGTGCACAGACGTTCGTAGTGGTCCCAATCAGTGGATGGGATCGTATTTGTGCGGGGAGTGTGGAGCTGCTCCAGGGGGCTCTATGTAATGGGATTTCAGATTGTGATTGTTCTAGTTGAGGCCATAGCTTTGTTTCCTGATGTCTGCACCAGTCAATAAGCCTACTCAGGTGCACTGCCTGGTAGTATGTCTTAATCTCCGGCATGGCCAATCCACCATGGTGTTTCGGGAGTGATAGTGTTTTTCTCGGGAGACGTGGTTTTTTCCCTGCCCATAGAAAAGTTAAGAATAGGGAGTGTACCTGTCTGAAATAGGTTGCGGGTATGTGAATGGGTAGAGCCTGTAATAGATACAAAAATTTGGGCAGCACCATCATTTTGAGTATATTGCAACGTCCAAACCACGAGTGTAGGCCATTTTTCCAGCTGTGTAGTATCGTTTGGACGTTTTTTAGTAAGGGTGGGAAGTTAAGTTGAAAGATTTGGGAGAGTTTTGGGGGAATATAAGTGCCTAGGTACTTCAGGGCCTTATCTGTCCATTTGAAATGGAAGTTGTTCTGGAAGTGTATGAGTTGAGTCTGTGGGATCCCTATTCCCATGGCTTCTGATTTGTTGAAGTTTATTTTTAGGTTGGAAATGTGGCCGTAGATCTCGAATTCTTTCATTAAATTTGGGAGGGAAATGGCTGGGTTAGTGATGGAGAACATCCTATCATCTGCATATGCAGATACTTTGTGTTGGGAGCCCTGCACTGTAATCCCTGTGATATCTGGGTTCAACCTTACATGGCACAGGAAGGGTTCCAATGATAGGGCAAAGAGTAAGGGCGAAAGTGGGCATCCTTGTCTAGTGCCATTTGATATTGGGAAAGGGTCTGAGACAACACCATTAGCCCTGACTCTGGCTGATGGCCTCGAGTATGCTGCGCATATCCAATTAAACAGCCTTTCTCTTACTCCGATATGTTTCAGTGTATCAAACAGAAATTTCCAGTGTATGCGATCAAATGCTTTCTCAGCATCTGTGCTAAGAAAAATACTTGGAGTCTTGTCTCTATTTGCTATGTGGAGTAGGTTTAGAACTTTAATGGTGTTGTCTCTGGCCTCTCTGGTTGGAACAAAGCCCACCGGATCTAGGTGTATGAGTTGCGGTAAGTGTTGTTGTATTCTAGAGGCAATAATTTTGGTAAAAAGTTTTAGATCAGTATTTATCAATGAAATTGGACGGTAGCTCCCGCACTGTGTAGGGTCTTTACCTTCTTTTGGTATTATTGAGATCTGTGCTTGGAGTGTAGAGGGGTGTAGTTTTGAGCCGGTGCCAAGGTCATTGAATAGTTTTGTGATGTAGTGGCCTAGCGAGGGAAAAAAAGTTTTATAGTAATTAATGGTCAGGCCGTCAGATCCTGGTGCTTTCCCCTGCTTGGTGGTTTTTATAGCCGATTGGAGTTCTATAATTGTGATGGGCTCCTCAAGTGATTCCCTTGCCTCCGTCGGTAGGGTTGGCATGAGTGACGAGGTTATATATTCAGGTGTATTATCTGGCGTGGGCGGTGTTGTGCGTAGGTTGTATAAAGAGTTATAGTAAGCTCTAAACTCTTCCGTAATTTGTTTGGGTATGGAAACCATCTTCCCGGAGGTAGTTGTGATCCGAGGTATGTAAGATGCTAGTTTTTGTTGCTGCAGGGACCGGGCCAGGAATCTCCCACATTTATTACCAGATTCATAAATTTTTCTCCGGCATATCTGAAGTGCTGCTTTTGCTTTAAAGTGCAGTAGGTCCTTGACTTGTGTACGGGTGGTATCTAGTTCGGCTCCTAATTCCCTTGTAGGGGTTAATTTATGTCTTGTTTCTAATGTCTGTAGTTTCTTAAGTAGAATATCTAATTGTTCTGTTCTTTGACGTTTCAGTCTGGACCCGTGTTTGATAAGCACACCACGGATCACGGCCTTATGTGCCTCCCACACCAGACCAGCGTCACTGCCCGAGGTATTATTAGCTTTAAAGTAATGTTCGATCTCCTGCTTTACATCTGCGCAGACTTCTGGGTCTTGCAGAAGGCCTTCATTTAATCGCCAGGGCGGGCGCTGAGTCGTGTGCGGGTCAGCAATGGCGTATCTCAGCACTATCGGGGCATGGTCGGACCATGTGATTGATTCAATTTTGGTGTTTAGAACTGCCTGTAAATTTCTGTGGGGTATGAGAAAATAATCAATGCGGGAGTACGACTGATGAGGCCTGGAAAAGAACGTATAGTCCCTCTCTCCCGGGTGGAAAAGGCGCCAGGTGTCTATCAGTTGTGCCGAGTGTAGGGTTGTTTGTATCTTTTTGCATGAGGTATTTGAGGTCGAGGATGTGCCAGAGGACGTGTCTTCCGTCGGGGTCAAGGGTATGTTGAGGTCACCACCTACAATCAGTTGGCCTTCAGTGAACCGTATAAGTTGGTCTAGTCGTCTCTTAATGAATGTGTCCTGGTGCTCGTTGGGGGCGTATAGGTTAGCGAAGGTCATCTTTGTATCCCCCATTAAAAGATGCCAAAGCCACCTGTTGGAAAGTGAAACAAAGTTATATTTGTCAAAATGAATAAATGTTTAAATTGTAAAGAACAGTGTGTGTGACCCAGAAGGTGGCATACCCACAACTTGTTCCCAAGAAAGATGAAGTTCCTTGCTTCCTGCTCTCCATTGTCAGAATCGGCGTGCGGATAACCAGGCCAGAGCCTAATAGCGCACGGCTTCTCCAGAAGACCCAGCTACTGTGGGGAGCACCTCCCTAATTACTACCAGAGTACTGCAGTTTTAGTGGGGTGGCTCTTTGTCCTCAGGCCTGGGATCCCTCTAGATGTTCATCAGAGCTATCCTGGACTTTGTTTGAATAAAATAGAAAAAATATAACCATCTTCTGAATTCGAATACAATAGAAAAGAATAAAATAAAAAAAATTGAAAAGAAAAGAATAGAATTGTCTGATTGGACGCTGCAATCCCTGATGACCTTCTGCAGCCATCTTGGTTGGGGCAGCCCTTTTAAATAGAGGCTCCTACAGGGATTTGGCACACATTCTTTTAGGGGATGGTGTATGGACAGGAACCAGCTTTGTCAGGGAGAGAAGGTGAGTGTTAATGAAAGGTTCCAGCGCAGGGAGGGCAAGAGTAGGGATAGTGCATTACACCCTCAAAATACAGGTCTCCAAAATTGGCACTGCAGATGTTCTTACTTGCTTTATTGCTGCCAGCACCTCCTACCCTGTCAGTCGCCAACTCTCCAGCAGATTCTGTCCTGGTAAAGTGGGCCTTGTCTGTGTTGTGACCACTGTGCCTGAAGATATACTGCTCTAATGCTGTGTTCTAGTGCCAGGACATTCCAGATCAAGCTGGCTTATCTACGCTGCTATTTCCACCTGTGCCATAAGGACAGTACCAGCACACTATTAGGAACTGTTATTGCCCCTGTTACCCCAAGTGTTATTGTGCCTTTACTGCTCTGTACCGTACCTGTTGCCATTAGAGAATTTACTAGTGTTTCATTACATTGAATACCCTGCTACTGGCCCCATCCACATACTGCCCACTGTAAAACCCTCTGCACTTCTCTCCTGTACATTCTGCCTGCTCTCATACTCTCCGCACCCCGTTACTGTTCAGTTTTCAACATTGTTTGTGTAGGAATACAATGTCCATTTGTATTTTGTGCAACAACTACATCAGCCAGTAGATGCCAGTGTTTATAAGTTTGTAGCTGTATCCATGGTATGCTATGTCTTTTCCCTGAATAAAGTTCCTGTTTCCTGTCTGCAGTTAAGCAGCGAAGCCCGTGTGGACTGTAGACTGTCTGTTCTGTAGGGCTATATACAGAATTTATAATATGCTATTGTCTGTTCTAAAAGGGGTACTGTTTTTGCTAGTAAAAGGAAATATGTATATGGGCGGCGCTCGGCTCCGCTCACAATCATGCCCACCCTAGGCGGGACTACGAGAGGAGCCGAAAGTGGCCGAGAGCCGCCGCAAGACACCGGCTCTGTGTATCACGGCGCTGGCGGCGCCATTTTCAAACTGCAGTGACACTGACAAGTCACTGCAGTTTAACTGCAGCCTGGGCAAGGCTGCAAATGGACACTGACAAGGCTGCAAGGCTGCAAATGACACCAAGGCTGCAAGGCTGCAAATGACACCAAGGCTACAAATGACAGCAAGGCTGCAAGGCTGCAAATGACACCAAGGCTGCAAGGCTGCAAATGACACCAAGGCTACAAATGACAGCAAGGCTGCAAGGCTGCAAATGACACCAAGGCTGCAAGGCTGCAAATGACACCAAGGCTGCAAATGACACCTAGGCTACAAATGACACCAAGGCTGCAAGGCTGCAAATGACATCTTACCAAGGCTGCAAATGACACCAAGGCTGCAAGGCTGCAAATTACACTGACAAGGCTGCAGATGGACGCTGTGCAAGGCTGCATTGATGGGCATTTAAATGTAAGTTTTTTTCCTTAAAACATTTTTTTCCTTAAAATTCCCTCCTAAACTTGGTGTGCGTGTTATACGCCGGCGCGTGTTTTACGTCGATAAATACCGTATATTGTTGTCCCCACTCTACAACTATTAGCCATCATCTTCTCACTACACTGAGTTCCTCTGTGTCCTTTCCTGAGAAATATATTTCTTATTTCGGGTTGCCATAGTGACAACCCTGACTACCCCATCATTAACCCATCCTGAAATAGATAAGTTACATTCTCCATTTCTCTTTCTCCATTTTCATTTATGTAATTACAGGACAGAAGTCAGAAAGTTTGAAATATTTTTTTTTTTTTATTAATCCATTGTAAATATAAAACTACATCTATAATATAAATAAATATAAAAATACATAAATAAATACATAATACATAAATATATAAAAAAATAAATATTTCTATTCAGTGAACTTGGTCACATAGCTAGGAAAGACTTCTCAGTAGGTGTTGTCTTCTTATGCGAGTCGAGAGCTGACTGGCCAGCAGGAGATTCCTCTGGATTTCAGCATTGATGGTTCTCCGGGCGCACACCTTGTCATCCTGTGGAAAGGGGTAAGTGTTATGCCGCGTACACACGGTCGGACTTTTCACCTGCAAAAGTCCGACGGACGCCGCCGGACAAAGTCCGGCGGAAAGTCCGACCGTGTGTGGTCTCCATCGGACTTCCGACGGACCGTTTCGGTCGGATTTTTGCGGAAATCCGACGTACTTTAGATTTGAAGCCTGCTTCAAATCTTTACGTCGTACCTCCGCCGGACTCAGTTCCTGACGGAAAGCCCGTTCGTCTGTATGCTAGTCCGAAGGACCAGATACGACGGAGGAGCAGGTTACTGCATCTCGCGCTCGCTGCAATAGGAAAAACAAATCTTCCTATTGCGGCGACCACGCCCCCTAAAACGTCACAGTCCCAGCATGCCCAGGGACTGTGACATCATATGGGGGCGGGGTCTCCGCCTATATAAGTCACAACGCAGCCCTCAGAGACCAGTCCAGCCGGAGAGAGCGTCGTGTCAACATCTGGGGGAAGAGAAGAGAAGAGAACACAAGAAGCCAAGAAGCCCAGAAGTCCGGACCTCCGCTGGCAATAGAGCTACCTGAAGAAAGCGGAGGGGCCGGCCGAAGACCTGGGACACCGGGAGAAGAGGCCGGAGAGCGGAGAAGAACCAACCGGACGCCGGGAGAAGATGAACCGGAGGGACCCCCGAAGACGGAAGAAGACCCCCCCCCCCGGAGCTGTTTAATAAATTATTTTAAAAACCTGTGTTGTGTTTTATTACTGACACTTTTTACCTAGGTAAATGGGTAGGGGTACCATGTACCCCATACTCATTTACATAGGGTGGGGGGCCGGGATCTGGGGGCCCCCTTATTAAAGGGGGCTCCCAGATTCCGATAAGCCCCCGCCCGCAGACCCCGACAACCAACGGCCAGGGTTGTCGGGAAGAGGCCCTTGTCCTCATCAACATGGGGGAGGGCGCCCCCCTCCCCCAAAGCACCCACCCCCCCATGTTGAGGGCATGCGGCCTGGTACGGTTCAGGAGGGGGGGGGCGCTCGCTCGTCCCCACCCCCTTTCCTGACCGGCCAGGCTGCGTGCTCGGATCGGGGTCTGGTATGGATTTTAGGGGGACCCCACGCCGTTTTTTCGGCGTAGGGGTTCCCCTTTATAATCCATACCAGACCTAAGGGCCTGCGACGGGGCTCGCAAGGTTTCAATCTCGCCAAAAAAAGCGGCGAGATTGAATTCCTTTTCTAGTCCCATCGTACAAAAGTCACGTTCAAAATGAACGGACTTGTCCGTGTGTGGGAAAGTCCGTTCGTTCTGGAAGTCCGTCGGGAAGACCGGATTCCGGAAAGTCCGGCCGTGTGTAGGCAAGTCCGGCCGTTCAGAAAGTCCGGCGGTAGTCCGCCGGAAGTCTGGCGGCAAGTACGTCGGACCTAGCTTTCTAGAAAGTCCGACCGTGTGTACGCGGCATTAGTGTGAGTATGAGGAAGCCATAGAGCCTTAGACAGACAGATAAGCCAATGGATAATCTGTTGATAACACCTATTTGCAAACGATCTGTGAACCACCAGCTATCTTCTTTTTTTTTTATTCTTTATTTAAAGCGGAGCTCCGCCGGAATTTTTTTTTTAAAAGTCAGCAGCTACAAATACTGCAGCTGCTGACTTTTAAAACATGGACACTTACCTGTCCAGGGCGCCCGCGATGTCGGCACCCGAGGCCGAACCATCTCTCGGTCCTCGGGTGCTGCCGCCTCCATCTTCGGTAAGGGAATCAGGAAGTGAAGCCGTGCGGCTTCACTTCCCGGCTCCCTACTGCGCATCGCAATACGGCTGGTCCCTGCTATCTCTGGGACCCGTGTGTTTCCCAGCAGACAGCGGGGGGGGGAACAGGAAGTGGCGTAAATAACCGCAGATTCTGCGGCTATCTATGCCGGAAGTGGGTACAGATACCTGTAATATACAGGTATCTGCACCCCCCTCCCCCCTGAAAGGTGCCAACTGTGACACCGGAGGGGGAGAGGAATCCGATGAGTGGAAGTTCCACTTTTGGGTGGAACTCCACTTTAAGGGTATGCAACAGAACACAGTAGTATGACATGACAGCACAGTCCTGACAAAAAATGTCAGCAGTGACCAGATGGAATTGGAAATAACATACATTAGTTGTCATTAATCAAACTATACACATTATGTCAAGTTGGTGAGAAATTGTGTCTAACAAGTCAGGGTCATATTCAATACTAAGTAAGACATAACCAAGTGTAGAGAAATAGCTGTAGGAACATGGCTCCCATGTACATACTAAGAGGATCAGATCACCTGTAGGCACGTATCAGTTGTAAAGTAAAGGCAAGGTTCTTCAAAAAGGGGGCACCCCGCTCAGCTAAAAATAAAAAGGTGTACCGTGTGGTCGGTGCATACTGAAAGGCATTTTTGGGTGGTGTTTTTTAAAAGAAGAAAGGTGGACACATTAAGTGTCTAAAGAGGGAGGAAGAATGAAGAAAAGAAGAACGAGAAAAAGGAGGCAGAGAAGGGAATAAAAAGGGGGGGGGGGGGAGTAAGGGAACCTCAGCGGGGTTGACAGTAAAAGAAACCGAGCTTCCTGAACTGAATAGCTTTCAGATAGTTAAGAAAATGTTAAATATTCATCCGAAAAATGAAACATGTCCCAATACAGCCAGTATTGTGTTCCTCTGTCTTATCCCTGAGGACCGTAGTGAGGTGTTCCATCTTTTGGATATCGTTCACCCTGGCAAACCACTGCGTTGTAAGGGGTGGGGTTTGTTGTTTCCACATACTGGGAATACATGCCCTAGCGGCATTCAAAAGATGCTTCAGCAAGGATTTACGGTATCTCTTACTCAACATAGGAGTCAAATTAAGAAGCACTGCAGCAGGGTTGTGAAAGAGAGAGTAGTCTGTAAGTTTGTGCACGATTTGCAGTACCTGTTGCCAGAAGGGGCAAATCTTTGGACAGTCCCAGAAAATGTGAAATATTGTGCCGTTCTGGGTGCCACATCTCCAATATAATGGGCTGTGTCCAGGTAAAAGGGATGCTAATACAGCAGGGGTCCGGTACCAGTACGTCAAGATTTTGTAAGAGGTCTCCTGATATTTGCTACTAAGGGAAGATTGTGAGCAAAAAATAATATTCGGTTCTTTTGATCTTCTGAAAACGTGAAATTTAGGTCTCTTTCCCATTTAAGCAAATATGCTGGGTCTTGCTGAGACGTGACTGCAAGTAAAATACAGTACGAAATGGAGAGAGATTTGCAAATAGGCCCTTCTCCCAAATAAAGGTCTTCAAATAAAGTAGGTTGTCTTCGAAACCCGGAATGATTGGGAAGAGATCGAAGGAAGTAGGTTAGTTGTAACATTTTCCACTGGCCCAGAACTGAGGAGTTGAAAGAACCAAACAGTTCTGATGGTCAGATCCAACCAGAGGGGCCAAGGAAGGATGAAGCTCTGCCTAGGTTCAGATCATGTTAGAGTTGAAAGGCTCTATCAGTCAGACCCGGAGCGAAGTCTGGGTGACCAATGACGGGAGTCAATGGCGAGGGGAAGCTGGAAGTTGTTGCCAGTTTGTAATATCTAGAAAGTTCTATCAAGGTGGATTCAATCAAGGAATGGGGAGGCGCTACTCAAAAGTGGTGGACTCCTGTCCGGCTCAGGGGTAGTGTCAAACTCCCAGACCCTGCCTTCTGCCTTATACTGTTTGGCGGTCCATATGACCAGAGTGGTCGATTGGTGTAGACACGCTTCTCACAAACTTTGGGTGTCTTTGGAACAAGAATCGGTGACTACATCCTCTGTCATTGGCTGACAGCTGATCATGTGGTAAGGGGCCGGGATCGGGGGGGCGTGGCCAGCTTTGAAAGGGGAGGACATACAAAGCACTTCCGCGCTGTAACCTTCATTCGGCTATAGCGCGGATCTGAACAAGTTAATTATTGCTCTGCTTCCATTAGAGAATTTACTAATTCTTCACTACATTGGATAACCTACTACTGGCCCTGTCCACATACTGCCCATTGTAATACCCCCTGCACTTCTCTCCTGTACATTCTGTCTGCTCTCATTCTCTCTGCACCCCTTTCCTGTTCAGTTTTCATCATTGTTTGTGTTGCAATACAATTTCCATTTGTATTTTGTGCAACAACTACTTCAGCCAGTAGATGGCAATATTTATAAGCTTGTAGCTGCATCTATGGTATGCTCTATGTCCTTTCCCTGAATAAAGTTCCTGCTTCCTGTCTGCAGTTAAGCAGCAAAGCCCATGTGGACTGTCTGTTCTGTAGGGCTATATAAAGAATTTATAATATGCTATTGTTTGTTCTGGAAGGGGTGACGTTTTTGCTAGTTCAGTATAAAATGACACAGCCCAGCCCTGACCATGAAAATGTTACAATTATTCTGTCATTTCCATCCTCATTCTTCATTCTGTTCTGTTCTTTGTTACATGCTACCATTTATTTTATGAAAGAAAATTAGAAGCGCACACCACGAGACCACTCGGTTCTGTATCTGTCAAACAGGCTTCAGCTTCATCTCCTCCCAAGCCATTTCCCACCAACGCATTTCATCTGATCATAGGCTTAGTCATAGAGGCCATGAAGGGGTAAAATGCATTAGGGAGTGTGGCTTGAGAGCGAGGAGACAAAGCGGAAGCCTACTTGCCTATGGGTGGTTTCCTGGTGTGCTCTTCTCCTTTTTTTAATCGATTGCCTATTGCGTAAAACAGGCACCTTTGAAGCCAGCACCCAGCAGTGTTTGTAATCCCCGGGCTGAACACTGTGGTGCTTGGAGCGTCACTTTTTGTTGTATTGGGTTACCATTTATTTCATATTGTAGTAAGTATATTATTGTACCTCATTCTACAACTATTAGCCAACATCTTCTGACTACACTGAGTTCCTCTGTGTCCTTTCCTGACAAATATATTTCTTATTTCGGGGTGCCATAGTTACACCCCTCACTACCCCATCATTAACCTATCCTGATATAGATAAGTTACATTCCCCATTTCTCTTTCTCCAATTTCATTTACGTAATTACAGGACAGAAGTCAGAAAATTTGAAACATTTTTTTTTTTATCAATCCATTGTAAATATAAACTACATTTATAATATAAATAAATAAATAAATATAAAAATACATAAATAGATACATAATACATAAATATATAAAAATAAATAAATATTTCTATTCAGTGAACTCGGTCACATGGCTAGGAAAGACTTCTCAGTGGGTGTTGTCTTCTCATGCGAGACGAGAGCTGACTGGCCAGCAGGAGATTTCTCTGGATTTCAGTATTGATGGTTCTCCGGGCGCACACCTTGTCGTCCTGTGGAAAGGGGTAAATGTTAGTGTGTGTATGAGGAAGCCATAGAGCCTTAGACAGACAGATAAGCCAATGGATAATCTGTTGATAACACCTATTTACAAACTATCTGTGAACCGCCAGCTACAGTATCTTCTCAGTTTTTTTGAAAAGGAGGATTTAATTATCATATGCTGTTTTCACCCCCCACCTAAAGTGTTGTTTTCACATCAGAGACCCTCCCCTGAGGATCTATGAACAATGGATCTTTTAAAGGGTGAAAAGGAGAAGGGTGACTTACTTGCTCCTCTAGAATTCTCTGCAGGGTGATGAATTGCTGGCTGATTCCTTGTATGAAGAGCTGGTTCTCTGCTCCCTCTGGGATCTGGAAGATAGAAAACATTTGTATTTAACTTCTCCTGTCTTTAATGGCCTGGGGGAAGGAGAAGGTTGAAGGTCACTTGGAAACTTACACAGTCAGACAGCTGTTGCTCCTGGTAATAGAGGAGCTCCTGAAGCCTCTCCCAGGCAGGTCAGTGGTAGTCCAACTTCTCCTCGTATCTCCTATAGAACTGGATGGTTTGGTTGGCGACTTCACGCACAGCGATGGCCGCAGACTCAACCTGGAAAATATTATACATCAATACCACTTCACAGCAGAGAGCGAGTATTATTACAATGTGATTAGTTAATTTCTCATCTAAATGAACCATTGTTTTACTTTTGGATAGAGCTAGAATTTTTTTCAGGCTTTGTTGCTGAAAGTCAGAGTTTCTCAACCAGGGTTCCATGGACCTCTAGGGTTCCTCATGAGGTTGCTAAGGGTTCCCTGAGCCATGAGAAATGTCTGCCTCTCAGATAAGTTCCCACTGACAAATTGATCTTTTCAGTTATCTGTATCTGAGTTAATTCCTCCCAGTGACCACAAGTGTAAGGAGCATTCTTCCCACTGACCATCACAGCAATGCATTTAGACATTTTTAGCAGGGGTTCCCTGAGCCTAAAAAGTTATTTGCCATATGTTTTTATCCTTGTTAAACAGGGTCAGGAAATTAGGAGAGCTGAAGAACTTGTTTTGTTGCTTTCTGTGTCCCCATTGTAAGGATACAGCACCGATTCTTCTTCCTGTGACACCTGGTCACATTTTTAATGAGATGTCACGGGGACAGTCAGTGTATGGACTCTCATCAATGGGGATCCAGACAATAATGAAAACATGAAAGAGATTCTAACCTTTTATCCAGTTCACCTAAACTTAAAATGTGTATCTGGAGTTAGGCTAAAACTTTACTGAACTTACTATAAAGCACATAAGTTCCTCCAAAAAAAAAAGTGCATTCTGGGAAAATTCTAAGCCCCTTAGTGCTTTATCCACTGTGCACCTAAAACATCACAAAACTTTTGGGCACTATTGATAATACTGGTCCTCCCCATCCAGGTGGATCTGATAAGCTTTGGAAGTGAATTTCTTTTACAATACAACCAGCCAGTCCCCCATTCTTCTTATCTTCCTTATATGATGAGCCCAACTGTCTTGAGTTTATGAAAGAGCTCCCAATATGGTGCTTCACTTACCTTAGAGATGTTGTAGAGATGCTTGATATTGGGGACACTGAAGTTACTATTGAGACAAACTCCAGGAGAATCTTCAGCCAGAATCTGTAATGGACAGTATGATAGATTTACTCTTTGTGGTACATTTGATGTTCACAGTGGCATTAAAATATACAACACGATCAAGAAGAAGAAGTGAAGCTCATGATGAGCATGTAGAGAGGAGTGGAATGGCATGGTGGCATCCCACCTTCTGGTTGTACAGGAAGACCAGTGACCCCCATGATTAGGATGGACAGACCAGAGGTGACATGAACCTTCATTTATGGCTTTACATAGTAGCGGAAAGCCAGGACCCCAATGGGGCTGGAGAGAACAGAAGTAAGGGTTGGGTGATTGCAGCATTTGAATTTGTGAGCACACTAAAGGTACATAGATGAGACACCGAATGGCAAGGATGGACAGAGCAGAACAAAACTGTCTGGGACTCACCATCTGCTTAAAGTTTTGTAGAGTCTGTCTGTTCACCACTTCTTGGTTTCTATGGAGCCATTTGCAGCTTTGAGCAGAGACAATGGAGGTGAGGCTCATGAAGATGAGAATTGTCCAGGAATATGTGGTGGTCATTGTGGCTGGGAAAAAATTTTAAATATAAGAATTTTATACTAATATACATATACAGTATATATACTGTATATATATATATATATATATATATATATATATATATATATATATATATATATATATATATATATTGTTTATATCAGAAGATGTAGGGGAGCAGGGAGGATGTTACCTTTTTCTCTTGGATTGCTCTGTAGACATTCTCCTTTTTTTCTTTGGTCTTTGCAGTGTCCTCAGGATTCTGGTCCTGTTTGGTCCTTGGAATGTTCTGAGCTTCATCTTCTCTGCTCCGCTCTTATACCCCGAGAGGGAAATCCTTACAAGATATCACAAAAATTAAATCTGTGAATCTGGGATCTTCCTGAGCTGTTTTGCTTTCCCTTCTCCAAACTTTTTGTCGGGATGTTTTCACATCTGCGGAGACCTCTAGTGGTTCATTTGTTCCTTTATTCATCTTCGTGTACGGAGACGTACTGAAATCTTTCCAACTGAACCGCAATTTCTGCTTCTCTGTCCAGGAAGTCCTGCAAAGCCGTGACAACATGTCTGTATACTGAGTTCCTGATCTGCTGTATCTCAATAATCTGATATAAATAAGATTAGATGTGTAGTAGAGCGCCCCTTTGCTCATGATGCTCAGATGTAGGTGCAAGCCCCTTTAAAGGAGAACTCGAAGGAAAAAAGTTTATATAAAAGCAGCTGGGTAAAACTTAAATGTAGTGGAGTGTGCTACCTCCTGGATGACTGACTGTTCTTTACAATTACAATTTACAGCCTATTCTTGCCAGGAGGTATAGAACCATTTCACAGAATACAAAGCCTTCTGTGAATGGAAAGGGGAGAAGAGGGTGGACAATGTGACTTGTGTGTGAAAGAGCATGAAGTCTCCTGTTGGAAAGTGAAGCAAAAGTTATATTTTCTAGAATGAATAAAAGTGTGGAACAGCCAGCAATCCGGGAGGTGGCATACTAACAACTCGTGCTCAGGAAAGATAATGTTCTTTATATAAGTGGTGGTAGAGTTACCTCTGTTATACAACAGTCATGTTCTTTGCTTCCCTCCCACAGCAGCTATGAAAAGCCACATTTGAGGAGGTAAAGGTAGCTGGAAATTGATTTGCAGTCAGGTTAGAGGCCCTGCATTGCCAAAAGCAGCGTGCAAGCAGCCGGACTTCTCCAGAAGGTCCCCATGACTAAGCTCCAGGGGGGGGGGGGGGGGGCAAAGCGAAACATGTTGGGGATGTAGGCTGGTTGGGGTCCAGGCTGAGTTTGCCACTCTCATCACTACTATAGGATCATACGGATGTGCGGCATCAGGAATCACCGCTTTCCCCTTCCTTGAGCTATAGTAGGAGCCGGGACGGGCTCCTTCCCTTGCCAGCACTCCCAGTGGTGGAAGTGGAAGAACCTACATACACATGCCATATCAGCTAAGCCTGAGCGGCACACAAAGAAACACTATGGGCTTCTCCAGAAGAGCCAGCTACTGAGGAAGCACCCCTTCTCCGATTGCTTCTGAGTAATGCAGGTTTAGGGGGTGGCTCTTTGTCTATGGGCCTCCCTCCAGCTGTTCACCTGTGTTATCATCCCTATCCTGGACCTCAATGAGAGGCATGTTATCCAACTAACTTATTGCCACATTGCAATAAATTTTATTAAATTACGTTTTTATTTCTTTTTCAGCCTTTCCAATAATAATAATATGTTACAGTCACACTCTCTGGTCATCTGTCCAACTGTGTTCTCTATCTGCAGTACTTTTCTTATAGACAAGATGTCAATTCAAGCACTAAAATCTTATAGAAGCTTTAATGTGTTGATGTTGTTTCAAAAATCATTTTGAATATTTTTAACTATACAGTTTGCAATAAAATAATCCCAGACAATCCTGCCATGAAGGTCCTTCTTCAGACGCTTCCTGTTACAGAGTGACAACGGTCTGTCCCTGCCTCTCAATTGTGCCTCTGTGTTGTCACCTTGTCACACAGGTTTCCCAAAGAGTGGTCATTTCAACACACGTTACATGGTCCACTGTGGTCACCATCAGGAAACCTACATGGTCCACTGTGGTCACCATCAGGAAACCCACATGGTCCACTGTGGTCACCATCAGGAAACCTATATGGTCCACTGTGGACACCATCAGGAAACCTACATGGTCCACTGTGGTCACCATCAGGAAACCCACATGGTCCACTGTGGTCACCATCAGGAAACCTATATGGTCCACTGTGGACACCATCAGGAAACCTACATGGTCCACTATGGTCACCATCAGGAAACCCACATGGGGAAATACCATGCAGCCATCACTGGAGTGCATGGAGACAGGAAGTGGCTGTAAAGAGGCTGCATGGGATTGACAGCACTGAGATGGAACCAAGGAGGAAAACAAAAAGTAAAAACATGGATTTTAATAACCACATCTAGACCACAATACGTACTGTATATATACGTTACGGCTTTGAAGTGGTTTACCGGGATTATGGCTGAAGATATCATCCATAACCCTGGTATGTTGTTTTTTTTTTTACAGCTGGCAGCTGTTTGCCTTCTCACTTCACTTCCGGTATTCGGTCTATGTCCACTTCATGCCACTCCCAAGGGAAAACCGGAATACTGGAAGTGAAGTGAGAAGGCGAACTGAACGCCAGGGCCGTCTTTAATATTGATTGGACCCCGGGCAAAATCTTTCTTGGGGCCCCACCCATGCAGTTTTACTTTCCACCTGCTCTCAGACATACAATAAATAGCAGCTAGACTCAAAGTCAGTTTACTGAATCAGATCAGGCAGCTATTGCGATTAGTTGCCAGAGGTTACAGCTGACTGGTTGCTAGAGGTTACAGCACACATTAGGGCTCACTGATTAGTTGCTAGAGGTTACAACACATGATTTCTGCTTGTTGATTGGTTGCTAGAAATGACTGTGGATATGACCTCAGGGGGGCATGATATACATATCAATGCTGCCGGCCGCCGCTATTTACGTTTGAATGCCGGTAATTTACATGTAAACACAGGGTCTGCATGTGAGTCATCTGTACACAACAATAGGGCAGAGCTGGGCAGCATTAGTAGCAGCACTTCACACTGAGATATTGGGACACAGCACAGGACTAAAACCTCAAGGGACGAGGGAATTTAAACCAGGATAGTTGGCAAGTATGAGGTAGCTGCTTTGGGCCCCACAACAATGACAAGGCCCAGGGCAGCTGCCCCTTTTGCCCTGCCTTAAAAATGGCCCTGCTGAACGCCACATGTTTTATTCTTTATGTTTTTATGATTTTTTTTGATGTAAGAGTCCAACTCCAGGGCTGTGTTTTGGCCTAGGCCGACAAGGCCTAGGCCTAGGGCGGCACTTTGCGGGGGGCGGCAAAAAAAGCCGCCCCCCCGCATGAGAGAAAGTCCCCCCACCCGATTCCCAGCTCCCACGGCCGCCCCCCACACACATGCAGCCCACAGGGGCCGCCTTGCTGTAGCAGGGCTGCTGTGTATGGGCGTGCTTGGCAGAGGGTGGAGGGGCGTGTGTATGGGCGTGCTTAGCAGAGCTCACGCCCCTCCACCCTCTGCCAAGCACGCCCATACACACGCCCCTCCACCCTCTGCCAAGCACGCCCATACACAGCAGTGCCGCCCGCTACAGCAAGGCGGCCGCCATGGGCTGCATGTGTGCAGGGGGGGCCGCGGGAGCCGGGAATCGGGTGGGGGGACTGTCATGCGGGGGGGCGGCGTGTGACTCACGCTCCCATAAGCGGACTGGCGGAGGTGGAGCCTTATGCTCCGCCTACCCTCCTCCACACTGCTGGACTCTTCTCCTCGGCACTGGGGCGGGGTCTGGCAGTGACGTCAGGAGAGAGAGAGAGAGAGAGGCACAAGGGAACCCCCCAGGACAGCAGGTAAAGTTGTTGAATAAATTATATCAGTGTTATGGGAACAGTGTTGGCATTTGATGGCACAGTGGCTACAATTGATGGGCACAGTGACAGCTTTTTAGGGCACAGTGGCTGCAATTGATGGGGCACAGTGGCTGCGTTTGATGGCACAGTGGCTGCGTTTGATGGGCACAGTAGCTGCGTTTGGTGGGCACAGTGGCTGCATTTGATGGGCACAGTGGCTGCAATTGATGGGCACAGTGGCTGCGTTTGGTGGGCACAGTGGCTGTGTTTGGTGGGCACAGTGGCTGCAATTGATGGGCACAGTGGCTGCGTTTGGTGGGCACAGTGGCTGCGTTTGGTGGGCACAGTAGCTGCGTTTGATGGCACAGTAGCTGCGTTTGATGGCACAGTGGCTGCAATTGATGGGCACAGTGGCTACAATTGATGGGCACAGTGTCTGTGTTTGGTGGGCACAGTGTCTTTGTTTGGTGGGCACAGTGGCTGCAATTGATGGGCACAGTGGCTGCGTTTGGTGGGCACAGTGGCTGCGTTTGATGGGGCACAGTGTCTGCGTTTGATGGGCACAGTGTCTGCGTTTGGTGGGCACAGTGGCTGCAATTGATGGGCACAGTGGCTGCGTTTGGTGGGCACAGTGGCTGCGTTTGATGGGGCACAGTGTCTGCGTTTAATGGGCACAGTGTCTGCGTTTGGTGGGCACAGTGGCTGCAATTGATGGGCAAAGTGGCTGCGTTTGGTGGGCACAGTGGCTGCGTTTGGTGGGCACAGTGGCTGCGTTTGGTGGGCACAGTGGCTGCAATTGATGGGCACAGTGGCTGCGTTTGGTGGGCACAGTGGCTGCGTTTGGTGGGCACAGTGGCTGCAATTGATGGGCACAGTGTCTGCGTTTGGTGGGCACAGTGGCTGCAATTGATGGGCAAAATGGCTGCGTTTGGTGGGCACAGTGGCTGCGTTTGATGGGGCACAGTGTCTGCGTTTGATGGGCACAGTGTCTGCGTTTGGTGGGCACAGTGGCTGCAATTGATGGGCAAAGTGGCTGCGTTTGGTGGGCACAGTGGTTGCGTTTGGTGGGCACAGTGGCTGCAATTGATGGGCACAGTGGCTGCAATTGATGGGCACAGTGGCTGCGTTTGGTGGGCACAGTGGCTGCAATTGATGGGCACAGTGGCTGCGTTTGGTGGGCACAGTGGCTGCAATTGATGGGCACAGTGTCTGCGTTTGGTGGGCACAGTGGCTGCAATTGATGGGCAAAGTGGCTGCGTTTGGTGGGCACAGTGGCTGCGTTTGGTGGGCACAGTGGCTGCGTTTGATTGGGCACAGTGAGGCTGCAATTGATGTCTTTTTTTTCTGAATTTTTTAGTTTGTTTGCGCCCCCCCCCCCAAAACTTTTGAGCACCAGCCGCCACTGGCATGTGCAAGGTGCTCCATGCATGCTAAAATCAATGCAAACCCTTTAAACAGTCCACATCTAGTGAAAGTGCATTAATATGCAGATCATGATATTGCAATAAAGTGCTCCATCAATGCTGAAATCAATGCAAACTCATTAAAGAGGAGTCCCGCCCCCACCCTGTGAAAACATTAAAACTCAGCAGCTACAAATACTGTAGCTGCTGACTTTTAATATTAGGACACTTACCTGTCCAGGGATCCCATGATGTCGACACCTCAGCCGTTTTTCGGATTGGCTCTCGGGTTTTGCCACCATCATTCATGGTAAGGGAAACCGGATGGTTCACTACTGCACGTGCGCGAAGCGCGTTGCACTTTCTGAATGCCCCAGTGGAGGAAGGAGGAGGGGGGCCGAACTTCAGAGGGGGCAGAGCAGTCTCCAGGGAGTGGGGAAGGGTACCTGTCAAAAACAGGTACCTGTTCCCCCCTCCCCCCTGAAAGGTGCCAAATGAGCCTAAAGAGGAAGGGGTGTGGTTTACAGATGATAGGGTGGGTCTTAAACAGGAAGGGGTGTGGCCTCGGCAGCCAGGGGTGGGTCGTATTTAAATTAGGGGGGGTGCATGAGTTTAGTCAGGCCTAGGGCAGCACAAAACCTAAATACACCACTGTCCAACTCCCTTTATTTAATAAACACCATCAATTGTTTAACATACTACACTATTGGAGGCATTCCTTTCCTTCCCTCCTTTGGCGATTTTTATTCCGATCGGAGCATATAGGGCCGGAAACGGCGCGTCCGTCATCTTATCCAGTAATTTGGTGTGGGTTAGCTGGAGAATCATTTAAAGATGGAGACACCCTAGTGGAGGATGGAGGAATAGAAGGTTAAAGGCTGATGATATGGTGGTGATGCTAATTACTGGCAGATTAGAGGTGAGAGTTCTGTGAGCTCATTTTCTACTGGATATATATCATAGTTGTCATTGAAGTTTCAAATTGGATCTATTTGAAGAGGGTGTCATCACACTGATATATTCCCCTTCACCTACATCTGTGTATGGACTCCTGTTTTCTCTTGTTTCACTTTTTATCGCTATTTTTTGGAGACCCACCTCCTTTTTTTGTTTTTTTTTTGCTCTTCCTTTGATTTTCCTGAACTGTATAATTATTTGTATATTTGATTTTTACATGGATTTTCACATGTATTGTCTACATTTTAGCTGAGTGCTGATTCACCATTGCTCAAGATCACTTTATATTTATGGATATTTTTAAGTACCAAAGTTTGTCGCCATTCCACAAGCGTGCGCAATTCTAAAGTGTGACATGTTAGGTGTCTAGTTACTCGGTGTAACATCATCTTTCACATTTTACAAAAAAGTGGGGTATATATTGTGTATTTATTTATTTTTATTTATTAACCACTTAAGGACCGCCCCACGTACATACACGGCGGCAGGGCAGCCGTTAAGTGCAAAATGACTTACTAGTACGTGATTTCTCTTCTCGGCTCTGGGAAACACGCGCGCCGCCTGAGCCGCGCTCCCGCTGTGATTGGACACAGCAGGAGCCAATCAGCAGGTCTGCTGGAGAGGCAGAAGGGTGGTCTGCCTATATAAACAAGGCAGACCGTCGTTCTGTCAGAGAGGGAGAGAGAGTTTTTGTGTTCCTGCTAATCAGGAACACAGATGTCTCTCTTCCTCCAGTCAGTCCATCCCCCACACAGTTAGAAAGCATTCCCTAGTAGCACACTTAACCCTTTGATCGCTCCTGATGTTAACCCCTTCCCAGCCAGTGTCATTAGTACAGTGACAGTGCATTTTTTTAAGCACTGATTACTGTATTGGTGTCACTGGTCCCCAAAAAGTGTCACTTAGTGTCAGATTTGTCCGCCGCAATGCCGCAGTCCCGCTAAAAATCTCTAATCGCAGCCATTACTAGTAAAAACAATAAAAAAAAGTCCATAAATCTATCCCATGGTTTATAGATAACTTTATAACTTTAATATCAGTATACGCTTTTTGGGATTTTTTTTGACAAAAATATGTAGCAGAATACAAATTGGCATGAACTGATGAAGAAATTCGATTTTTTTACATTTTTTATTGGATGTGTTTTATAGCAGAAACTAGAAAAATATTGTTTTTTTTTTTCAAAATTGTCGGCCTTTTTTTTTGTTTATAGCGCAAAAAATAAAAACCGCAGAGGTGATCAAATACCACCAAAAGAAAGCTCTATTTCTGGGAAAAAAGGACGTCAATTTTATTTGGGTAACGCGTCGCACGACCGCGCAATTGTCAGTTAAAATAACACACAAAAAATGGCCTGGTCGGGAAAGGGGTTGAAGTGGTTAAAGTGGTTGTAAACCCTTTACAACCACTTTAACCTACAGGTAAGCCTAGATTACGGCTTACCTGTAGGTGCTTGAAATATCTCCCAGACCTGCACGGTCTAGGAGATATTTGCAAATCGCCGTAGGGCGATTTCTTCTACGCATGCGCCGGGGATAGAAAAGGCACGCTGTGCCGTTTCTAGCTCGGGTCATGCCGTTAAAGGCGGCTCCCATGCGCATGCGCGGGAGTGACGTCACGCGCCAAAACGCGACTCCGGCCAGTCACAGAGCCGGAGTTCACGGCCCCGGAAGGAAGAGGGTTGAAGAATGGAGGCTTGCTACTAGGCGAGGAAGACGGGGACATTGCGGGCCTCTCCTGCAGGTAAGTGTCACATAATGGGCTACTATGCAATGCATAGGAGGCATTATGCTTTACCTTTGCAGGGAAACAAAGAGGAAGTAACACCCATCAGGGTTTACTTCCTCTTTAAAGTGTATTCCCCCCCACCCCCCCAAAAAAATGAGTTTATAAAACCGCTGCGCAAATACCGTGTGACATAAGAAACTGCAATGATCGCCATTTTATTCCCTAGGGTCTCTGCTAAAAAAAAAAAAAAAAAATGCATAATGTTTAGGGGTTATAAGTAATTTTCTAGCAAAAAAAATAGAAACTTGTAAACAAAAAGGGCCACAAAAAGCCTGGTCTTCAAGTGGTAATTGTTGATATCATCACAAAGCAAAGGAAATGTCATTGATTTTAATGAGAGAGGATTTCACATTTTGGGCGGCATCAATTCACTAAGGGATAAATACTGCCTGAATTTTTGCAATAAAAAAAATCGTGTAGTATTTATCTCAAAAGCAGTCAATTTAATATTTGCTAATTTTTGTTTTTTCTTTTTGTGACATTTAACACATTTTTTTACTCCTCCTATTGCAGACCTTCGGCTGCAGAGGGAAGTGAAACCTTGATCAGTGGAAAGTAATGTGACAGCTCCGGCTCAGGGTTTCCGGTTGTCAAAGATTTCACGCCCATTGGCATTCTAACAACTGCCGACTCATCCCCACCCAGCTTATTCAGCTGTCAGAGATTCTCAGTTGACAGATTAAGCTCCATACACACTATTAATATTTCTGCAGATTTTTGTCTTCAGATTTACTAAAACCATGTAGCGCAAAGGCCTGCCTGATTGCATACAAATTGAAACTCTTAAGCCTCGTACACACGATCAGACTTTCTGACGGGAAATGTGTGATGTCAGGCTGTTGGCGGAAAATCCGACAGTCTGTACGCTCCATCGGACAATTGTTGTCGGATTTTCCACGGACAAATGTTGGATTAGAGGTTTTAAAACTTTCCGCGGACAAATATTTGTTGTCGGATTTCCCGAGCGTGTGTACACAAGTCCGTCGGACAAAAGTCCAAAGTACAAACACGCATGCTGGGAAGCAAGGACGAGCCGGAAGCGTTCGGTCGGTCTTGTAAACTAGCGTTCGTAATGGAGAATTAACATCCGCGATGCGGCAAATTATGAAATCTGGAAATGCAGCGCACAATTCTCTTCTTCTTTAATGGGATAATAATGAAGCTGCTTTGCTGGTGATACTGATGGAGTTATTGCAAACTAATTTTCAAAGGCTTTTTTTTTCTAGTGATATCAAGAATAATATTATTATGCTTTTTTTTTTTTTATTTGGGGAAGTTACCACAACACCATTATCCTGTAGTTTTTTAGATCAAAGATACAACTATGTTGGTGTCCCTTGTTAATTTTATATTGTATTTTTTAAAATGTAACTTCCTACTCCCAAACTGTCATTTGAAGTAAAACACACAGCCGAGTATTATTCTACACAATTTTTTTTATTGTGCATTAAAAAAAGAAAACAAATAAAATTAGACATGATATCTGCCAATAGAACTTAACCAAAAAGTGCATTCTATGCATCCAAAAATATAGAAAATATAAAATCAATATAATATAAAATCAAATCATTATTTGATTTAAATTAGAGCGGAGACTGCAAAGAAGAATTCTGGAAGAATGGTCAAACATTCCCATAGAAACACTCCTAAACCTTGTTATAGCTGCAAAGGGCGGGGCCAACTCAATATTGAACCCTACGGACGAAGACTGGGATGCCATTAAAGTTTGTGTGTGTGTAAAGGCAGGTGTCCCAATACTTTTGATAATATAGTGTATTGGTAACCAAATAATCTGGTATAGAATTTGGGGAATCTCACACTTTTAATTTTTGACAGGTGCCCCCCCCCCCAGACTTACAGTGCCTTGAAAAGGTATTCATACCCCTTGACATTTTCCAAATTTTGTCATGTTACAACCAAAAACCTAAATGTATTTTATTGGGATTTTATGTGACAGACTAACACAAAGTTGAACATAATTGTGAAGTGAAAGGAAAATGATAAATGGTTTTCAATTTTTTTTTACAAATAAATATGTGAAAAGTGTGGGGGGCATTTGTATTCAGCCCCCTTTACTCTGATACCCCTAACTAAAATCTAGCACCACAAATTGCCTTCAGAAGTCACCTAATTAGTAAATAGAGTTCACCTGTGTGTAATTTAATCTCCGTATAAATACAGCTGTTCTGTGAAGCCCTCAGAGGTTTGTTAGAGAATGTTAGTGAACAAACAGCATCATAAGGGCCAAGGAACACAACAGATAGGTCAGGGATAAAGTTGTGGAGAAGATTAAAGCCGGGTTAGGTTACAAAAAACTATCCCAAACTTTGAACATCTCACGGAGCTCTGTTCAACCCATCATCCGAAAATGGAAAGCGTATGGCACAATTGCAAACCTACTAAGACATGGCCGTCCACCTAAACTGACCGGCAAGGAGAGCATTAATCAGAGAAGCAGCTAAGAGGTCCATGGTAACTCTGGAGGAGCTGCAGAGATCCACAGATCAGGTGGGAGAATCTGTCCACAGGACAACTATTAGTCGTGTTCTCCACAAATCTGACCTTTATGGAAGAGTGGCAAGAAGAAAGACATTGTTGGAAGAAAGTCATAAGAAGTCCCGTTTGCAATTTGTGAGAAGCCATGTGGAGGACACAGCAAACATGAGAAAGAAGGTGCTCTGGTCAGATGAGACCAAAATTTAACTTTTAGGCCTAAAAGCAAAACGCTATGTGTGGCGTAAAACTAACACTGCACATCACCCTGAACACACCAACCCCACCGTGAAACATGGTGGTGGCAGCATCATGTTGTGGGGATGCTTTTCTTCAGCAGGGACAGGGAAACTGGTCAGAGTTGCTGGGAAGATGGATGGAGCCAAATACAGGACAATCTGAAGGGCCGTACACACGATCAGACTTTTTGACAACAAATATGCAAATTAGCTGTTTTGGAGCAACATCCGAGCGTGTGTACGCTCCATCGGACAAACTTTTTCAGTTTCCAACGGACTTTTGTTGGCTGTGCGAACTGACAAACTTTCCAGCAACAAAAGTCTGATGGAGCAAAGTCCGATCGTGTGTACACAAAGCCATCAGACTTTTGTACAAACTACAGTACGCGGCCGCGAGAATGTTTCCAGCGTGATCGGATCGCGCTGGTTCTCGGCGGCAGGGTACTGTACATCTCGCGCTAGCTGCAATAGGAAAAACACATTTTCCTACTGCGGCGGGCGCGAGAGGGAATTCCCCTCTGGGGAATACCAAGCCCTTTGGTCTGGTATTGATTTTAAGGGGAACCCCCTACGCTGAAAAAACGGTGTGGGGGTCCCCCCCAGATCCATACCAGACCCTTATCCGAGCACGCAGCCTGGCCGGTCAGGAAAGGGAGTGGGGACGAGTGAGCGCCCCCCCCTCTTGAGCCATACCAGGCCGCATGCCCTCTACATGGGGGTGGGTGCTTTGGAGGAGGGGGGCGCCCTGCGGGGACCCCCACAACGTTATTTCGGAGTACAGGGTTCCTCCTTATATCCATACCAGACCGAAGGGCCTGGTATGCCCCTGGAGGGGAACCCATGCCGGTTTTTTATTTAAAATTTGGCGTGGAGTTCCCCTTCAAGATTCATACCAAACAGTGCCTGGCATTGGCGGGGATCCAAGTCGGATCCCCGCACCAGTGTCAACCCGCCAGTGTCAATCTCGCCAATAAAAGTGGCGAGATTGACACAATATCAATCAACAATACACAAGTTGACCAAAGGGTGGTGGTAAAGAGCTGAAAAAACACGTGATATGGTGAAAGTTGGCTGGAAAAGTCCTGTCGTCTGTATGCAAGACAAACTTCTGGCCAACTCCCTTTGTACAAAAATCCAAGGGAAAGTTTGTACAAAGTCCTATCGTGTGTACGGGGCTTTAGACGAAAACCTGCTAAAGTCTGCAAAAGACTTGAGACTGGGGTGGAGGTTCACCTTCCAGCACCTTATCAACAACCCTAAACATACAGCCAGAGCTACAATGGAATGGTTTAGATCAAAGCATATTTATGTTTTAAAATGACCCAGTCAAAGTCCAGACCTAAATCCAATTGATAATCTGTGGCAAGATTTGAAAATTGCCGATTACAAACGTACAGCCATTCATTGGTCTTATGCCACGTACACACTATCGGTCTTTTGCTGGCGGAATTCCAGCCAGCAAAAGATTGGGAGCAGGTTCTCTATTTTTCGGTCGGAAAAGTTCCTATCCGAAAATGCGTTCGCCTGTATGCAATTCGGACGCGCAAAAAATCACGCATGTTCGGAAACAATTCGATGCATGCTCGGAAGCTTTAAACTTCATCTTCTCGGCTCCTCGTAGTGTTGTACGTCACCGCGTTCTCGACAGTCGAAAGTGCAGAGAACTTTTGTGTGACCGTGCGTATGCAAGGCAAGCTTGAGCGACATTCCGTCTGAAAAACCATCCAAGTTTTTTCTGACGGAAATTCCGATCGTGTGTACGCGGTATGACACGTGGTGCGGCCACACTGCTTTGGTTCATTGCCATGGCAAAAATCATACCCCATGTTGCATTTGCAGTGCCGCTGCCAAATGCGGCCCATTTAAGTTACATAGTTACATAGTAGGTGAGGTTGAAAAAAGACACAAGTCCATCAAGTCCAACCTATGTAAAATGGCGCTACACTATAACCTTGAGTCAAATGCTTGGCTGGTGGTCGCAGTGCGATATTTACATAGAATATCCCGGCTGTATAAAAAGTTTGGCAATATTGGCTTCTGAATGCCTTGCAGTTGCTGCTCTACCAGCAGCTGAAAAGCAATCCACTGTAGATTGCTTTCCAGAGGGGCTGTTGAGATTGCTGCAGGTGTGAACAAGTGTCTGGCGGGGATGGAAAGGGACATGACCCCCCCCCCCCCCAAAAAAAAAGAGTTTCATGCAACACAGTGCTGGGGGGATAACAGGGCAGTACAGGATATCAGCGATGGGCACAGCGTTGAAGTGGCAGTGGTTTTACAGGCAGGGGATTTTTCCTCTTTCTTTGCATTCGGTTGATTTACTTTCACTTTCATATCCATTTTCATTTGCAGATTACATCAGCGCTTTCAGCTTTTTTTGGGTTTCCTCCACCCCTCCCCCGTCTCATCACCCCTCCGGCATCAGCGCTGGTGATGTCACACTCTGGCCCCGTCCTCCGTCCTCTACCACCCAAGGCAAGCATGCCAAAGTGCATCGGAAGCCCCGGAAGATTTTAACCCTTCCCTGACCAGAGCACTTTTTGCGATTCGGCACTGCGTCGTTTTAACTGACAATTGCGCGGTCGTGCGACATTGCACCCAAACAAAATTGACGTTCTTTTTTTCCCCACAAATAGTACTTTCTTTTGGTGGTATTTGATCACCCCTGCGGTTTTTATTTTTTGCGCTATAACCAAAAAAAAAGCGAATTTTTTTTAAAAAAAGCAATATTTTTTTTACTTTTTGCTATAATAAATACCCCCCAAAAATATATTTAAAAAATATTTTTTTCCTCAGTTTAGGCCGATACGTAATCTTCTACATATTTTTGGTAAAAAAAAAATTTGCAATAAGCGTATATATTGCATGCCATTGCTGAGCCTATCATCTACTAGGACCCCCAGGTCCTTTTCCATCCTAGATTCCCCCAGAGGTTCTCCCCCCAGTGTATAGATTGCATTCATATTTTTGCCACCCAAATGCATTATTTTACATTTTTCTACATTGAACCTCATTTGCCATGTAGTCGCCCACCCCATTATTTGGTTCAGGTCTTTTTGCAAGGTTTCCACATCCTGCGGAGAAGTTATTGCCCTGCTTAGCTTAGTATCGTCTGCAAATACAGAGATTGAACTGTTTATCCCATTCTCCAGGTCGTTTATAAACAAATTAAATAGGATTGGTCCCAGCACAGAACCCTGGGGCACCCCACTACCCACCCCTGACCATTCTGAGTACTCCCCATTTATCACCACCCTCTGAACTCGCCCTTGTAGCCAGTTTTCAATCCATGTACTCACCCTATGGTCCATGCCAACAGACCTTATTTTGTACAGTAAACGTTTATGGGGAACTGTGTCAAATGCTTTTGCAAAATCCAGATACACCACGTCTACGGGCCTTCCTTTATCTAGATGGCAACTCACCTCCTCATAGAAGGTTAATAGATTGGTTTGGCAAGAACGATTCTTCATGAATCCATGCTGATTACTGCTAATGATATCATTCTTATTACTAAAATCTTGTATATAGTCCCTTATCATCCCCTCCAAGAGTTTACATACTATTGATGTTAGGCTAACTGGTCTGTAATTCCCAGGGATGTTTTTCTGGCCCTTTTTAAATATTGGTGCTACATTGGCTTTTCTCCAATCAGCTGGTACCATTCCAGTCAATAGACTGTCTGTAAAAATTAGGAACAACGGTCTGGCAATCACCTGACTGAGTTCCCTAAGTACCCTCGGATGCAAGCCATCTGGTCCCGGTGATTTATTAATGTTAAGTTTCTCAAGTCTAATTTTAATTCCGTCCTCTGTTAACCATGTAGGTGCTTCCTGTGTTATGTCATGAGGATAAACACTGCAGTTTTGGTTACTGAAGCCCCCCGATTCACTCGTGAAGACTGAGGAGAAGAATAAATTCAATACCTTTGCCATCTCCCCATCCTTTGTAACCAGATGTCCTTCCTCATTCTTTATGGGGCCAATATGGTCTGTCCTCCCTTTTTTACTGTTTACATACTTAAAGAATTTCTTGGGATTTTTTTTTGCTCTCCTCCGCTATGTGTCTTTCATGTTCTATCTTAGCTGTCCTAATTGCACCCTTACATTTCTTATTGCATTCTTTATAAAGTCTGAATGCTGAGGATGATCCCTCAACCTAGTATTTTTTGAAGGCCTTCTCCTTTGCTTTTATATGCATTTTTACATTGGAGTTAAGCCATCCAGGATTTTTGTTCGCTCTTTTAAATTTATTACCCAATGGGATACATTGGCTAATGCCCCTATTTAATATGCTCTTAAAGCAAACCCATCTCTCCTCCGTATTCTTTGTTCCTAATATTTTATCCCAATTTATGCCTTTTAGCAAGGTTTGTATTTTAGGGAAGTTGGCTCTTTTTAAATTCAGCGTCTTTGTGTTCCCTTCATGTTACCTATTTGTGTGATTTATACTGAAACTAATTGACCTGTGATCGCTGTTACCTAAATTGCCCCGTATTTCCACATCTGTTATCAGGTCTGTATTGTTGGTAATTAGTAGATCCGGTAATGTTTTATTTCTAGTTGGTGCGTCTACCATCTGACCCATAAAATTGTCCTGCAAGACATTAAGGAACTGGCGAGCCTTAAATGAATGCGCGGTTCCCTCCGCCCAGTCTATGTCTGGATAATTAAAATCCCCCATTATGATAACACTTCCCATCCTTGCTGCTAATCCAATTTGTGATAGGAGATCCGTCTCCACTTCCTCCCTCAGGTTAGGGGGCCTATAGCATACTCCCAGTATTATTTTCCCCTTAGCTTCATCCCTTTGGAGCTCTACCCAGAAGGATTCCACCTCCTCTCTAGCTCCCTCAGTGATGTCATCTCTCACATTCGCTTGTACATTATTCTTCATATATAGGCATACCCCTCCCCCTTTTTTACCCTCTCTATCCTTGCGGTATAGGGTATACCCTTGAATGTTTGCCAGCCAATCATGAGAGCTGTTGAACCAGGTCTCTGAAATTCCCACAAAATCCAAATCCTCCTTGTACAACAGTATCTCTAGTTCACCCATCTTGTCCGCCATGCTCCTGGCATTGGTGAACATGCCACATAGTTTAGACCGGTCGCATATTGTCCTCGTATTGGGTGTTTCAAAATTGCAACTAGGACTTGCTACTATACTCACCTTGTGTTTTTGTGCTTTGGTTAACCTACCACTAATGCCCCCAATACTACCCTCTGGAATATCTTCCGCGCTGGCTATCTCTACCTCTGGACCCTCCCCCCCATAGCCTAGTTTAACTATGTAACTATGTAACGTATATTGATTGGTTTGCACAAAAGTTATAGCACCTACAAAATAGGGGATAGTTTTATGGCATTTTTATAATTCATTATTTTTTATTAGTAATGGTGGCGATCTGCGATTTTTATCGTGACTGCGACATTATGGTGGACAAATCGGACACTTTTGACACTATTTTGGGACCATTGCCATTTATACAGCGATCAGTGCTATAAAAATGCACTGATTACTGTGTAAATGACACTGGCAGGGAAGGGGTTAACCGGTAGGGGGCGATGAAGGGGTTAAGCGTGTCCTAGGGAGTGATTCTAACTGTGGGGGGGAGGGGCTACCACTGACATGACAGCGATCACTGCTCCCGATGACACGGAGCAGTAGATCTCTGTCATGACACTAGGCAGAACGGGGAAATGCCTTGTTTACATAGGCATCTCCCTGTTCTGCCTCTCCACACCGCAATCGCGGGCCACCGGAGAACATTGAGTTCCCGGGACCCGCGGGCGCGCTCGCCCCAAAGGCGGCAAATTTAAAGGGACGTACCTGTACGCCCATTTGCCTGCCTGTGCCATTCTGCCGACGTATATCTGTGTGCGGCGGTCGGCAAGCGGTTAAACCAATTATAAACAAAGAATTTAAAATGTGCTATGGGAAGGGAATCAAGGATGAATAAAAGCATAATATAAAATAATTAGTATTAACTAAAAGTTTGAATTAAAAATTTAAGGGTAAAAAAACTAAATAGGCAACTCCTGTTATTTTAGTTAACCCTATCCCTTCTGCTCTGGGATTCTCTGGCTAGTTTTAGTTTAGGGCTCAATAACCAGCATAGGCTAGAGCCAGATTAGGCAGATCTGACAACCACTTCTGGTAGTTGGAGATACAGTTGCATGAGAGAGAGGCTACTAAGGACTAAATACAGAATAGATAGGCTGATTCTGAATTCCAGGGCCACATCACAGTTTCTGTTTGTGAAAAGCTGCAGTTACATAGTTAGTCTGGCTGAAAAAAGTCCATCTACTTCAACCAAAAGAAGGAAAAATACAAAAATACAGTATCTCACAAAAGTGAGTACACCCCTCACATTTTTGTAAATATTTTATTCTATCTTTTCATGTGACAACACTGAAGAAATGACACTTTGCTATTGACAATTGTCAGTTAAAACGACGCAGTGCCGAATCGCAGAAAATGGCCTGGTCATTGAGCAGCAGC
The DNA here is from genome assembly GCA_037952835.1 of Lithobates septentrionalis. NCBI lineage: Eukaryota > Metazoa > Chordata > Amphibia > Anura > Ranidae > Lithobates > Lithobates septentrionalis. Next base: position 339,029 of record JBBDGP010002526.1, read on the forward strand.
CAAATCTTCCGGGGCTGAAGTAGTTACAATGTATTCTGCTACATTTCTTTGGTGAAAATAACCCAAACCTGTGTAGATTATTTAGTCTGTGTGAAAGTTATACAGTCCACAAACTATGGCATATATCGGAAATTCGATCAATCCTGATGTACTGACGGCCTATCTCATTTCTTGAGGCCCGAAAAAAACGCCAGGACAGTACAAATATCCCCCAAATTACCCCTTTTTGGAAAGTAGACAGTCCAAGGTCTTTAGTAAGAGGCATGGCGAGTTTTTTAAAGTTGTAATTTTTGTCAGAATTTTTTAGAAAATGAAGAGATGAAAAAAAAAAATAGTTTTTTTTAAACATATTGTCACCGCTGCAATACAGTGTTATCATATAACGGGTGTGGCTGCAATACAGTGTTATCATGTAACGGGTGTGGCAGTAATACAGTGTTATCATATAACGGGTGTGGCAGTAATACAGTGTTATCATATAACGGGTGTGGCAGTAATCAGGGACACTGACTGGTGACAGTATGAAAAAAAAAAAACAATTTTAATAATTTTTTAAATTTTTTTTTATATTTTATATTACATCTTTTTTCTTTTCTTTTTACGATTTTTTTTTTTTTAAACCCACTGTTACCAGAGCACAATAATTTTACTACTCTACTACTACTACTCTGGGCAAGTGATCAGGATTTTTTTTTTTTTTTTTTACACATTATGTTTGCAAATAGCAATGCATTACATTGCTATAAGCAAGCATTTTACTGAATGAAACTGATGCATTTACTCTGTTTTGTTTTGATTACCTGTGATTGGCCTACGTTAATCACGTAATACAGATGGACTGTGATTGGCCCTGTCTGTATCATGTGATCACACTGACCAATCACAGTTGTATTTAATGGATGGCATGAAACAAAGCCATTGTTTACAACTGTCATGTGACCTTCTGTGATTGGTTACGGTGGTCACATGGTACTGCCACCGAGCCGGTACTCGGATCAGTCATCGGCCGTGTCGTGTGTGTCCAAATTTTCCCAATGGGATACAGATGGCAAAAAAAAAAGATGGGTATTATAACTCTCCCTTATTGTATCCAATATAGAAAAACAAATATAGCAATCCCTTCGTTTGCGAGTAGCGTGGTATATGAGCGTTTTGAAAGACGAGCAACATTTAAAAAAAAAAATTGTCTTGATATACGAGCGCTGTCTTGATATACGAGCACTGTCTTGATATACGAGTGCTGTCTTGATATACGAGTGCTGTCTTGATATACGAGGAGTAGTTTTACTGTAAAAACAAGAGAATTACACTCACAATGTTAAGGAGTCTGGTGTTCATCCATGTAAAGCCGCTGTGTATATGTACAGTATAGCCGCTGGTGTACAGTATACAGTACAGCGTTGTATGTGGCCAGAGGTTTGGCCGATGGAGGCTCCCAGCGCTTCCTGGAGACACTCGGAGACACCCAGAGACACTCCCAGCTGGGTGGGGCGGGCGCAGTGGCGGTGCGTCCATAAAGGGCGCAGGAGCGGTACCCCCTCTCTCCTGGCATCGCTCTATCACCATAGATAAATTCATGCATTGCATGAATCTATCTATGGTCGCCGCGGACACCCCCTATTCAGGTGTCCGGCCCCTTTTCGGGCACCGGGCACCTGAATTACAGCAGCGGGGTGTTTTTTGGAAGCACCTGATTAGATCTAATAGGCGCCCAAAAAGGTGAACAGCGGGCGCCATGCTGGGCGTTCGCTGTTCACTCAGCTGTGTGTTAACAAAGCGAAGGAATTCGCTTTGCTAACGCTGAACCGCCTCTCAGCCAATCAGGTGCTTGGGCCTGTTACCTGTCACCTGATTGGCTGAAACGTCAGGCGCTGTGATTGGATGCCTGATAGAGAGGATGGAAGAAGACATCGAGGAGCGTGCAGGACACCGCCGCTGACCCGCTGCGAGACAGGTAAGTGCCGGGCGATGCACACTGGCAGCATTCAACGTAGCATAGTAGCAACGTAGCATAGTAGCGGCTATTGATGGGCATACTGGCAGCATTTGATGGGGCACAGTAGCAATTGATGGGCACAGTACTTGCGTTTGATGGCACAGTAGCTGCGTTTGATGGCACAGTGGCTGCATTTTATGGGCACACTGGCTGCGCTTGATGGGCACAGTGGCTGCGTTTGATGGCACAGTGGCTGCAATTGATGGTTTTTTTTTCAGTTTGTTTGGGCCCCCCCAAAAGATTTTGAGCACCAGCCGCCACTGGGCGGTCGTCACATGCGTAGCACCCAGAAATGATGTCAACAGTTCCCGAGTGTTTCTAAGTTCTCCAGCAAGCGCTGGGAGCCACCATTACCCCCACACCTCTGGCCACATACATCGCTGTATACTGTACACCAGCAGCTTTACTGTACATATACACAGCGGCTTTACATGGATGCGCTCCAGACTCCTTAACATTGCGAGTGTAATTCTTTTTTTTTACATTAAAACTGTGATTCTTCTTTTTTTTTTTTAAACACAGAGATACAGTACAGTACAGTATTCCTACTACAGTACTATACAGTATTAATAGATTTTGGTCATATTTTGATCATTTTTATATGAATAAATGGTTGTGGAACGAATTATCTGAGTTTCCATTATATCTTATGGGAAAATTTGCTTTGGTATAAGAGTGCTTTGGATTACAAGCATGCTTCTGGAACGAATTATGCTCTACTTTAAGTGTTATTTGTCACCATTACATAATTACTAGCCGACATTTACTGAATAAATAATTTTTTTATTAATCTTTTGTCAAGTCAATATAAAAACTACACTTAGAAATTAATATAATAATAAAATACACTCACAATTTTATATAAAATAAATAAATACATAAATATATAGTTATTTCTTTTTTCAGTGTCAAATTTTCAGTGAACTCATACATAAATCACATAATACATAAATATGTAAAAAATAAAAAATAAAAAATTTCTTTTCAGTGAACTCAGTTACGGAGTTAGGAAAGGATTGTGTTGTTTTCTCATTTTAGATGAGAGCCGACTGCTCAGCAGGAGATTCCTCCAGATTTCAGCGAAAGCAATTTTCTGAGCACATACCTTGTTGTCCTGTGGAATATAATGGGATAAATGTTAATGTATGTATGAGGGAACCATAGACACAAAGAGACAGATAAAACAAAGGATAATCTGCTGGTGACATCCATCCATCAAGAAATCAGCTGTCTGCTCATTTTTGTTAAAAAAAAAAAATTATTGAACCATCTGCTGTTTTCTTATCCTCCTCAACTGAATTGCTGGTTTTATCTTAGAACTCCTCCCATGAGGATCCATGGACAAATTGATCTTTTAATAAATGAAGGATAGGAGGGTGACTTACTTGCTCATCTAGGATCCTTTGCAGGGTAATGAATTGCTGGCTGATTCCCTGTATGAAGAGCTGGTTTTCTGCTCCCTCTGGGATCTGGAAGATAGAAAACATCCATATACAACTTTCCCATCTCTGTAGGCCTGGGGGAATGAGCTGGGGGTAGTAACCTGGACACTTACACAGTCAGACAGCTGCTCTTTCTGGTAGTTGAGGTACCCCTGAAGCTTCTCCCAGGATGGACAGTCATAGCCCAACTTCTCCTTGTATTTCCCACAGAACTGGAGGATTTGGTTGGCGACTTCACGCACAGCGATGGCCGCAGACTCAACCTAGGACAATTCATACATCATAAAATACTTTACAATTGAGAAGATGGCAATAGTACTATGTGATGAGCTCATTTCCCATCCAGATGAACCCTTGTTTTATTGGGACAACGCTAGAGATAGAAGTTTTATTCAGTTTTCTATTGCTGCATGTGATCTCATTGACTAAGATTTATTTCGCTCTTTATCTGTGTTAAACAAGGTCAGGAAATAAGGAGATCTGAATCTTTGTGTTTTTGTTGCTGGAGAAATTTACCATCACTTCTTGTCCCTGTGACAGCCTATTGCATTCTGGAATATGAGGTGCCCTCAGGACAGTCAGCATGAGGAAATTTCCCCAATGGGGATCCAGACAAATCATAAAAACATTAAAGATGATCAAACCCTTCATCTACTCTACCCAAAATAAAAAGATTTTACATGGAGTTGAGCTAAAACTTTTTTGAACTTACTATAAAGCTCACAAGTTTATCCAAAAAGAAAAAAATGCATTCTGGAAAAAATCACATTGGTAAACCAATTAGTTCTTCATGCTCTCTGCACGTAAAGCCTTACATGATCTTTTGGCAGCACTGATCATAATGTTCTTGTTAGTGGGTCTGATCAGCTTTGGAAGTGAATGTCTTTCATACTAGTCCCTCTTTCCAACATGGCGATTCTCTTACCTTAGTGATGTTGTAGAGCGGCTTTATATCAGGAAGACTGGAACTACTATTGAGACAGACGACTGAAGAATCTTGAGTCTGTAATGCATAGTATGATAGATACTCTCACTGATATATTTAATGTCCACAATCCCGTAAAAAAAAATGTACAGCAGAATCAAGAAGAAGAGAGATTAGAAGAGAGGTTCATGACTGAGATGTAGAAAGGAGAGAAATGGCAGGGTGGCATCACCTCCATGACTGGAGTGGACAGACCCAGAGGTGGCATGAACCAACATTTATGGTTTAGCAGAGGGAGGCAAGGGCCCAGAAAGGAGAGGGAAGAAGAGAAGAGGTTGAGGGTTTCAGCATTTAGATTTGAGGGAACACTGAAGATAAGACGCCAGGGATGGACAGAGAAAAGAACTGTCTGGAACTCACCATCTGGTTAACGTTGCGCAAAAGCTCTTTGTTCACATGGTCTTGGTTTCGATGGAGCCATTTGCAGGATTGGGCAGAGGAAATGAAGCTGAGGCTCACGAAGATGAGAATTGTCCAAGAGTATGTGGTGGTCATTGCGGCTGGGAAAAACAACATATAGATATTGTACATTATATGTATATATTCATGTAGAAGACAATGTATTGAAGCCGGGAGGATGGTTCTTACCTGTGTCTTTTGGACTGCTCTGTAGACTTGGTCCTTTTTTTCTTTGGTCTTTGCAATGTCCTCAGGATTCTGGTCCTCTTTGGTCCTTGCAGTGTTCTGAGCTCCATCTTCACTACTGCGCTTTTATACACCGAGAGGGAACCTATTACAAGATATCACAAAAGTGAAGTGTGTGAATCTGGTCTCTTCCTGAGCTTTTACTTTCCCTTACCCAAATTTTTTGTCAAGATGTTTTCACATCAGTGAGATCAGTCTCTTGGTTTATTAATCTTAATGTAGACGTACTGAAAACTTTCCACATTAACCAAAAAGGAAGTGAAAAGGAAGTCCTACAAAGGCAATGACAACATATCTGCATATAGAGTATGATTTCTGATCTGCTGTATCTGATTTAGACAGGATTAGATGTTTTCACTGACATCGCACCACAATTTGCAGGACAGGTGTGACATTACATAGCGAGCTCTTTCACCTTATGCCCCGTACACACGATCAGAAATTCTGCCAGCAAAAGTCGGATGTGAGCTTTTGGTCAGAAATTTCGACCGCGTGTTTGCTCCATTGGACTTTTGCTGGCAGAATTCCAGCCAGCAAAAGATTGGGAGCAGGTTCTCTATTTTTTGGTCGGAAAAAGTTCCTATCTGAAAATGCGTTCGTCTGTATGCATTTCGGACGCGCAAAAAATCACGGAAACAATTCGACGCATGCTCGGAAGCATTGAACTTCATTTTCTCAGCTCGTCGTAGTGTTGTACGTCACCGTGTTTTCGACAGTCGAAAGTTCAGAGAACTTTTGTGTGACCGCGTGAATGCAAGCCAAGCTTGAGCTGAATTCCGTCAGAAAAACCATCATTGAAATGCTATTAAAGCTTAATGTATTTATTTTTTTAAGTAACAAACATGTTATACTTACCTGCTCAGTAAAGTGGTTTTTCACACAACACCCCTGAACCTTTTCATTTTCGGGTCCCCAGCCGGCGCTCCTGGCTCCTCCCCCTCGAGCAGTGCCCCCCAGAGAAAGCAGCTTGCTCCCAAGCCGCTGCTCTATTCGTCCATAAGACACATAGAGCCGCGCCTCGCCTCCCCCCCTCCTCATTGGCTCACTGGCTGTGATTGACAGCAGTGGGAGCCAATGGGCTTCCGCTGATGTCTCTGCCAATGAGGAGGGAGAGCTCCTATACAGCCGAGGCTAGTGTGATATCACTGGATTGGAGAGAGCTCAGTTGAGGATTGCGGGGTCACTGCACACAGAAGGTTTTTTCCTTCATGCATATAATACATGAAGGTAAAAAACCTTCAGCCTCTACAAACACTTTAAATCTCCTGAATTATATTTGTATTACACCAACAGATCCCCTAATATACTTTTTTTGCAATTGACCTCACAGTTATTTTCCTGCTTTGTTCCCTCTAGAACAGTGTCACTTTAGGGCTGCAGTAAAACAGATTTAAGGCCACACTGCTGTTTGCAGAGATTGACGATATTTACAGACATTAGATGAAGTGTTGAGTTTATATGTGATATGAGTGGTCTGTGCTTCAAAAGCTGAATACTCCAATGAGTAATCCCAGCCACAGATATGCCGTAATTATCTATGCGTTTTTAGGCCAGAAAGTGACCACTGTGCCAAGGACTCGAGAAAGAAGAGTCACACCAGAAGTTGCTCATCCGTTACTATCTATCCAAATACCTTACTGCCATATTAGATTGTATTTTATTTAATTTTTATTTTTTATTTTCTTCAACCTTTCAAATAATAATACTCTTCAGTCAAGCTGTGACCTCTGTCTGCAGTAATTTTTTATTAAAGTGACTCTATTACTCACAATTCAACCAACTAAAGTGACTCTTGCTTACAATTCAATAGCTTAAAATGACACTTCCTACCAAATTCAAAACCTATACAAAATCGTGATTTCGATTCAACCCCCCCCTGACGATCTCTATTGCAGAGTTTGCCGATTCTTTCACATAACAAGTGGAGAGACTTATCTGCTCACTCAGCTGTCAAAAGAAAACAACATCCGGGCAGTCTGCCAAGTTTTTAACATTAAACATTGTAACTAACTTTTCCATCTTAGATCAAAGGGATAAACTTCTGTGTATAGAAAAAATCCAGGCAGTCTGCCAAGTTTTTAACAACCTGTAAATGAAGGAAGTTTAACCACTTAAAGCCTAAATCTTTTTCTGACACTTGTTTCTTAAGTTAAAATCAATATTTTTTGCTAGAAAATGACTTGGAACCCCCAAACATTATATATCTTTTAACAGAGACCCCAGCGAATAAAATGTCAATTGCTGCAATATTTTATGTCACACTGTATTTGCCCAGCGGTCTTTCAAACGCAATCTTTTGGGAAAAATACACTTCAATGAATAAAATAAAAAAAAAAACGAAACAGTAAAGTTAGCCCAATTTTTTTTGTTTTAATGTTAAAGATGATGTTATGCCGCGAGGATAGTGAGAGAATCGTGATCTATCTTCTAAGCAAAAAAATTGTGATTCTCATTTTAGACAGAATCGTGCAGCTCTAACTGTGCCCACTTTTTTGCCTCTTAGGTTGGGTTCACACCTATGCGAATTGAATGTGGGTTTCCCCACATCCAATTCGCATAGCAGGAGATTGTGACCGGCTCTATGGTGAATGGGGACGCACCGGACCCCTGCTGTGATCCGCATGTGGCAATAGTGGGAACCCAGCCTTAAAGAAAATCATCCTGTTTCTCTGAATCTTAAAGGGACTGCACCCTTCACTGCGCACCAACATAAGGGCCCCAACTAAGCCAGTCGAAGAATCAAACTTCCAGATGGATCTGTACCCAAGGACTATCTTCCTTATAAGTACTGATGTACAGGAGGTTTGACAGATTTTCCCAGGTTTAAACCTAGACTCTCCTGACTGAGGGCCTACAAGTGAGCCAGCCAGCCCAATTCCTTGTTATTCATATATGTCTCAGTTGGAGAGTGATCTCCCTTTCAGAGGGCTATTGTTTATATCCTCAGTCCTGAAGAGCGGGTGGCCATACCTTAAAGAGTATCCTTGTTAAATTGTTCTTGTGTTGATTCATTCAGCCTGTTTAACCTCTATGAACTGTTGAATTGCCTGCCATTTTTCATTATTGATATGAATACAATCTGGTCGTTTATTTTATCACAGTGTGTGTGCATTCTTCTGCCCTGCACACACGATAGGATTTTTCCGACAACAAAATTCTGCCCTGCACACACGATAGGATTTTTCCGACAACAATGTTTTTTCTCCGACGGATGTTGGCTCAAACTTGTCTTGCATACACACGGTCGCAAAAATCTTGTCAGAAATTCCGAACATCAAGAACGCGTACGACGAGCCGAGAAAAATTAAGTTCAATAGCCAGTGCGGCTCTTCTGCTTGATTCCGAGCATGCGTGGAACTTTGTGCATCGGAATTCTGTACACACGATCGGAATTTCCGACAACGGATTTTGTTGTCGGAAAATTTGAGATCCAGCTCTTAAATTTTGTGTGATGGAAATTACGATGGAAAATGTCCGATGGAGCCTACACGCGGTCGGAATTTTCGACAACAAGCTCCCATCGAACATTTTCCGTCGGAAAATCCGACCGTGTGTACGGAGCATTCTTGTGTGACTGCCGGGGGACACTCCGGCCAAGGTAATTTGGTGGTGTCAGTAGGAGTGGGGATCTGTTTAGGGCCAAGTGAAGAACAGAGAACCCAAATATACCAGCGGCTTCTTCAGGGTTAGCACTACATTTATTTTCTCTCCACTTGTATCACCTGCAATCATATCTGTGTCTTTTTTCACTTGGATTGTAGGGTGTGGGTCTTTGGGCTTACCCTAATGTCTAGTGGGAGGATATGTGGCCCTCAGGTTCCTTCCACCCCTGCCTTTGGGGTGGGTTCTCTTAGGGAGAGCCCTTAACCTAGTACTTGATGGTTGGCATCAACTGACCTTGAGGAGTGGGGTCTGCCAAGCCTTTTGGCTAGGTGGACCTAAATCTGCCTTGCCCCTGTCAGGAGTTTTGAACCCCAGGGGGTCAGGGAAGGGTCCTTCTTCTTTGGGGGGGACCATATGACACACCCTAAGTGCACTTTTTGACAGATTGGATATTAGTATGGCAGGGATATGTCTCCCTATTTTTCTTTACCTTATGCAAGTATGTATGCAATAATGATGGCAGCTTTAGTTATATAGGAGTGTTCCGAAATTAAGATTATTAGTGGATGCGGTCCAGTTTGAGCCATCCATATATGCATCACGATTTCAGGAATGTTACGGCTGCAACGCTCGGCATCACCTTGAGAAAGTCCATTGGACAATGTTTTCACTATAGCAAAACCAGGTGCCTGTTGCCAACATCCCCGTTAAACATTGAAAGAACCAGAACCCCCACTAGAGATTGGGACTTTGTGGGCGACCAGTACACCAGAATCCTAAAAAATATCAGTTTATTGTTTCATATTAAAAAAGTTCCAATAATGAGAAAGACAGAAAACCTAAACAATAAAATTCCTGGCTTATTTTACAAACATCTTGTTAATTGATGCATATACATGGAGTTATGCTGTCTCCATTCTTCCCGACGCATTTCACCTAAACAACCTTTCTTCAGGGGTATTGTAAAGGAGATAAAGTACATGTGTTCAGCAATTTCACCTCAGATGATCAAGGTAATGTATGGCCATGTTGATTTTAAAAGAAAGATGGAATTATTGCCTCTTCCTGAGTGGAGGAACCAGTGAGGCGTCACGGCCACCGGGTCCCTAGAAGCCCCTACGGAGGTCCCCACAAAAGGAGTCGCTGATGTCCGGACGCCAAATGATCATTAGATATGGTGTAATCATACCATATGGATAAGACGTCACTGAGTACCTTAAAGGGGTGGTGTAATTACAGGCTTCCCATAGATCGCAAAGGGGGTTTGTCCCTTGTCAGGTGGGAATGGGTGTCCATGTGTTGTCTTCCCAGGCATAGCACTAGGAGGACAACACACAGACACCCATTTGCACCTGACAAGGGACGAACCTTTGCAGCTGTAACAAATGTAACTCTCTTCTGGGAAGGCTGTCCACAAGGTTTAGGAGTGTGTCTATGGGAATGTTTGGCCAATCTTCCAAAAGCTCACTTGTGAGGTCAGGCACTGATGATGGACCAGAAGGCCTGGCTCGCAGTCTCTGCTCTAATATATCCCAAGGTGTTCTATCGGATTGTGGTCAGGACTTTGTGTAGGCCAGTCAAGTTCCTCCACCCCAAACTCGCTTATCCATGTCTTGGTTTGGGCACTGGTCCAAATCATTTGGTGGAGGGGGGATTATGGTTTGATGTTGTTTTTCAGGGGTTGGGCTTGGCCCTCTTAGTTCCAGTGAAAGGAACTTATAAGGCTGCAGCATACCAAGACATTGTGAACAATTTCATGCTCCAAACTTTGTGGGAACAGTTTGAGGATGGCCCCTTCCTGTTCCAACATGACTGCACACCAGTGCACAAAGCAAGGTCCATGAGCGAGTTTGGGGTGGAGGAACTTGACTGGCCTGCACAGAGTCCTGACCTCAACCCAACAGAACACCTTTAGGATGAAATAGAGCAGGGCCAGGCCTTCTCGTCCAACATCAGTGCCTGACCTCACAAATGTGCTTCTGGGAGAATGGTCAAACATTCCCATAGACACACTCCTAAACCTTCCCAGAAGAGTTGAAGCTGTTATAGCTGCAAAGGGTGGGCCAACTCAATATTGAACCCTACGGACTAAGACTGGGATGCCATTAAAGTTCATGTGTGTGTAAAGGCAGGCGTCCCAATACTTTTGGTAATATAGTGTATTTCAATTCTAATATTGTACATTTGTTAAATATCAAGTGGCTAGAACAGGAGATGATTAATTTTTTTTTATTTTTTGTTGTGAGTTGACTTCTGTGTGCGCTTGTTGTCTGTTCACAGTGCCCAACCTGCACTCATTACCTCAGTTCACAATCTTTATTCACCCTCATTCACATGGGTGGCGGGTGTAGTAAAAAACAGGCAGTTAAGCCACAGTTTTACCACCACCCAACTGCCCTCCTAAAAGATAGCACGCAGCCATTCAGGATCTTAAACATGCTGCGGCCACACTGCTTTGGTTCATTGTCATGGCAAAAATTATACCCCATGTTGCATTTGCCGCGCCGCTGCCAAATGCAACCCATTTAAGTGAATAACGCTACAATGTATGATTGAGCCAAATGCTTGGCTGGTGGTTGCGGTGCGATATTTACATAGAATTGCTTTCCAGAGGGGCTGTAGAGACTGCCGCAGGTGTGAACAAGTGTCTGGCGGGGAAGGAAAGGGACATGACCCCCCCCCCCCCCCAAAAAAAAGACAAATTTATGCAACACAGTGCTGGGGGGATAACAGGGCAGTACAGGATATCAGTGTTGGGCACAGTGTAGAAGTGGTAGTGGTTTTATAGGCAGGGGATTGGCTTCTTTCTTTCCATTCAGTTGATTTGCTTTCATATTCATTTTTATTTGCAGATTACATCAGTGCTTTCAGCTTTTTTGGGTTTCCTCCACCCCTCCCCCGTCTCATCATCCCTCCGGTATCAGCGCTGGTGATGTCACACTCCGGCCGCGTCCTCTACCACCCAAGGCAAGCATGCCAAAGTGCGCCCCCCCCCCCCCCCCCCGAGCCCTTAATTCAACAATACAAAAACCTAAACTCAAACATAACCACTTCAGCCCCGGAAGATTTTAACCCCTTCCTGACCAGAGCACTTTTTGCGATTCGGCACTGCGTCGCTTTAACTGACAATTGCGCGGTCGTGCGACGTGGCTCCGAAACAAAATTTACGTTCTTTTTTTCCCCCACAAATAGTACTTTCTTTTGGTGGTATTTGATCACCTCTGCGGTTTTTATTTTTTGCGCTACAAACAAGAAAAAGAGCGAAAATTTTGAAAAAAAAAAGAAATATTTTTTTACTTTTTGCTATAATAAATATCCCCCAAAAATATATATAAAAAAGTTTTTTTTTCCCTTAGTTTAGGCCGATACGTCTTCTTCTACATATTTTTGGTAAAAAAAATCTCAATAAGTATATATTGATTGGTTTGCGCAAAAGTTATAGCGTCTACAAAATAGGGGATAGTTTTATGGCATTTTTATTATTAATTTTTTTTTTTATTAGTGATGGCGGCGATCTGCGATTTTTATCTTGACTGAGACATTATGGCGGACACATCGGACACTTTTGACACTATTTTGGGACCATTGTCATTTATACAGTGCTATAAAAATGCACTGATTACTGTGTAAATGACACTGGCAGGGAAAGGGTTAACCACTAGGGGGCGATGAAGGTTTTAAGTGTGTCCTAGGGAGTGATTCTAACTGTAGGAGGGATGGGCTACCTAGGACATGACAGCGATCACGGCTCCCGATGACAGGGAGCAGTAGATCTCTGTCATGACACAAGCCAGAACGGGGAAATGCCTTGTTTACATCTCCCTGTTCTGCCTCTCCACACCGCAATCGCAGGCCGCCGGAGAACATTGAGTTCCCGGGACCCGCGGGCACGCTTCGCGCTCGCCCGAAAGGCGGCAAATTTAAAGGGACGTACCTGTACGCCCATTCGGCTGCATGTGCCATTCTGCCGACGTATATCTGTGTGCGGCGGTCGGCAAGCGGTTAAACCATTTATATATAAAGAATTTAAAATGTGCTATGGGAAGGGAATCAAGGATGAATAAAAGCATAATATAAAATAATTAGTATTAACTAAAAGTTTGAATTAAAAATTTAAGGGTAAAAAAACTAAATAGGCAACTCCTGTTATTTTAGTTAACCCTATCCCTTCTGCTCTGGGATTCTCTGGCTAGTTTTAGTTTAGGGCTCAATAACCAGCATAGGCTAGAGCCAGATTAGGCAGATCTGACAACCACTTCTGGTAGTTGGAGATACAGTTGCATGAGAGAGAGGCTACTAAGGACTACATACAGAATAGATAGGCTGACTCTGAATTCCAGGGCCAAATCACGGTTTCTGTTTGTGAAAAGCTGCATTCTGTAGTTACATAGTTAGTCTGGCTGAAAAAAGTCCATCTACTTCAACCAAAAGAAGGAAAAATACAAAAATACAGTATCTCACAAAAGTCAGTACACCCCTCACATTTGTGTAAATATTTTATTATATCTTTTCATGTGACAACACTGAAGAAATGACACTTTGCTACAATGTAAAGTAGTGAGTGTACAGCTTGTATAACAGTGTAAATTTGCTGTCCCCTCAAAACTCAACACACAGCCATTAATGTCTAAACCGCTGGCAACAAAAAAGTGAGTACACCCCTAAGTGAAAAAGTCCAAATTGGGCCCAATTAGCCATTTTCCCTCCCCGATGTCATGTGACTTGTTAGTGTTACAAGGTCTCAGGTGTGAATGGGGAGCAGGTCTGTTAAATTTGGTGTTATCGCTCTCACTCTCTCATACTGGTCACTGGAAGTTCAACATGGCACCTCATGGCAAAGAACTCTCTGAGGATCTGAAAAAAAGAATTGTTGCTCTACATAAAGATGGCCTAGACTATAAGAAGATTGCCAAGACCCTGAAACTGAGCGGCAGCACGGTGGCCAAGACCATACAGAGGTTTAACAGGACAGGTTCCACTCAGAACAGGCCTCGCCATGGCTGACCAATGAGGTTGAGTGCACGTGCTCAGCGTCATATCCAGAGGTTGTCTTTAAAGTGGTTGTAAACCCTTACAACACACTTTTCACTACAGGTAAGCCTATAATAAGGCTTACCTGTCGCTACCGTGGATATCTCCTAAACCTACAAGGTTTAGGAGATATCCATTGTCATCATCATCGCCGCTCCGGCCAATCACAGCGCCAGAGCCCGCGATACCCAAAAATAACTCCAAGAGACCTGTCACCGGGCAGAGCAGTGTTCCGAGACCGCTGCGGGGATGTTGATCTAAGGTGAGTATTTCATAATGAGCTGGTATGCTATGCATACCAGCTCATTATGCCTTTGTCTTGCAGGTTTTTTTTCTTTTTTGGGTTTACAACCACTTTAAGAAATAGACGTATGAGTGCTGCCAGCATTGGTGCAGAGGTTGAAGGGGTGGGGGGTCAGCCTGTCAGTGCTCAGACTATACGCCGCACACTGCATCAAATTGGTCTGCCTGTCTGTCGTCCCAGAAGGAAGCCTCTTCTAAAGATGATGCACAAGAAAGCCCGCAAACAGTTTGCTGAAGACAAGCAGACTAAGGACATGGATTACTGGAACCATGTCCTGTGGTCTGATGAGACCAAGATAAACTTATTTGGTTCAGATGGTGTCAAGCGTGTGTGGCGGCAACCAGGTGAGGAGTATCAGTGGTGTACCCCAACATTCAGGGTTGGGACCCTTACTTTTTACTATATTTATAAATGATATAGGATCTGGGATTAAAGGTAACCTTTCACTAATTTCAGATGACACCAAGCGATGCAGTGAAATAACGTCCTTACAGGATGTCACCAACTTACAAGCCGACCTCAATGTTCTGTTTAATTGGGCAACTATGTGGCAAATGAGATTTAATGTTGATAAATGTAAAGTTATGCACTTGGGGGGCTAAGAATATTCATGCATCATACATACTAGGGGGAGTACAACTGGGGGGATCCATAGTGGAGAAGGATCTGGAGGTTCTGGTAGATCATAAGCTCAGTAATAAAAGTAATAACATGCAATACCAATCTGTGGTTTCCAAAGCGAAGAAAGGCCTTTCTTGTATTAAGAGAGCTATGGAATTTTCAGCTTTCAGCATTGTCGCACTTTGAATAACAATTGCGCGGTCAAAAAACAAAAAAAAGCAACAGAGATGATCAAATACCACCAAAGGAAAGCTCTATTTGTAGAAAAAAAAAGGTTGTCAATCTTGTTTGGGTACAGCGTCGCACGACCGCGCAATTGTCAGTTAAAACGACGCAGTGCCGAATCGCAAAAAATGGCCTGGTCATTGAGCAGCAGCCAAATCTTCCGGGGCTGAAGTAGTTAAAATGTATTCTGCTACATTTCTTTGGTGAAAATAACCCAAACCTGTGTAGATTATTTAGTCTGTGTGAAAGTTATACAGTCCACAAACTATGGGATATATCGGAAATTCGATCAATCCTGATGTACTGGTGGCCTATCTCATTTCTTGAGGCCCGAAAAAGACGCCAGGACAGTACAAATATCCCCCAAATTACCCCTTTTTGGAAAGTAGACAGTCCAAGGTCTTTAGTAAGAGGCATGGCGAGTTTTTTAAAGTTGTAATTTTTGTCAGAATTTTTTAGAAAATGAAGAGATGAAAAAAAAATATATTTTTTTTTAAATATTGTCACCGCTGCAATACAGTGTTATCATATAACGGGTGTGGCAGTAATCAGGGACACTGACTGGTGAAAGTACGAAAAAAACAAAACAATTTTAATAATTTAAAAAAAAAAAATTCATATTTTGTATTACATCTTTTTTCTTTTTTTTTTACGATTTTTTTTTTTTAAACCCACTGTTACCAGAGCACAATAATTTTACCATAGTAACATTGTACTACTCTGGGCAAGTGATCAGGATTTTTTTTTTTTTTTTTTTACACATTATGTTTGCAAATAGCAATGCATTACATTGCTATAAGCAAGCATTTTACTGAATGAAACTGGTGCATTTACTCTGTTTTGTTTTGATTACCTGTGATTGGCCAACGTTAATCACGTGGTACAGATGGACTGTGATTGGCCCTGTCTGTAACATGTGATCACACTGACCAATCACAGTTGTATTTAATGGATGGCATGAAAGGAAGCCATTGTTTACAACTGTCATGTGACCTGCTGTGATTGGTTTACGGTGGGTATTATAACTAAGGTTGCCACCTCATCCCTTTAAACCCGAACACATATGAATTACACAGGTTCTGAGGCTAATTTAATGCAGATAAAGCACCGAGTGAGTTTAATTACCACCTTAATCAGCCATAGAACCTGTGTAATTAATATGTGTTTGGTTTTAAAGGGATGAGGTGGCAACCCTAATTATAACCCTCCCTTAATGCATCCAATATAGAAAGACAAATATAGCAATCCCCTTGCGAGTAACGTGGTATACGAGCGTTTTAAAAGACGAGCGACGTTTTTTTTTAAATTTTGCCTTGATATACGAGCGCTGTCTTGATATACGAGCGCTGTCTTGATATACGAGCGCTGTCTTGAGCTGTCTTGATATACGAGCGCTGTCTTGATATACGAGTGCTGTCTTGATATACGAGCGCTGTCTTGATATACGAGCGCTGTCTTGAGCTGTCTTGATATACGAGTGCTGTCTTGATATACGAGCGCTGCCTTGATATACGAGCGCTGTCTTGATATACGAGCGCTGTCTTGATATACGAGCACTGTCTTGATATACGAGTGCTGTCTTGATATACAAGCAGTAGTTTTACTGTAAAAACAAAAGAATTACACTCACAATGTTAAGGAGTCTGGTGTTCATCCATGTAAAGCCGCTGTGTATATGTACAGTATAGCTGCTGGTGTACAGTATACAGTACAGCGTTGTATGTGGCCAGAGGTTCGGCCGATGGAGGCTCCCAGCGCTTCCTGGAGACACTCCAGAGACACTCCCAGCTGGGTGGGGCGGGCGCAGTGGCGGTGCGTCCATAAAGCGCGCAGGAGCGGTGCCCCTTCTCTCCTGGCACCGCTCTATCACCATAGATAGATTCATGCATTGCATGAATCTATCTATGGTCGCAGCGGTCACCCCCTATTCAGGTGTCCGGCCCATTTTCGGGCGCCGGGCACCTGAATTACAGCGGCGGGGTGTTTTTTGGAAGCACCTGATTAGAGCCGTAGGCTCTAATAGGCGACCAAAAAGGTGAACAGCAGGCGCCATGCTGGGCGTTCGCTGTTCACTCAGCTGTGTGTTAGCAAAGCGAAGGAATTTGCTTTGCTAATACTGAACCGCCTCTCAGACAATTAGGTGCTTGGGCCTGTTACCTGTCACCTGATTGGCTGAAACGTCAGGCGCTGTGATTGGATACAGAGACAAAAGAAAAACAGGGGTGCACCAGCCTTGTGTATTAACTTTTATAAAAAGATTTATTAAAAATGATTAAAAGAAACAACTCACAAGCAATGGGTGGAAGAGGCACAAAACGAAGTGTACCGACAG
Organism: Lithobates septentrionalis; assembly: GCA_037952835.1. Taxonomy (NCBI): domain Eukaryota; kingdom Metazoa; phylum Chordata; class Amphibia; order Anura; family Ranidae; genus Lithobates; species Lithobates septentrionalis. Next base: position 356,213 of record JBBDGP010002526.1, read on the forward strand.
CCAGCATGCGACTATAGGATGAGCGATGCCTCCAAAAAATCGTAGAGAGATGCATACATATCACAATCAGCTTACGTGTTTCGAAGGGAAAGTCCCTTCTTCATCAGAGCTATGCATAGCTGTGATGAAGAAGGGACTTTCCCTTCGAAAAGCGTAAGCTGATTGTGATATGTATGCATCTCTCTACGATTTTTAAAATACATCGCTCATCCTATAGTCGCATGCTGGCTGTCGTTACACTTCGTTTTGTGCCTCTTCCACCCATTGCTTGTGAGTTGTTTCTTTTAATCATTTTTAATAAATCTTTTTATAAAAGTTAATACACAAGGCTGGTGCGCCCCTGTTTTTCTTTTGTCTCGGTTTGCACTAGGGTTCCCCATCCTTGAGGGCAGCAAGGCCTGTGTTGACGCATCTCCATATGGTGATCCACCTGTGCGCAGGAGTTTTTGTTTTCTGTTTGCTGTGATTGGATGCCTGATAGAGAGGATGGAAGAAGACATCGAGGAGCGTGCAGGACACCGCCGCTGACCCGCTGCGAGACAGGTAAGTGCCGGGCGATGCACACTGGCAGCATTCAATGGAGCACAGTAGCGGCTATTGATGGGCACCCTGGCAGCATTTTATGGGGCACAGTAGAAGCAATTGATGGGCATACTGGCAGCATTTGATGGGGCACAGTAGCGGCTATTGATGGGCACACTGGCAGCATTTGATGGGGCACAGTAGCGGCTATTGATGGCCACACTGGCAGCATTTGATGGGGCACAGTAGCGGCTATTGATGGGCACACTGGCAGCATTTGATGGGGCACAGTACCGGCTATTGATGGGCACACTGGCAGCACAGTAGCTGTGTTTGATGGCACAGTAGCTGCGTTTGATGGGCACAGTGGCTGCATTTGATGGGCACACTGGCTGCGCTTGATGTGCACAGTGGCTGCAATTGATGGGCACAGTGGCTGCATTTGATGGCACAGTGGCTACAATTGATGTTGTTTTTTTTTTCAGTTTGTTTGTGCCCCCCCAAACAATTTTGAGCACCAGCTGCCACTGGGCGGTCGTCACATGCGTAGCACCCAGAAATGATGTCAACAGTTCCCGAGTGTTTCTAAGTTCTCCAGGAAGCGCTGGGAGCCACCATTACCCCCACACCTCTGGCCACATAGATCGCTGTATACTGTACACCAGCAGCTTTACTGTACATATACACAGCGGCTTTACATGGATGAGCTCCAGACCCCTTAACATTGTGAGTGTAATTCTTTTTTTTTTTACATTAAAACTGTGATTCTTCTTTTTTTTTTAAACACAGAGGTACAGTACAGTACAGAATTCCTACTACAGTACTATACAGTATTAATAGATTTTGGTCATATTTTGATCATTTTTATATGAATAAATGGTTGTGGAACGAATTATCTGAGTTTCCATTATTTCTTATGGGAAAATTTGCTTTGATATAAGAGTGCTTTGGATTACAAGCATGCTTCTGGAACGAATTATGGTCTACTTTAAGTGTTATTTGTCACCATTACATAATTACTAGCCGACATTTACTGAATAAGTAATTTTTTTATTAATCTTTTGTCAAGTCAATATAAAAACTACACTTAGAAATAAATATAATAATAAAATACACTCACAATTTTATATAAAATAAATAAATAAATACATAAATATATAGTTATTTCTTTTTTCAGTGTCAAATTTTCAGTGAACTCATACATAAATCACATAATACATAAATATGTAAAAAATAAAAAATAAAAAATTTCTTTTCAGTGAACTCAGTTACGGAGTTAGGAAAGGATTGTGTGGTTTTCTCATTTTAGATGAGAGCCGACTGCTCAGCAGGAGATTCCTCCAGATTTCAGCGAAAGCAATTTTCTGAGCGCATACCTTGTTGTCCTGTGGAATATAATGGGATAAATGTTAATGTATGTATGAGGGAACCATAGACACAAAGAGACAGATAAAACAAAGGATAATCTGCTGGTGACATCCATCCATCAAGAAATCAGCTGTCCCATCACTACCAGATGAAGTGAGGGAAGAACTGGAAGAGCCCCTGACGGTTGAAGAACTGGGCGTGGCTCTGGCCTCCTCGAAACCGAAAAAGGCCCCTGGCCCTGATGGTTTAACCCCAGTTTATTACAAAACTTTCTTTGATATTCTGTCAAAACCCTTGATTTCTGCCCTTAACGCCCTCACGGAAGGGAATGCTTTCCCAATAGACACCCTTAGGGCATATATCTCTCTCATCCCGAAAGAGGGTAAAGACCCATCACTCTGTGGGAGCTACCGTCCAATCGCACTTCTTAATTCGGACCTTAAACTTTTTGCCAAGATTCTAGCTAATAGGCTGCTTCCCCACATACCAAACTTGATCCATAGAGACCAGGCAGGCTTTGTGCCACTACGTGAACCTAGAGACAACACGATCCGGGTCATTAATTTGATACATGCGGCAAAGACCTCCAAAAAGGCCCTTCTCCTGCTGTCAACCGACGCGGAGAAGGCCTTCGACCGCGTTAACTGGTCCTTTATCCGGGCAACTCTAGAACACATAGGTCTTCGCTCATCCATGTTACAATGGATACTCTCCTTGTATACCCACCCCACTGCGTCGGTTAGGGTCAACGAGACAAGATCGAATTTCTTTGATATCCGCAATGGTACCCGACAGGGCTGCCCCCTCTCCCCTCTGATCTTTATCCTGTCCCTGGAACCCCTACTATGCACAATAAGGGCGAACTCTGACATTAAAGGATACCCGAAACCCTCAGGTTCCCATAAGGTGGCCGCCTTTGCGGATGACCTTATTTTCTTTCTAACGGAACCACTTTCCTCTCTCCACAACCTGCTACAATCCCTCCAAGAATACGGTACCCTCTCCTCATTTCAGATTAACTTAACTTAACTTAACTTAACTTAACCAAATCTTCCATCCTCAACATAACGGTAGACACAGGAACTGCCCAACGTATACGCTCGACCTTTCCACTAAAATGGGCAACCAAGCTTATACGTTACTTGGGGGTTGACATTACGTCTGACCCAGCGGAACTATACTCAGCCAATTTTGACCCATTACTGATACGCCTTAAAACTGACCTACTACACTGGCATTCCCTTACGCTGACGTGGTTCGGCAGATGTAGTGCCCTGAAGATGACTCTGTTGCCAAGGGTGTTATACCTTCTTCAGGCACTCCCCATCCGACTGCCTCTGGCGTTTTTCAAGCGAATTGACTCCATGTTCCGGGCGTTTGTCTGGTCCCACCGCAAACCACGAATGCGACTCCAACTTCTCCACTTGGCGAAAAGCAGGGGTGGGGTGGGCTTGCCGGACATTAAGGCCTACTACAGAGCAGTCCATCTAACTAGGTTGGTGGACTGGCATTGCCATGCGGAGGCGAAACACTGGGTTGCAATGGAAGAGGAGGACTCCGGGGGTTTAGCCAAGAGTTGGCCTTGGATTACAACATCACTACCCAAAGATATCATTGAACACCCCACTCTTGGCTGTACTTTAACGGTGACCAGAGATGCATTTCGACGCTCATCTGTATCCCCACAGCCGTCCCCTATGGTGCCGATTCTGGGTAATCCGGAGTTCTTACCTGGTTTGCAGAGCCCGCAATTCAAGCGACTCGCAATGAACACCAGGCTATGCTTATATGATTTCATGGACCCCAATGGCCAACTTTCCCTAAATGCCGGGACATTAGTGACAGACCCCCCCCCTAGACTTCTGGAGCAGCTTACAGCTGCGGAATTTTCTGCGCAGTTATCTGCGGAAACCGGGTATTACCCGCAAACTAACTGAACTTGAGCTCATTTGTCATCGTGGAGAACCGATACGTCATTGCCTTTCACTGATATACTCATCCCTAACACAACCAGAGGAGGGATACGTACCCCAGTTTCTCACTAAATGGGAGGAGGAACTGGGAATCCAATTTACCGAGGTACAGAGACAAAAAATTCTCTACTTCGCCCAGAAATCCTCCATTGCGACTAGGGTGCAAGAAACCTGTTACAAAATCACGACACGCTGGTACAGGGTTCCTGCCATTCTACATCGCTTCTTCCCTCAGGTGCCCAGCCTTTGCTGGTGCTGTGGTTCTGAGGAGGGGACGATGTTGCACATCTTTTGGTCATGTTCCAAACTTGCCCCTTTCTGGATTGAGGTGGCCCGCACAATCGGACACCTTACAGGTGTCTCCCTGGAGGGGAACCCGGCAGCCTGTTTGCTCCATCTGTCAGAACGACCCATCAAAAAATATAAGACCTCTCTCACCATCCAACTCCTGAATGCCGCAAAGGCATGTATTCCCTTGTGCTGGAAATCGGAGAGACCACCGGCGAAATCCCTGTGGTTTACGAAAGTGAATGAACTAAGGGACATGGAAGACCTTACGGCCACCCTACACAATAGGGAGGAGATCTTCAGGGAAACATGGAGACCCTGGCAACACTTTATATATACGGAAACATATCTTCAGGAAATGGCGCAATCCAATTAACTGAGTGACCCGGTTATACACCTCAGGCAGGGGTCAATACACCTCATATCTCATATTTCATATTCTCTCACTTTCTGCACTTTTTCTCTCTCATATCTTAACCTCTCGTTCCCGATCCCCTTCCTTTTCCCTCTCCCCTCCTTGCCCCCCCCCCCCATTATCCCGTTCTACCTCTTAATTTCCCCCGGGGGTATTAATCTCTTTATAACGCATTCTCAGACATGGGTTTCCTTATGGCCAGATACAAAGAAAATCCTGAAACCATTTACCTTTTCATGTGATCCCATGTCTGGGCTCCATAGCCATTCAGCTCCCTACCCTACTACTTTCATTATTTTTTATGAGAAAATATTATTTATCACTGAATGATGCAATCTAACACTTAAGGGAGCCAGTACCGAATCAAGCAACATAGATGATAGAGCACCTCCCAAGTCCCGTACTTTGACAGTAGTGTTTGGCCGGGGTATAATCCCCACGAATTTTGACGGTGGTGCAAATGTCAGTTATCATGTATATTGACCTTATTGTTTTTCCTATCCTTGACTACTAACTCACTCTTGTATTTTGTATGCTTGGTTCTGACACTGTTATATAAATTAATATGTAACTGGTTGTACCCACTCAGTGTGAAAATAAAAGAATTAAAAAAAAAAAAGAAATCAGCTGTCTGCTCATTTTTGTTAAAAAAAAAAAAATTATTGAACCATCTGCTGTTTTCTTATCCCCCTCAACTGACTTGCTGTTTTTATCTTAGAACTCCTCCCATGAGGATCCATGGACAAATTGATCTTTTAATAAGTGAAGGAAAGGAGGGTGACTTACTTGCTCATCTAGGATCCTTTGCAGGGTAATGAATTGCTGGCTGATTCCCTGTATGAAGAGCTGGTTTTCTGCTCCCTCTGGGATCTGGAAGATAGAAAACATCCATATACAACTTTCCCATCTCTGTAGGCCTGGGGGAATGAGCTGGGGGTAGTAACCTGGACACTTACACAGTCAGACAGCTGCTCTTTCTGGTAGTTGAGGTACCCCTGAAGCTTCCCCCAGGATGGACAGTCATAGCCCAACTTCTCCTTGTATTTCCCACAGAACTGGAGGATTTGGTTGGCGACTTCACGCACAGCGATGGCCGCAGACTCAACCTAGGACAATTCATACATCATAAATACTTTACAATTGAGAAGATGGCAATAGTACTATGTGATGAGCTCATTTCCCATTCAGATGAACCCTTGTTTTATTGGGACAACGCTAGAGATAGAAGTTTTATTCAGTTTTCTATTGCTGCATGTGATCTCATTGACTAAGATTTATTTCGCTCTTTACCTGTGTTAAACAAGGTCAGGAAATAAGGAGATCTGAATCTTTGTGTTTTTGTTGCTGGAGAAATTTACCATCACTTCTTGTCCCTGTGACAGCCTATTGCATTCTGGAATATGAGGTGCCCTCAGGACAGTCAGCATGAGGAAATTTCCCCAATGGGGATCCAGACAATTCATAAAAACATTAAAGATGATCAAACCCCTCATCTACTCTACCCAAAATAAAAAGATTTTACATGGATTTGAGCTAAAACTTTTTTGAACTTACTATAAAGCTCACAAGTTTATCCAAAAAGAAAAAAATGCATTCTGGAAAAAATCACATTGGTAAACCAATTAGTTCTTCATGCTCTCTTCACGTAAAGCCTTACATGATCTTTTGGCAGCACGGATCATAATGTTCTTGCTAGTGGGTCTGATCAGCTTTGGAAGTGAATGTCTTTCATACTAGTCCCTCTTTCCAACATGGTGATTCTCTTACCTTAGTGATGTTGTAGAGATGCTTTATATCAGGAAGACTGGAATTAGTATTGAGACAGACGACTGAAGAATCTTGAGTCTGTAATGCATAGTATGATAGATACTCTCACTGATACATTTAATGTCCACAATCCCGTAAAAAAAATGTACAGCAGAATCAAGAAGAAGAGAGATTAGAAGAGAGGTTCATGACTGAGATGTAGAAAGGAGAGAAATGGCAGGGTGGCATCACCTCCATGACTGGAGTGGACAGACCCAGAGGTGGCATGAACCAACATTTATGGTTTAGCAGAGGGAGGCAAGGGCCCAGAAAGGAGAGGGAAGAAGAGAAGAGGTTGAGGGTTTCAGCATTTAGATTTGAGGGAACACTGAAGATAAGACGCCAGGGATGGACAGAGAAAAGAACTGTCTGGAACTCACCATCTGGTTAACGTTGCGCACAAGCTCTTTGTTCACATGGTTTCGATGGAGCCATTTGCAGGATTGGGCAGAGGAAATGAAGCTGAGGCTCACGAAGATGAGAATTGTCCAAGAGTATGTGGTGGTCATTGCGGCTGGGAAAAACAACATATAGATATTTTACATTATATGTATATTTTCATGTAGAAGACGATGTATTGGAGCAGGGAGGATGGTTCTTACCTGTGTCTTTTGGACTGCTCTGTAGACTTGGTCCTTTTTTCTTTGGTCTTTGCAATGTCCTCAGGATTCTGATCCTCTTTGGTCCTTGCAGTGTTCTGAGCTCCATCTTCACTACTGCGCTTTTATACACCAAGAGGGAACCTATTACAAGATGTCACAAAAGTGAAGTGTGTGAATCTGGTCTCTTCCTGAGCTTTTACTTTCCCTTACCCAAATTTTTTGTCAAGATGTTTTCACATCAGTGAGATCAGTCTCTTGGTTTATTAATCTTAATGTAGACGTACTGAAAACTTTCCACATTAACCAAAAAGGAAGTGAAAAGGAAGTCCTACAAAGGCAATGACAACATATCTGCATATAGAGTATGATTTCTGATCTGCTGTATCTGATTTAGACAGGATTAGATGTTTTCACTGACATCGCACCACAATTTGCAGGACAGGTGTGACATTACATAGCGAGCTCTTTCACCTTATGCCCCGTACACACGATCAGAAATTCTGCCAGCAAAAGTCGGATGTGAGCTTTTGGTCAGAAATTTCGACCGTGTGTATTATGCTCCATCTGACTTTTGCTGGCAGAATTCCAGCCAGCAAAAGATTGGGAGCAGGTTCTCTATTTTTCGGTCGGAAAAAGTTCCTATCCGAAAATGCGTTCGTCTGTATGCATTTCGGACGCGCAAAAAATCACGCATACTCGGAAACAATTCGACGCATGCTCGGAAGCATTGAACTTCATTTTCTCAGCTCGTTGTAGTGTTGTACGTCACCGCGTTCTTGACAGTCGAAAGTTCAGAGAACTTTTGTGTGACCGCGTGAATGCAAGCCAAGCTTGAGCTGAATTCCGTCAGAAAAACCATCATTGAAATGCTATTAAAGCTTAATGTATTATTTTTTTTAAATAACAAACATGTTATACTTACCTGCTCAGTTAAGTGGTTTTTCACACAACACCCCTGAACCTTTTCATTTTCAGGTCCCCAGCCGGCGCTCCTGGCTCCTTCCCCTCGTGCAGTGCCCCCAGAGAAAGCAGCTTGCTCCCAAGCCGCTGCTCTATTCGTCCATAAGACACATAGAGCCGCGCCTCGCCCACCCCTCCTCATTGGCTCACTGGCTGTGATTGACAGCAGTGGGAGCCAATGGGCTTCCGCTGCTGTCTCTGCCAATGAGGAGGGAGAGCTCCTATACAGCCGAGGCTAGTGTGATATCACTGGATTGGAGAGGGCTCAGTTGAGGATTGCGGGGTCACTGCACACAGAAGGTTTGAAGAAACCTTCAGCCTCTACAAACACTTTAAATCTCCTGAATTATATTTGTATTACACCAACAGATCCCCTAATATACTTTTTCTGCAATTGACCTCACAGTTATTTTCCTGCTTTGTTCCCTCTAGAACAGTGTCACTTTAGGGCTGCAGTAAAACAGATTTAAGGCCACACTGCTGTTTGCAGAGATTGACGATATTTACAGACATTATATAAGAAAAGAAATTCCCCTGAGTGGACTTTAACGGCACTTGCTAACAAATATTTAGATAATAAGTATGTGTAACAGAGTATAGAGAGTAAAAAGATTTTTTATTTCGACATACATGGATTAAAAACATAATGTATCATACATTCAACGGAGCATATTACAGAATCAATAAATTTTAGTGTTGTTATCGAACAATAGATTATACGAGGGCTCTTTTTCACACCCAACGCGTTTCGGAATAAACAGTGTTTTTGTCCTTCTTCAGGCATGTAGCAGAAAAGAGCAATTCATCTAAAGTAATTAAAATGTAAAATAATGAGTGGGTTACCATGACATGTAAATATGGATGTATTTATCCAATATATGGTTAGATAATAAGTCACTCACTTATAATATGGTTCGTTGAGTTACTTTAAAACTCCAAAATTGGGCATTGGGCATTATTGCTGGTGTAGTTGTTATCATTGGAACATCATAGTTAGCACTAAGTGAAATTACTTGGTAGTAGTCCCATTTAATGGGGCATGGTATCTCACCTACCCCCTTCCCTCCCGGATGCGTGCAGGCCAGAGCAATATGCTGAGGCAAAAGGAGAGGGAACCCCTGGAAGTAAAAGAATGTAAAAGGGGTAAGTATTTGAAAACAGAAACTAAACATGGGTCTAAGAATTGAGTGTACATAGTATCTCATATAAGAAGTAGTGTTTTGTTACTATATAAATAACATATGTCCCAAATAGGTAGAATATATATGGTGCAAATATGGTTACTTATGTATCTGTGTCTTTAAAGTGAATGTACATCAACATGAGGTTTATCAGTAAAAGAGACGTAATGGATTTATACAGTTTAGTTTCTAAATATATAGTGTGCATGCGACACTGGAGTATCGCTGAGTGTTTTCTATTACTGATGATAATATAGGTAAATGCATAGATATACATTTTAAAAAATCATGAATCATATTATTATATGGCATTGGATGTGGCCCAAGAATATATTTAACCAATGGTATTAGTGTCAGCATGTAGGCAAGTAAAAAGACTATAGTCTGCTAACCAAGCTGTAACTCTAAAAGATGTAGGAAAAAGAGTTCTATAAATAAGGATTATATATACTTTATAAATAGGCCATAGAAACTAAATACTAGTGCATGTAATGCAATTATAGTGGTTTCAGAGCACGTAGTTATAGATCAAACAAAGGGAGGATTGCTCAAGAGTTGTTTAAGTAACAATAGACAAGCCATGTTGCACAATATAGAGCAGTTTCCTTACCTATTTGTGTCAAGTTTCAAATGTGCCAGCCACGCATCCCAGCATCCAGCGTGTGTAACGCCTGAGCTGGGAATGAGAGGATCTGGCATTTTATATCGGCGAACTCACAATCAGCTGGCGCTAGTAATTGCGCTCAGCTGATCTGTGTAGTTCTTAGTAGGGGAAGCCTCGTAGACGCCCCCCTGAGTCGTGTATGCGCGGCGCATGATGTTACAAAAACCTAAAAAACTTAAACCATTTATATACAAATAATTTAAAAAAATGTTAAGGGAAGGGAATCAAGGATAAATACAAGGATAATAATGAAATAACGCAGCTCTTGTTATTTTAGTTAACCCTATCCGTTCTGCTTTGGGATTCTATGGTTAGTTTTAGTTTAGGGCTCAATAACCAGCATAAGCTAGAGCCAGATTAGGCAATCTGACAGCCACTTCTGGTAGTTAGAGGTGCGATTACATTAGAGATTAGACGTTACTAGGGACTAAGTACAGAGTAGATAGGCTGACTCTCAGTTCCAGGGCCACACCACAGTTTCTGTTGTTGAAAAGCTGCATTCCAGGCTGGTTGGACAACAGCAGAAGGGTCTCCTTATCAAAGCAGATCTTGTCTTCATGTCCCTGACACCAAGAAGAACACTGCATCGGGATCAACCTCAGGAGACCCTGCAACTGGACGTTGCTACAACATACATCTGGAGTCATCCTTATTATTAACTACACGTATATATACCCAGGTATGTGTGCACAGTTCCACCAGGACTCTTGTTGTTGGGCCCTTTGCTTTTGTACAGTGAATGCATGTACTTATTAATTTTATTATTATATAATATGTATGTATTATTATTATTATTATTACCAGCATGTATTCACAAAAGACAGAAGTTGTCAAAACTGATTTCTTTTTCAGAGGAAATAAGCAAAAACTTAAACAAATGAATGGCTGTGGACGCACTATGCTTGGATTTTGCAAAAGCATTTAAAACAGGTCCCCCCACACGGCTCATGTGTAAGGTAAAGTCTACATTCTTGGAAAAATCAGTTTGTAAATAGATAGAAAACTGGCTAAAAGACCATATTCAGATCGTAGGGGTCAATGATTCTTACAATATTTAGACAGAATAAAGGTGGATAAAGCACCTGGACCAGATGGCATCCACCCACGGATCCTAAAAGAATTGAGCTCTGTCATTTCAAGGCCATTGTTTCTAATATTTAGGGACTCGTTATTGACTGGAATGGTACCACTGGATTGGCGTAGGGCCAATGTGGTGGCCATATTTAAAAAGGGATCAAAGTCTTTACCAAGTAACTATAGACCTGCTAGTTTAACTTCTATAGTCGGGAAAATACTGGAGAGTTTAATAAAAGACCACATAGACGAGTTCTTGCTGGAAAAAATATTTTACTTTCAATAGTTTTTTATTAAATGTATTAAAGTCAACATGTTGACACAGGTACAGAAGGACTTGTCGAGTCACAACAGTTAGTCAATAACAAATGATAGTTACCAAAGAAGCTGTAGTATACATCAAAATCCTACATGTCCTCAACGGAGTGTCTATCTTATCTCCATAAATGGGAGGAAGAGATGACACCCCTCTCCTGGCACCCCTCAAGGGATCTAGCTGTGTCGGGAGAGGGGGTCAGCCCCCCCAAAGATGGTAAATCAAGAAATAGGATGGATATAGGTTTAATCTAAGACAATATCAGAATAGACCAGTATCGATTGCAGAGTGCATGTGGGATGTTTGTAAAAATGGTCATCCTAGGGTCGGAACAGGAGACCCAACAAGCTTTAGGTAAATAACTTGTAGTATTCGTGTTGTAGATCACAGGTGTGGTGAGAACTGTGCCCATAGGAAAAGGACGTAGGTACACCCCGTGTGACGTCAATGCCAAGGCACCCCGACTGTCTATTGTGAACCGGAGGAGGTCATATATGTGGGTGTTTGTTAACCAGAAGGTGTAATGGGGCGTACATACGGTCGGACTTTTCGACTACAAAAGTCCGACAGCCCGTCCGACAAACTTTCAACAGACTTTTGGTGGACTTGCGGCTGACTTGCGGCGGACTTTCTAACGAACGGACTTGCCTACATACGATCACACAAAAGTCAGACGGATTCGTACGTGATGGCGTACACCGGACTAAAATAAGGAAGTTGATAGCCAGTAGCCAATAGCTGCCCTAGCGTGGGTTTTTGTTCGTCGGACTAACATACAGTAGAGCGGATTTCTGGGTCCAGCGGAGTTACGATGTAAAGATTTGAAGCATGTTCCAAATCTAAGGTCCGTCAGATTTGCGACTGGAAAAGTCCGCTGAAAGTCCGGGGAAGCCCACACACGATCGGATTGTCCGCCGGATTTGGTCCATCAGCGTCCGTCGGACTTTTGTAGCCGAAAAGTCCAACTGTGTGTACGCCCCATTAGGCTGAGAGTCAAGGTGTCGGCCTAACTGCGGCCACAGTGCGTGGCCCATCCATGGTGCCTCTCCGTCTCAAGACAGACAGGGGGCGGAAAAAAATATTTTAAGCAACAGACAGCATGGATTCATGAAAGACAGAAGTTGTCAAACAAACCTGATTTCTTTTTATGAGGAGGTAAGTAAAACCTTGGACCTTGGAGTGGCTGTGGGTGTGGTATACTTAGATTTTGCAAAAGCATTTTACACAGTTCCCCACACACGGCTCATGTGTAAGGTTAAGTCTACAGGCTTGGAAAGATCAATTTGTAAATGGATAGAAAACTGGCTAAAAGACAGAATTCAGAAAGTAGTGGTTAATGACACTTACTCGGAATGGTCTAAGGTTATCAGTGGTGTACCCTAAGATTCAGTGCTGGGACCTTTACTTTTAAATATCTTTATAAACGATATAGGGTCTGGGATTAAAAGTAACATTTCTGTCTTTGCAGATGACACTAAGCTATGCAGTGGAGTAGCGTCCTTACAGGATGTCTCCAATTTACAAGCCAACCTCATTGCACTGTCTAATTGGGCAACTAAGTGGCAAATAAGATTTAATGTTAATAAATGTAAAGTTATGCACTTGGGGGCTAAGAATATGCATGCATTATACATACTAGGGGGAGTACAACTGGGGGAATCAATGGTGGAGAAGGATCTGGCGGTTTTGGTAGATCATAAGCTTAATAATAGCATGCAATGCCAAGCTGTGGTTTCTAAAGCAAGCAAAATCCTTTCTTGTATTAAGAGAGGTATGGACTCCAGAGAGAGAGAGATATCATTTTGCCCCTGTACAAATCATTAATAAGACCCCATCAGGAATATGCAGTTCAGTTTTGGAGGAAAAACTGGAGAAAGTGCAGAGAAGGGCAACCAAACTGATCAGTTATGAGCAAAGATTAGAGGAACTGAATTGACTCTCATTTGAGAAGAGAGGATTAGTGGGGATATAATTAACATGTATAAATACAATTGTGGTCGATATAGTAAACTTTTTGTAGAGTTATTCACTTTTTAGGTCATCTCAGAGGACAAAGGGGTACTCCTTACATCTGCAGCAAAAGAGATTTAAGCTCCAAATATGAAAAGGCTTCTTCACAGTAAGAGCTTTGAAAATGTGGAATGGACTCCTTCAAGAACTAGTTCTGGCCAGCTCAGTAGATTGTTTCAAAATAGGCCCAGATTATTTCCTAAATGCACAAAATATAACTGGATGCTAATATTTTTTGGTAAGAACACCAGGGGTAGGTTATCCTGGGAATATCCGATTGCCTTCCGGAGAATTAGGAAGGAATTGGAGCAAATTGGATCATGCTTTATTTGGATTTTTTGCCTTCCTCTGGATCAACTGTGGGTATAGGATTGTGCATATGGAGGTTTTTTTCCTATTCATTGAACTAGATGGACTTGTGTCCTTTTGAAACCAGACTGTCAATAAAAGGAATGGATGGCTGCACACCGAGCTAGTGATGAATCTCTTTATTGTAAAATCTGTAGCATGAATAACACCACAGGACAGGCAAACAGGTACAGGTAGACGCATTTTACACAGTGACGTTGCGCTTATTTAGGTAATGAATAGAGTTTCATCACTAACTCGGTGTGCAGCCATCCATTCCTTTCATCCATATTGCATGGCCTGCGAGCCGAGGCTAGCATGCCTGGGAGAAGTCCATTCCCCAGCCTACCTGGTTCCATCACTCACCTGGAGCAGCATTTTCTTTTCCCATAACCAGACTATCAAGTAAGACATGCATTGTTGTTTGATTGCTTTTAAAAATTTTGTCCCCACCCTACTCCATAGCTAGGGGATGCTCTATATAGTTAGTCCCACCCTTCTTCTTCATGCTTTAGCCTCTATATATTACATGTACTGTATTTTGCTGGAGCTAACCTGATGTTCATCTTTATTCTGATCTGCACAAGTTTTTGGATTAAAGCTTTCTTCAATCTGCAAGATGCCATTTGGATGGAGTTACTGTCTGCTAATTCTACTGAGACCACAAGTTACAGCCATCTTGTCACAACTGGATCAGTTATAAAGATCACACTTGCAGTGCTTAGTTTCGAGAGGCACAACCAGTGGCATCGCTAGGGGGTGGCTTTTGGGGCTATACCCCCGAATCTGGGCCCATAACCCAGAGTCTCTCAGAGATGGCTGTGGCCTCTCTGCAGCTGGGCCACGAGTGTGGCGAGCAGCACTGGACAGCAAGCAGGCAGCACGGGAGAGCCGGGGGACCCTGATGTAAGTGGAGGGGCACTCTGGGGACCCTGATGTAAGTGGGGGGCTCTCTGGGGACCCTGATGTAAGGGGACGGCTTTCTGGGGACCCTGATGTAAGGAAGAAGCTCACTGGGGACCCTGATGTAAGTAGGGGCTCCCTGGGGCCCTGATGTAAGGGGGGCTCCCTGGGGACCCTGATGTAAGGAAGGGGCTCTGTGGGAACCCTGATGTAAGGAAGGGGCTCTCTGGGGACCCAGATGTAAGGGGGAGGCTCTCTGGGGACCCTGATGTAGAGGGGGGATCTCTGGGGACCCTGATGTAAGGGGGAGGCTCTCTGGGGACCCTGATGTAGAGGGGGGCTCTCTGGGGACCCTGATGTAAGGAGAAGGCTCTCTGGGAGCCCTAAAATAAGGGGGGCTCTTTGGGGACCCTGATGTAAGTGGGGGGCTCTCTGGGGACCCTTATGCAAGTGGGAGCTCCCTGGGGACTCTGAGGTAAGGAGGGGCTCTCTGGGGACCCTGATGTAAGTGGGGGAGGCTCTCTGGGGACCCTGATGCAAGGGGGAGGCTCTCTGGGGACCCTGATGCAACAGGGGGGCTCTCTGGAGACTCCAATGTGAGAGGGAGGCTCTCTGGGGACCCTGATGTAAGTGGAGGAGGCTCTCTGGGGACCCATATGCAACGGGGAGGCTCTCTGGGGACCCAGATGCAACAGGGAGGCTCTCTGGGGACTCTGATGTGAGAGGGAGGCTCTCTGGGGACCTTGATGTAAGGATGAAGCTCTCTGGGGACCCTGATGTAGGGGGAGGGGCTCTATGGGGACCCTGATGTAGGGAGGGGCTCTCTGGGGACCCTGATGTAATAATAATATATATAATATAATAAAAATGTATTATAATTATAATCTTTACCTTACTGCTATGGGCTCTAGCCCCAGATCTTTTGTAGACCTAGCAACGCCCCTGGGCACAACACTATGTAGTTATGTAACTCTTATCAAGCTTGTATTAATTCTATACTGGCGTACATCCAAATACTTATACATATGGTTGATGTTGTATGCTGGCTGCTGTAGTTCTTTTGCTCCCAATTATTATGTGAACAGAGGGGGAATCCTCTCTGTTCACAGAGGCCCTGTACTGGGTGAAGGCACTGGCAACTTTAATATTAAACCCACTCATTTACTTAGCAAAGTTTCTGGTTCTCTTATTTATCTACAGGTTTAATGCACTATCATGTTTGGGGAGGGCCATTTGTCATAACCCCCACAAAAGAGGGCTAAACTAAATTAAGATTAAAACGAACTACACAGCCTAGTTCTATAAAAAAAAATGTAACATGAGCTGTCCGTCATCTCCATCCTCAGTCTTCCTTCTGTTGTATTCTATGTTCTACACCACCATTCGTTTCATATTGTCATAAAGCATAACTAAATGCAAAGAAAATTTCCCCAATGGTACACAGATAGCAAACAAATGATGGGTATTCTAACCCTCCCTTAATGTATCCATATAGAGAAACAAATATCCACTACAGCGCCTTGAAGTATTCATACCCCTTGTAGTTTTCCACATTTTGTCATGTTACAACCAAAAATGTAAATGTATTTTATTGGGATTTTATGTGATAGACCAACACAAAGTGGCACATCATTGTGAAGTGGAAGGAAAATGATAAATGGTTTTCAAATTTTTTTACAAATAAATATGTGAAAAGTGAGGCGTGCATTTGTATTTAGCCCCCTTTACTCTGATACCCCTAACTAAAGTCTAGTGGAACCAATTGCCATCAGAAGTTACCTAATCAGTAAATAGAGTCCACCTGTGTGTAATTTAATCTCAGTATAAATACAGCTGTTCTGTGAAGCACTAAGAGGTTTGTTAGAGAACCTTAGTGAACAAATCAGCATCACGAAGGCCAAGGAACACACCAGACAGGTTAGAGATAACGTTTTGGAGAAGTATAAAGCAGGGTTAGGTTATAAAGAAACATATTCCAAGCTTTGAACATCTCACGGAGCACTGTTCAATTCATCATCCGAAAATGGAAAGAGTATGGCACAGGTGCAAACCTACCAAGACATGGCCGTCCACCTAAACTGACAGGCCGGGCAAGGAGAGCATTCATCAGAGAAGCAGCCAAGAAGCCCATGGTAACTCTGGAGGAGCAGCAGAGATCCACAGCTCAGGTGGGAGAATCTGTCCACAGGACAACTATTAGTTGTGCTCTCCACAAATCTGGCCTTTATGTAAGATTGGCAAGAAGAAAGTCATTGTTGAAAAAAAGCCATAAGAAGTCCCGTTTGCAGTTTGCGAGAAGCCATGTGGGGGACACAGCAAAAAGGTGCCCTGTTCAGATGAGACCAAAATTGAACTTTTTAGCCTAAAAGTAAAACGCTATGTTTGGCGTAAAACTTACACTGCACATCACCCTGAACACACCATCCACACTGTGAAACATGGTGGTGGCAGCATCATGTGGTGGGGATGCTTTTCTTCAGCAGGGACAGGGAAGCTGGTCAGAGTTGATGGGAAGATGGATGGAGCCAAATACAGGGCAATCTTAGAGGAAAACCTGTTATGGGGCGTACACACGGTCGGACTTTTCGTCTACAAAAGTCCAACAGACGCTGACGGACTAAAGCTGGCTGGTAATCCGATCGTGTGTGGGCTTCTCCGGACTTTCAACTGACTTTTTTAGCCTCAAATCCGACGGACTTTAGATTTGAAACATGCTTCAAATCTTTACGTCGTAACTACGACGGACCCCAAAATCCGCTCGTCTGTATGCTAGTCCGACGGACAAAAAAACGACGCATGCTCATAAGCAAAAACTAAACGGAAGCACTCGGTCTAGTAAAACTAGTGTTCGTATTGTAAATAGCACATTCCTCACGCTGCAAAATCTGTGATCGTTGAATGCAGCGCATTTCATGTCTTCTTTACGAATGCTTTAAAGAACGAAGGTGTTTTGCTGTTCATATTCAAACAGAGTTCTCCCAAACTGATTTCTGGATTCTTTTTCTCTTTAATCTCATGAATGATATAGTATGCTTTTTAAAAACAATGTTTCCATACTAATAATACTTTTTACCCTTTTTTTTTTATTTTTTTGTGTGGAGTCATATTTTCTTGTAATTTTTATCCAGATATTTATTTTATGATTGTTGTTGAACTTTTTTATATGTTTATCTCTATATTTGTTTTTTTGTTTTTTTTGTGTTTGTAAAGTTACCACAAAGAACCCATTTGTATTTTCTTTTTTTTTCTTTTTTTTTTTAGGTTTGTAAAGTTACCACAAAGAACCCATTATTATAGTTTTGTTTTTCTAGTGAATTTTTTATTTTTTTTAGATAAAGTTAACCCAAAGCACCGTTTTTGGTTATGTATCTTTTTTTTTTTCAAGACTTACCACTCGAACATTATTAACATTATTAATGTATTTTTGGTGTGTTTTTGCAAACTCAATGAGATAGTTGTCCCTTGTTAATTTAACATTGTGTGTAAAATCAATGATTTAAAAGAAAACACATAAAGTCTTTTCCTAAACTCAAAAAAGATCCATTTATTCATGGTCAAAATAAAATAAAGAGGAAGTCAACGCTGGAAAAAGTCAGTGTACAAGAAAATTGGGATCTTGAGGAGTCCATATAAGAGGGAGCACAATCTGGTCCAAGAATCCCAGAGATCAACAGCACCAGCAGATGATATAAATGTCCCCAGACTGTGGTACTACAACAGCCTGCGTCTTCTGTCAGACCAGACTGAACCCAGGTCATCACTTTCTTCTCTTCCCTGCAGCCTTTCCTCCACGCTGCCCTGCAGCCTTCCCTGCAGCCTTCTTTGGAGGCTGTGGCTCTGGTGTTTCAGTTGTGGCAGGAGGAGGAGGAGGAGGAGGAGGGGGGGCTGCCTCATGTAGTTGGGTGTTTGGGGTTAGCGTGCCCTGCAGCCCCTTCTGGATTGTTTCCCCAAATAGTCTCTCGCAAATGAGGCGCTGCTCCCAATCCATTTGAAGAAGCCTGCTGGTTAAGTAGCAGCCATAGGACTCTTCCGCTTCGGGGGGGCTCCTCAAAAAACGGGTGGCCTCTTGCATGAGGTGCAGGGATGCCTCCTGTGTGACCGTCCCCTTCCTGGCCCTTTTTTTGGGAAGGCGGAGGGGAGGCACTTGTGATTGGGTAAAGCTCCTACTGGGCCCAGCCACCTCACTTGGCCCAGCCACCTCACTGGGCCCAGCCTCCTCCAGGATGATGGTGAATCCGGCCTCCTCCAGGCTGTCCATGGGCCCGGTCTCCTCCTGCCTGCCACTTTCCACACATTCCTCCTGGATGGACTCATCCTGTGTATAAAAAAAGGACATAGTTTTAGTTTTTTTTTTGGGGTTCATCAATGACACACAATTTGCTTCTCATGA
Organism: Lithobates septentrionalis; assembly: GCA_037952835.1. Taxonomy (NCBI): domain Eukaryota; kingdom Metazoa; phylum Chordata; class Amphibia; order Anura; family Ranidae; genus Lithobates; species Lithobates septentrionalis. Next base: position 375,033 of record JBBDGP010002526.1, read on the forward strand.
CTAGCAAATTCAATGTGAATACATCTCTTTAACCACTTGACGACCGCCTCACGCCGATGTACGTCGGCAAAGTGGCACGGACAGGCAAAATCACGTACAGGGTACGTGATTTGCCTTCCGCGGGTGGGGGGTCCGATCGGACCCCCCCCGGTGCCCGAGGCGGTCGTCTTTTGTCCAGCGGCGATCGGTGATGAGGGGGAGACCATCCGTTCGTGGCCCCCCCCTCGCGATCGCCGCCAGCCAATGAGAACACTCCTTTGCTGCTGTATGCTAAACAGCAGCAAAGGAAGTGATGTCATCTCCCCTCGGGTCGGTATTTTCCGTTCCGGCCCGAGGAGAGACGACATGTAAGTAAGTGCACAACACTACACACACACAGTAGAACATGCCAGGCACACAAAACACCCCGATCCCCCCCCCGATCGCCCCCCGATCCCCCCCCCAATCACCCCCCCCCCCCCGTCACAAACTGACACCAGCAGTTTTGTTTTTTTTTGTTTTTTTTTTTTTCTGATTACTGCATAGTGTCAGTTTGTGACAGTTACTGTGTTGGGACAGTGTGTATTACCCCCCTTTAGGTCTAGGGTACCCCCCTAACCCCCCCTAATAAAGTTTTAACCCCTTGATCACCCCCTGTCACCAGTGTCGCTAAGCGATCATTTTTCTGATCGCTGTATTAGTGTCGCTGGTGACGCTAGTTAGTGAGGTAAATATTTAGGTTCGCCGTCAGCGTTTTATAGCGTCAGGGACCCCCATATACTACCTAATAAATGTTTTAACCCCTTGATTGCCCCCTAGTTAACCCTTTCACCACTGATCACCGTATAACCGTTACGGTTGACGCTGGTTAGTTCGTTTATTTTTTATAGTGTCAGGGCACCCGCCGTTTATTACCGAATAAAGGTTTAGCCCCCCGATCGCCCGGCGGTGATATGCGTCGCCCCAGGCAGCGTCAGATTAGCGCCAGTACCGCTAACACCCACGCACGCAGCATGCGCCTCCCTTAGTGGTATAGTATCTGATCGGATCAATATCTGATCCGATCAGATCTATACTAGCGTCCCCAGCAGTTTAGGGTTCCCAAAAACGCAGTGTTAGCGGAATCAGCCCAGATACCTGCTAGCACCTGCGTTTTGCCCCTCCGCCCGGCCCAGCCCAGTCCACCCAAGTGCAGTATCGATCGATCACTGTCACTTACAAAACACTAAACGCATAACTGCGGCGTTCGCAGAGTCAGGCCTGATCCCTGCGATCGCTAACAGTTTTTTTTGTAGCGTTTTGGTGAACTGGCAAGCACCAGCCCCAGGCAGCGTCAGATTAGCGCCAGTACCGCTAACACCCACGCACGCACTGTACACCTCCCTTAGTGGTATAGTATCTGATCGCATCAATATCTGATCCGATCAGATCTATACTAGCGTCACCAGCAGTTTAGGGTTCCCAAAAACGCAGTGTTAGCGGGATCAGCCCAGATACCTGCTAGCACCTGCGTTTTGCCCCTCCGCCCGGCCCGGCCCAGCCCACCCAAGTGCAGTATCGATCGATCACTGTCACTTACAAAACACTAAACGCATAATTGCAGCGTTCGCAGAGTCAGGCCTGATCCCTGCGATCGCTAACAGTTTTTTGGTAGCGTTTTGGTGAACTGGCAAGCGCCAGCGGCCTAGTACACCCCGGTCGTAGTCAAACCAGCACTGCAGTAACACTTGGTGACGTGGCGAGTCCCATAAGTGCAGTTCAAGCTGGTGAGGTGGCAAGCACAAGTAGTGTCCCGCTGCCACCAGAAAGACAAACACAGGCCCGTCGTGCCCATAGTGCCCTTCCTACTGCATTCGCCAATCCTAATTGGGAACCCACCGCTTCTGCAGCGCCCGTACTTCCCCCATTCACATCCCCAACCAAATGCAGTCGGCTGCATGAGAGGCATTTTCTTTATGTCCTCCCGAGTACCCCTACCCAACGAACCCCCCCAAAAAAGATGTCGTGTCTGCAGCAAGCGCGGATATAGGCGTGACACCCGCTATTATTGTCCCTCCTGTCCTGACAATCCTGGTCTTTGCATTGGTGAATGTTTTGAACGCTACCATTCACTAGTTGAGTATTAGCGTAGGGTACAGCATTGCACAGACTAGGCACACTTTCACAGGGTCTCCCAAGATGCCATCGCATTTTGAGAGACCCGAACCTGGAACCGGTTACCGTTATAAAAGTTAGTTACAAAAAAAGTGTAAAAAAAAAAAAAAAATAAGAAATAAAAAAAAATAGTTGTTGTTTTATTGTTCTCTCTCTCTCTATTCTCTCTCTCTATTGTTCTGCTCTTTTTTACTGTATTCTATTCTGCAATGTTTTATTGTTATTGTTATTGTTATTATGTTTTATCATGTTTGTTTTTCAGGTGTGTAATTATTTACACTTTACTGTGCTTTATTGTTAACCATTGTTAACCATTTTTTTGTCTTCAGGTACGCCATTCACGACTTTGAGTGGTTATACCAGAATGATGCCTGCAGGTTTAGGTATCATCTTGGTATCATTCTTTTCAGCCAGCGGTCGGCTTTCATGTAAAAGCAATCCTAGCGGCTAATTAGCCTCTAGACTGCTTTTACAAGCCGTGGGAGGGAATGCCCCCCCCCCCACCGTCTTCCGTGTTTTTCTCTGGCTCTCCTGTCTCAACAGGGAACCTGAGAACGCAGCCGGTGATTCAGCCAGCTGACCATAGAGCTGATCAGAGACCAGAGTGGCTCCAAACATCTCTATGGCCTAAGAAACCGGAAGCTACGAGTATTTCATGACTTAGATTTCGCCGGATGTAAATAGCGCCATTGGGAAATTGGGGAAGCATTTTATCACACCGATCTTGGTGTGGTCAGATGCTTTGAGGGCAGAGGAGAGATCTAGGGTCTAATAGACCACAATTTTTTCAAAAAAGAGTACCTGTCACTACCTATTGCTATCATAGGGGATATTTACATTCCCCGAGATAACAATAAAAATGATTAAAAAAAAAAAATATGAAAGGAACAGTTTAAAAGTAAGATTAAAAAAGCAAAAAAATAATAAAGAAAAAAAAAAAAAAAAAAAAAACACCCCTGTAGCCCCCTGCTCTCGCGCTAAGGCGAACGCAAGCGGCGGTCTGTCGTCAAACGTAAACAGCAATTGCACCATGCATGTGAGGTATCACCGCGAAGGCCAGATCGAGTGCAGTAATTTTTCCAGTAGACCTCCTCTGTAAATCTAAAGTGGTAACCTGTAAAGGCTTTTGAAGGCTTTTAAACATGTATTTATTTTGTTGCCACTGCACGTTTGTGCGCAATTTTAAAGCATGTCATGTTTGGTATCCATGTACTCGGCCTAAGATCATCTTTTTTATTTCATCAAACATTTTGGCAATATAGCGTGTTTTAGTGCATTAAAATTAAAAAAAGTGTGTTTTTTCCCCAAAAAATGCGTTTGAAAAATCGCTGCGCAATTACTGTGTGAAAAAAAAAAATGAAACACCCACCATTTTAATCTGTAGGGCATTTGCTTTAAAAAAATATATAATGTTTGGGGGTTCAAAGTAATTTTTTTGCAAAAAAAAAAAACTTTTTCATGTAAACAATAAGTGTCAGAAAGGGCTTTGTCTTCAAGTGGTTAGAAGAGTGGGTGATGTGTGACATAAGCTTCTAAATGTTGTGCATAAAATGCCAGGACAGTTCAAAACCCCCCCAAATGACCCCATTTTGGAAAGTAGACACCCCAAGCTATTTGCTGAGAGGCATGTCGAGTCCATGGAATATTTTATATTGCGACACAAGTTGCGGGAAAGAGACAAATTTTTTTTTTTTTTTTTTGCACAAAGTTGTCACTAAATGATATATTGCTCAAACATGCCATGGAAATATGTGAAATTACACCCCAAAATACATTCTGCTGCTTCTCCTGAGTACGGGGATACCACATGTGTGAGACTTTTTGGGAGCCTAGCCGCGTACGGGACCCCGAAAACCAAGCACCGCCTTCAGGCTTTCTAAGGGCGTGAATTTTTGATTTCACTCTTCACTGCCTATCACAGTTTCGGAGGCCATGGAATGCCCAGGTGGCACAAAACCCCCCCAAATGACCCCATTTTGGAAAGTAGACACCCCAAGCTATTTGATGAGAGGTATAGTGAGTATTTTGCAGACCTCACTTTTTGTCACAAAGTTTTGAAAATTGAAAAAAGAAAAAAAAAAATGTTTTTTCTTGTCTTTCTTCATTTTCAAAAACAAATGAGAGCTGCAAAATACTCACCATGCCTTTCAGCAAATAGCTTGGGGTGTCTACTTTCCAAAATGGGGTCATTTGGGGGGGTTTTGTGCCACCTGGGCATTCCATGGCCTCCGAAACTGTGATAGGCAGTAAAGAGTGAAATCAAAAATTTTCACCCTTAGAAATCCTGAAGGCAGTGATTGGTTTTCGGGGTCCAGTACGCGGCTAGGCTCCCAAAAAGTCCCACACATGTGGTATCCCCATACTCAGGAGAAGCAGCTAAATGTATTTTGGGGTGCAATTCCACATATGCCCATGGCCTGTGTGAGCAATATATCATTTAGTGACAACTTTATGAAAAAAAAAAAAAAAAAAAGTGTCACTTTCCCGCAACTTGTGTCAAAATATAAAATATTCCATGGACTCAATATGCCTCTCAGCAAATAGCTTGGGGTGTCTACTTTCCAAAATGGGGTCATTTTGGGGGGTTTTGTGCCACCTGGGCATTCCATGGCCTCCGAAACTGTGATAGGCAGTGAAGAGTGAAAGCAAAAATTTACACCCTTAGAAATCCTGAAGGCGGTGATTGGTTTTCGGGGCCCCGTACGCGGCTAGGCTCCCAAAAAGTCCCACACATGTGGTATCCCCATACTCAGGAGAAGCAGCTAAATGTATTTTGGGGTGCAATTCCACATAGGCCCATGGCCTGTGTGAGCAATATATCATTTAGTGACGACTTTTTGTAAATATTTTTTTTTTTTTTGTCATTTTTCAATCACTTGGGACAAAAAAAATAAATATTCAATGGGTTCAACATGCCTCTCAGCAATTTCCTTGGGGTGTCTACTTTCCAAAATGGGGTCATTTGGGGGGGTTTTGTACTGCCCTGCCATTTTAGCACCTCAAGAAATGACATAGGCAGTCATAAACTAAAAGCTGTGTAAATTCCAGAAAATGTACCCTAGTTTGTAGACGCTATAACTTTTGCGCAAACCAATAAATATACGCTTATTGACATTTTTTTTACCAAAGACATGTGGCCGAATACATTTTGGCCTAAATGTATGACTAAAATTTAGTTTATTGGATTTTTTTTATAACAAAAAGTAGAAAATATCATTTTTTTTCAAAATTTTCGGTCTTTTTCCGTTTATAGCGCAAAAAATAAAAACCGCAGAGGTGATCAAATACCATCAAAAGAAAGCTCTATTTGTGGGAAGAAAAGGACGCAAATTTCGTTTGGGTACAGCATTGTATGACCGCGCAATTAGCAGTTAAAGCGGCGCAGTGCCAAATTGGAAAAAGACCTCTGGTCCTTAGGCAGCATAATGGTCCGGGGCTCAAGTGGTTAATAAAAGAGTCTAATCAGACACCCTATTTTTTTCTAGCAGGTGCCAAACATATTTAGCCACTCCTGTCAATTGATATGTATACACAATTTTGAGGGCAAAATTCTTTGATACAATTATAACATCCAGTTAACCTCATTAATATTAGTACAGTAAATATTGGTTAAACTAATTTACCTGACTCCAGATGGTCATATCCGGTTCATCCAGGATGGAAGACCCAGCTTGCTCCTCATCAGCCTCTGCTGGGGTGGAGGGAAGGGTGGAGGGAAGGGTGGAGGGAAGGGTGGGGGGAAGGGTTGAAAGTGATGCCCTGGCTTCAGTCTGGTCATCAAGAAAACGGAGTTGATTGTAGTACCACAGCCTGGGTACATAAACATCATCTGCTGATGCTCCTGATCTCATTGATTCCTGGATCTTCTTATGCTCCCTCTTATACATATTCCTCAAGACCCCAATTTTCCGGAGCAATGTCTCCATTGTTGCTTCCGGGATGGTCGCCTGGACAAAGGACAGAAGTCTCTCCAGCGTTGACTTCCTCACATGCTTTGCATAATACTGAGGGTGTTTCACCTCCCACAAATTCCTCATCTCTCTATATTTAGAAATAAAAGCAGTAAGGAACTCTGGATCCTTAAATAGGGGATTCATAATATCTGTAAAAGATAAAGTCACAAGACAAAAAACACTTATTAGGTTTCTGCTAAACCCTCATCATCTTCTCCCTATGTAGGCCTCATCAATCTGTCAAGCCATATAGGCCGCTTGCTACAAAGTCATGACCAAAAAAAAATATAAATTTAAAATTACCTTCGTTTAGTAGCGTCCCGGTCCACTATCACCTACGCACAGAACGTACGTACGACACGTGCACAAGGCCCCTCTTTATACACTACGCATGTGTGAAACTCCGCCTGCGTCGCCCGCCCCTGACGTTCGATTTTAACTCATGTTCTCCGCCCCCTAATTCTACGCACAGAACGTACGTACGACACGTGCACAAGGCCCCTCTTTATACACTACGCATGTGTGAAACTCCGCCTGCGTCGCCCGCCCCTGACGTTCGATTTTAACTCATGTTCTCCGCCCATTTTTCGTTACGGCACGTAGTGGGGTGAATAATGGCGGAGACACATCAGGTGCGTACTACCTCAGGTAGCGAAGAAAGCCCGGAGGCCGGAACGTCAAGATCTGTGATGCCTAGATTTAAGGCCTCCAATATGTCCTTTAAAGAGATGGTGGAAATGGTGGCCATTCTTAAAAAAAAGGATCATGATGGGAAGTATGGGCCGTACGCCCAGCCAAATTTGCACAAAGCCAAAATAATGTCAAAGGTGGTGAAGACTTTGCAGGCTTATTTTGGGGTACAGCGCTCCAAGGATCAAATTAGAAAAAGATGGTCCGACCTCAAAATCAGGGAGCCGGATCAGTACAGACGGATCCGTAAAGTGCTGAAAAAAAGTAAGTACTTGTCGTGTTTTTCTCTTGTGTTTATTACCTTGTATACTGCTCCATGTGCTTTTCATTCCTATACGATTTTTTTGCTCATCATTTCAAACGATCTTTTAATAAACCTCGTTACATATCTATAGATATATCTCTATATAGATATATCTCTATATCTATATATCTATATATCTATCTATATATCTATATATCTATATATCTCTATTAGGGATGAGCCGAACACCCCCCGGTTCGGTTCGCGCCAGAACCCGCGAACGGACCGAAAGTTCGCACGAACGTTAGAACCCCATTGAAGTCTATGGGACTCGAACGTTCGAAATCAAAAGTGCTCATTTTAAAGGCTAATTTGCATGGTATTGTCCTAAAAAGGGTTTGGGGACCCGGGTCCTACCCCAGGGGACATGTATCAATGCAAAAAAAACTTTTAAAAACGGCCGTTTTTTCGGGAGCAGTGATTTTAATGATGCTTAAAGTAAAAAAAAAAAGTGAAATATTCCTTTAAATATCGTACCTGGGGGGTGTCTATAGTATGCCTGTAAAGTGACGCGTGTTTCCCATGTTTAGAACAGTCCCTGCACCAAATGTCATTTTTAAAGGAAAAAATCTCATTTAAAACTGCTTGCGGGTTTAATGTCATGTCGGGTCATGGCAATATGGATGAAAATCAGTGAGACAAACGGCATGGGTACCCCCCAGTCCATTACCAGGCCCTTTGGGTCTTGTATGGATATTAAGGGGAACCCCGCACCCAAATTAAAATAAGGAAAGGTGTGGGGCCACCAGGCCCTATATACTCTGAACAGCAGTATACAGGCGGTGCAAACAAGACAGGGACTGTAGGTTTGTTGTTAAGTAGAATCTGTTTGTTTGTGGTGCTGGTGCCACAACACTGCAACCCCTCACAGACACTCTAGTTGGAACGCAGGAACGAGCCCTGCTGCAAAGTATTGCATCAAAAATTGTAATTACACGCCCCTGTTAGACAGGGGCTGAAAAATTGTGCCTTAGGCACTGGTGGTGGCGCCCAGAACCAAAAATGTTCTTACAAGCTATCAGCGTGATGATTGAGGAGGAAGAGGATAATTACTCAGGGATAGTCACTCAGCATCAGCATAGGCAGTCTTTGAAGGGATCTGAGATTTCAAAAAAAATTATTCGGTAACATCAGCATCAGGTGCTTGGTAGCTGGTGGTGATCCAAGACTGATTCATTTTTATGAAGGTCAGCCGATCGACCGAGTCGGTGGACAGACGCACCCTGTGATCGGTTACCACGCCTCCAGCAGCACTGAATGTGCGTTCCGAAAGAACGCTGGATGCAGGACAGGCCAGTAGCTCAATTGCATACTGTGCAAGCTCTGGCCAGTGATCCATCCTCAAGACCCAGTAACCCAGAGGATTTTCGGTGGGAAAGGTGTCCAAGTCTGATCTTGCCCCTAGGTATTCCTGCACCATGTAAAACAGACGCTGGCGATGGTTGCTGGAACCGATCATACCTTGGGGCTGCGGACCAAAAAATTGTCTGAACGCATCGGTCAGACGGCCACCTTCTCCACCGCTCCTTCTTTGACTGACCGAAGCCTCAGCAACACGTTGTCCAGAAACAGGAGTTTGTAACCTCCCAGTCTCTGGGAACGCGTTGCACAGACCTTTCTGCAAGGCCTCCCGAAGATGTTTCATCCTCTGCTCCCTCTGCGATGGCAAGATAAGGTCCGCAACCTTACCCTTGTAACGTGGATCAAGGAGGGTTGCCAGCCAGTATTGGTCCTTCTCCTTGATACCACGAATACGAGGATCCTTACGCAGGCTTTGCAGGATCAGGGAGGCCATGCAGCGTAGGTTTGCTGAGGCATTCGGTCCGGAGTCCTCTGGGTCACTAAGGACAACAACGTCCGCAGCCACCTCCTCCCAGCCACGTACAAGTCCATGTGTTCCTTGGGACTGATCCCTTAAAGACTGCTGCTGATGCTGAGTGCCAGGCTCCACCTCCATACTGACACAATCTTCCTCCTCCTCCTCCTCCTCCTCGTCCTCTTCCTGTGTGATCGGCGGGCACGCAGGAACACTGTCTGGATAAAGGGGGATTGAGAGCTAAGGAAGTCCTCCTCTTCCTGCCTCTGTTCTGCCTCAAGTGCCCTGTCCATTATTCCACGCAGCGTGTGCTCCAACAGGTGGACAAGGGGGACAGTGTCACTGATGCATGCACTGTCAGTGCTCACCATCCTCGTGGCCTCCTCGAATGGTGACAGGACAGTGCATGCATCCCTGATCATGGCCCACTGGCGTGGGGAAAAAAAACCAAGCTCCCCTGACCCTGTCCTGGTGCCATAGTCGCACAGGTACTCATTGATGGCCCTCTGCTGCGTGTGCAGCCGCTGCAGCATGGCCAACGTTGAGTTCCACCTGGTGGGCATGTCACAGATTAGGCGGTTCTTGGGCAGGTTAAACTCCTTTTGGAGGTCCGTCAGCCGAGCACTGGCATTAAATGACCGGCGGAAATGCACACAGACTTTCCTGGCCTGCCTCAGGACATCCTGTAAGCCCGGGTACCTGCCCAAGAACCGCTGCACCACCAAGTTAAGGACGTGAGCCAAACAGGGCACATGGGTCATTTGTCCCTGTCGGAGGGCAGAGAGGAGGTTGGTGCCATTGTCGCAAACCACCATTCCTGCCTTAAGTTGGCGTGGCGTCAACCACCTCTGAACCTGCCCCTGCAGAGCTGACAGAACCTCTGCCCCAGTGTGACTCCTGTCCCCCAAGCACACCAGCTCAAGCACCGCATGGCATCTTTTGGCCTGCGTACTTGCGTAGCCCCTTGAACGCCTACGGAGCACCGCTGGTTCCGAGGAAGAGGCCATGGAGGAAGAAGAAGAGGAGGGGGTGGAGGAGAGAGGTGTGTCACAATCAGCATTTTGGAGGCGTGGTGGCGGAACAACCTCCAACACTACTGCACCTTGTCCTGCATCCTTCCCAGCTGCCAGCAGAGTCACCCAATGCGCCGTGAAACTTAGGTAACGTCCCTGTCCATGCCTGCTGGACCATGAGTCAGCGGTAATATGCACCTTACCGCTGACCGCCCTGTCCAGCGAGGCATGGACATTGCCTTCCACATGCCGGTAGAGAGCCGGAATCGCCTTCCGTGAGAAAAAGTGGCGTTTGGGTACCTGCCACTGAGGAACCGCACATTCCACAAACTCACGGAAGGGGGCAGAGTCTACCAACTGAAAAGGCAGCAGTTGAAGTGCTAGCAATTTTGCCAAGCTAGCATTCAACCGCTGGGCATGTGGATGGCTGGGAGCAAACTTCTTTCGGCGGTGCAGCAGCTGGGGCAGGGAAATTTGCCTGGTACAATCTGACGTCGGTGTACCAAAAGCAGATTGCCCACAAGTACTTGGCTGTGACACACCTAATTCTACACCTTCATTCCTCTCACTGCAGGTCTCAGAGAGGACTGAAGGTCTAGTGGGGTTGGAAATCTCAGCTGATGAGGAGCAAGGAGAGATCCTCTTTGTTCTTTGGTGTGGGTCTTTTAGATACGCTTGCCAACGAACTGCATGGCAGGTCAACATATGTCTGGTCAAGCATGTGGTACCCAAGCGGGAGATGTTTTGGCCACGCGAGATACACTTGAGACATATGTTGCAAATAGCAGCGGTGCGATCTGATGCACTCGTCTCAAAAAAGGCCCACACCAAAGAACTTTTTAAATAACGCGCAGAGACTGCAGCGCCCTGCACATGTGGAGCTTTGGGGTGTGATGCAGTCAATGTGCTGCCCTTAGGCTGGCCCCTGGAGGGCATCCTGCCTCGTTGGTGATGTGCCGCCTCCTCCTCCTCCTCTCTCCTATCAGGCACCCACGTTGAGTCAGTGACCTCATCATCCCCTCCCTCCTCATCACTGGAGCAAACCTGGCAGTATGCTGCAGCAGGGGGAGCATGACTGCCAGATTGCTGTCCTTCTTGGGCACCCCCTCTGTCCGTGCTCATGTTACTGCCTTCATTGAGCTCAGTATCATCATCAGAGCCTTCCAAACGCTGGGCATCCTCCTGGAGCATGTACCCAACACTGTGGTCAAACAGTTCGAGGGAATCCTCAGGAGGACATGGTGGAGCTAGGGAAGGAGTCACTGATGACATTGAGCTGAGGGAAGAGGCCGCTGCTTTGCCAGACAAAGCACCCTGGGCATGGGTGAGAGAGGATGAGGAGGATGAGGACGGCTTGGTCATCCACTCGACCAAGTCTTCCGCATGTTGCGGCTCAACACGGCCAGCTGCCGAAAAAAAGGCCAAGCGTGTCCCATGGCCACGTGCTGATGAGGATGCACCGTCTCCACGACCAGCACTAGACACAGAGCCTGCTTGCCCTCTCTTATTGGCTTGTGACTGTCTGCCTCTCCTTCTTGGCCTTCCAGACATACTAATGGCCTGTAGCTGCACTAAGCTGGGATAGAACACCTGTAATTTTCTTCAGGTAGCTTTATATACTGTAACCAGACAAGCCTGCCTGTCAGTAGGAAGATAACAGGAACGGATCTAGCTGAACACTGTGAGCAGGACGCACTGCACTAAATGTAAATAGCAGGAACGGATCTAGCTGAACACTGTGAGCAGGACGCACTGCACTAAATGTAAATAGCAGGAACGGATCTAGCTGAACACTGTGAGCAGGACGCACTGCACTAAATGTAAATAGCAGGAACGGATCTAGCTGAACACTGTGAGCAGGACGCACTGCACTAAATGTAAATAACAGGAACGGATCTAGCTGAACACTGTGAGCAGGACGCACTGCACTAAATGTAAATAGCAGGAACGGATCTAGCTGAACACTGTGAGCAGGACGCACTGCACTAAATGTAAATAGCAGGAACGGATCTAGCTGAACACTGTGAGCAGGACGCACTGCACTAAATGTAAATAGCAGGAACGGATCTAGCTGAACACTGTGAGCAGGACGCACTGCACTAAATGTAAATAACAGGAACGGATCTAGCTGAACACTGTGAGCAGGACGCACTGCACTAAATGTAAATAGCAGGAACGGATCTAGCTGAACACTGTGAGCAGGACGCACTGCACTAAATGTAAATAGCAGGAACGGATCTAGCTGAACACTGTGAGCAGGACGCACTGCACTAAATGTAAATAGCAGGAACGGATCTAGCTGAACACTGTGAGCAGGACACACTGCACTAAATGTAAATAGCAGGAACGGATCTAGCTGAACACTGTGAGCAGGACGCACTGCACTAAATGTAAATAACAGGAACGGATCTAGCTGAACACTGTGAGCAGGACGCACTGCACTAAATGTAAATAGCAGGAACGGATCTAGCTGAACACTGTGAGCAGGACGCACTGCACTAAATGTAAATAGCAGGAACGGATCTAGCTGAACACTGTGAGCAGGACGCACTGCACTAAATGTAAATAACAGGAACGGATCTAGCTGAACACTGTGAGCAGAAGGCACTGCACTAAATGTAAATAGTCTAGAAGATAACAGGAACGGATCTAGCTGAACACTGTGAGCAGGACGCACTGCACTAAATGTAAATAGTCTAGATAGAAGATAACAGGAACGGATCTAGCTAAACTGAATACAGTGTATATATATATATATGCAACACCTGGGATGCATATATATATACACAATAAACAAAAGGAAGCAGCGCTGTAATTTAAAATATATAAATAAATCACAAATAGTGAATAGTGATAAATAAAAGTCCAAAACAATCAAGTGCCAAATAAAGTCCAATAGGTGAAAGGCAATCTTCAAGGTGCAATGGATAAACCGGGCAACTGAGCCCCTTGATAGGCAAATAAGGTGGAACTGGATGGACCTTCACCATACCACAGTGTTAAATATAAAATGGGCGCTTACCAAATGGCAAGCTTAAAAAGCTTGTGACCTTAACCCGGTCGGGGCCTTTCTTGAGAAGGGGACACCGTTTGGACACTTCCTCAGACCGTGGATGGCTCACTATCCTCCGCAAAGGAAACCAGGATGCAGGGAAGGCTATGCCCATAACCTGGAGTTAATCTCACAAACAATGCCCCAAAAAAGAAGGAAGAGCAACATAGCGTAATCCTGGATGGATATTTATTTAAAAGACTTTAAAATTACACTTACAGTGTGTTGGATAAAAAACAGCATGGAAAGCCGGCCGGCTAGCACGAACACCCGTCCTACAGACGGTGGATACGGCACGTCAGCACGTGCCGTATCCACCGTCTGTAGGACGGGTGTTCGTGCTAGCCGGCCGGCTTTCCATGCTGTTTTTTATCCAACACACTGTAAGTGTAATTTTAAAGTCTTTTAAATAAATATCCATCCAGGATTACGCTATGTTGCTCTTCCTTCTTTTTTGGGGCATTGTTTGTGAGATTAACTCCAGGTTATGGGCATAGCCTTCCCTGCATCCTGGTTTCCTTTGCGGAGGATAGTGAGCCATCCACGGTCTGAGGAAGTGTCCAAACGGTGTCCCCTTCTCAAGAAAGGCCCCGACCGGGTTAAGGTCACAAGCTTTTTAAGCTTGCCATTTGGTAAGCGCCCATTTTATATTTAACACTGTGGTGTGGTGAAGGTCCATCCAGTTCCACCTTATTTGCCTATCAAGGGGCTCAGTTGCCCGGTTTATCCATTGCACCTTGAAGATTGCCTTTCACCTATTGGACTTTATTTGGCACTTGATTGTTTTGGACTTTTATTTATCACTATTCACTATTTGTGATTTATTTATATATTTTAAATTACAGCGCTGCTTCCTTTTGTTTATTTACTGTTTAATGTGTGTATCTCACATATAAGCGGCTGCTCTTCTTTTCAATTGTCTGTCATTTGTTTATTTACTTGATTGCCCATTGTTTACATCATATAGCGCGGTGATTCCCTCTTTTATATATACACAATACACTGTAAGTGCAGCTAACTGACTGACTGTTCTGCCTAATCTATCTAACTCAAATCAAATGACACTGTCTCTCTCTCTCTCTCTATCTCTCAGCACACCGGAACACACACTACACAGGGCCGCCGTGCAGGCGGCCTTATATAGTGTGGGGCGTGTACTAAATCCCCTGAGCCATAATTGGCCAAAGCCACCCTGGCTTTGGCCAATTACAGCTCTCTCTACTGACGGCGCTGTGATTGGCCAAGCATGCGGGTCATAGTGCATGCTTGGCCAATCATCAGCCAGCAATGCACTGCGATGCCGCAGTGAATTATGGGCCGTGACGCGCCACACGAATTTGGCGCGAACGACCCATATCATTCGCAATTCGACGGACGGTCGAACAGCCGATGTTCGAGTCGAACTTGGGTTCGACTCGAACACGAAGCTCATCCCTAATCTCTATATATATATATATATATATATATATGTGTATGTATATATATATATATATATATATATATATATATATAGATAGATAGATATAGGTAGATGTAGATATGTAGATATATAGATATAGATAGATATAGAAATTTAAAAAATTATTTTGGAATATTTTAATTTATATATATTTTTTTCTTTACATTTTGTTTGATATTTATATTTATATTTAGTTAGAGATATAGAGAGAGAGAGATCAAAAGATTAGTAACTATATTTAGATATTGATATCTAGATATCTATCTATCCGATATGTCTTTAGAAATTTAAATATTTAGGTCAAGTAGGAACTCTACACAAACAGACCATTTGTACACCACTTCACTACAAATGTTTGAAAATTACTATGTACTAAAATATCTGTGTGCTAAGTATATTAATTTTTTGGTTCACATAGGGGAAAAATCACTCAGCCAACAAGAAGAACACAGTCCCCCCCCAAGCAAAAGAACATACTTGGGAAATCAGCCCAAGCCCCACTGAGGATGTGGAGGAAGGAGAGGTGGGCGACATGGGCACCCCACCAGGTGAGTGTCTGACACACCAGCTTACGGTAATCTATGCATAGCTGCCTTTTCTTTTATGTAATTTTTCTACTCTATTTTAGGTGATCTGGTTGTGCTTGAGTCAAGCAACAGCGCCACCCCCGAGGATGTTCAGGAATTATGCGACATGGGCACCCCACCAGGTCGGTGTCTGAGACACCAGCTTTATGGTAAGGTAAACTATGTATGTGTGCATATTTCTAAACACATCTTTTTTTTCATTCCACTTTAGGTCCAACAAGTGACTATTTCACCACAGACAGTGCCCAACGGCTAATAGCTCAAATAATGGCCTGGAATGGGGAGATCGATGAAATGCGTAATCGGCTGCATCGTATGCAGCAGGAAATGAAGGACATGATTGATGTTTTGGGTCGAATCTAAATGCCCTTTTTGAAACCCCAAAACATCGATCATGTCCTTCATTTCCTGGTTTGCTGACCCCATTCTGGGCCTTCTCTTTATTATTTTCTGTTAAATTACATGGCTGTTTAACATCATTTAAAAAAGGAGGGCTGTTTTGAGAAAATACCTTAAAAATCAAAAAAAAAAAAAAAAGGATTTTAAAAAACCAAAAAAAAAAAAAAAAAAAGGATTTTAAAAAAACCAAAAAAAAAAAAAAAGGATTTTAAAAAACCAAAAAATAAAAAAACAGGATTTTAAAAAACCAAAAAAAAAAAAGCCTGTTTGCTAAAATCAAAATGCCCAAAAAATTGTATTTTTGATTATGTAAAAATATTTAACTATAATTATATTTTTCGAAAATTAGTAATATATCATTATATTTTTGGCTAGGAACATTTTATACTAAATGCATAACTGAATGCATAACAACGATTAATAAAAACATCTGCTTAGGAATTAAATAAATGTGTGGTTTGTTATTTCAATGCTCAGTATTAGTTTGGTTATAATTTGAAAAAAGTTGTTTACAGTGGCAATGGAGCTTATTTAGAAATTTAAAAGGAAAATACAGTTGGCACTACAACTGCTCGACCATAACCTAGGAGAAAGCCCAAAAGAAAGGCAAGCAATAAATATAATTCAAGATTTCATCAAGATTTTTTTTATTTAAAATATTTAGATATCCTGGCCCATTGCAATGGCCCCCCTACCCATAAAATAATTAACATATTGCTGTCTAACTTGACGGGCACTTTGGGGGGCCAAGCCAGTACGGACAGTATCCAGGCCCGTAAGGTTGTCATCGATAAGTCCGGCCTCAGGCCCAACTGGTACCATATAATTTGGAGAATGTTTGTGTAAAAAGTTGTGCAGGATGCAGCACGATAAAATGATAAAATTAAGTTTGTATTCCGCCAAATTAATGGAGGTTTGAAACAGGCGGAACCGGCTGGCCAGAATCCCAAACGCATTCTCAACCACTCTTCTAGCTCTGGCCAGCCGGAAATTAAAAACCCTCCTCTCCGGGGTGAGGGTTCTTTGGGGGAATGGCCTCATGAGGTGCTTGCTCAGAGCGAAGGCTTCATCGGCAATGAAGACAAAGGGGAGTCCTTCCACGTTATCCGCATCAGGTGGCAATCCCAGGCCACCACTCTGGAGACGCTGGCAGAACTCCGTCTGGGCAAATACTCCTCCATCCGACATCCGGCCATTCTTCCCCAGGTCCACATATAAAAATTCATAGTGTGCCGACACCACCGCCATTAAAACAATACTGTGGAACCCCTTATAATTAAAATAGTATGACGCCGAATGGGGTGGTGGCACGATGTGGACATGTTTCCCATCTATAGCCCCTCCACAATTGGGAAAGTCCCAACGGGTGGCAAAATGGGATGCCACAGTCTGCCATTCCTGTGGTGTTGAAGGAAACTGGGGAATCAAACAAGAAAACCAAAATCAGTAATTTGGAAGATAACATTGCAAGAAAATTATACAATTAAAAACATTATTCCCCAGCATCAGTATAACATTAAATAATTTAAATCTTCTGTAAGAAATAATATGGAAAGGCACACTTATCAGATTGCTCACCCCCTCTGATGGAACATTGATTACATTTTAGGGGGTTGTGAAATCCCTAAAAAATATTACTTTTAGGACACGCAGGGATTTAAGGACTAAAAAGGCTACAAGACTGCAGTTGTCGCACTCTGCAAGTGCAGTTGCTACCCAGCTTAAAGTAAATGAGGTAAGGTAAAAAGGCAGTCATGTTGCAAGGAGTACACAATCACATGCAAGGGCAATTAATGAAAACACTTTGTGGCTTGCATATGATTTGATGATGGAAATCAGCAGAGCTTCTGCTCATTTACTAAAGCACTGGAACAAATGCACTTGTAGAGTGCACATGCATTTTGCAAAGTGCAACATATATTTGCTTTATACAAATCAACACCACAGAACATTCTAGCAAATTTTTAGGGGGGTGGGGGGGGGGTTTGGGAAATCAAGCTAATTGCTAATTATAAGCACACTATTTGGATTGAGTTTAGGTGGGGGGGAGGGGGTTGGGGAATCAAGATAATTGCTAATTATAAGCACACTATTTGGATTGAGTTTAGGTGGGGGGGAGGGGGTTGGGAAATCAAGCTAATTGCTAATTATAAGCACACTATTTGGATTGAGTTTAGGTGGGGGGGGTTGGGAAATCAAGCTAATTGCTAATTATAAGCACACTATTTGGATTGAGTTTAGGTGGGGGGGAGGGGGTTGGGAAATCAAGCTAATTGCTAATTATAAGCACACTATTTGGATTGAGTTTAGGTGGGGGGGGGGTTGGGAATTCAAGCTAATTGCTAATTATAAGCACACTATTTGGATTGAGTTTAGGTGGGGGGGGGGTTGGGAAATCAAGCTAATTGCTAATTATAAGCACACTATTTGGATTGAGTTTAGGTGGGGGGGAGGGGGTTGGGAAATCAAGCTAATTGCTAATTATAAGCACACTATTTGGATTGAGTTTAGGTGGGGGGGGGTTGGGAAATCAAGCTAATTACTAATTATAAGCACACTAAATACACTCAAACAAAATACATTCAAAATTAGTAGACTAGGTGGATATGTGCCCATCATTGCATGCTGGGGAGGTTATTGAAGGCAAATATACATGCATGACAAAAAAGAACAGGAAAAAAATCCAGCATGTGTGAGGAGAAAAAGGGGACATTCACACTATATTGCAATGATGGTAAGTAGTGTTTGAGGCAAGAAATACATTACATTATCAAAGATTACATAAAAGAACATGTGATGCTAATAAAAGAAAAATATCTTACCTTAATATAGTCCTTCTGCAGGACCTGGATGATGGCAGAACAGGTCTCTGGGATAATGATCGCCAGAGACTGGGGGAGATGCCTGTCGAGAACTTGAGGTCCTGCAGGCTTCTCCCTGTCGCCAAGTACCGCAACGTGGCAACTAGCCTCTGCTCCGGAGTGATGGCTTGCCTCATGCAGGTATCCTGCCTGCTGATATAGGGGGTCAGCAAAGCCACCAAACGGTCAAAAACGGGGTCCGTCATCCGTAGAAAGTTCCTGAAATCCTCAGGATTATTCTCACGGATCTCACGGAGCAATGGCATGTGACAGAACTGGTCACGCTGGAGCAACCAATTCTTGGTCCATGAACTCCTCCTCGCCCTGTTCATGGACTGGTCTTGGTCTGAAGAATAAACTACAGCACCAAACACATACAATGCACGAGCTCGACGACGAGTACGTACAGGTAACATGGCTTCAAAACGGTCGTCTGGTCAGAACGCACTAAACAGAACGCACTGAAGAACAGCAAGGCCTGTGAAGAGCGACCTGAAAATCAGGAACGAGCGGACAATAAAACAAAGATTTCTCAATGCCAACTGACCAAACGCACTGAAAAGCAGATACAAACCTCACAAGCACAGACTGAACAACAGTTAAAACGAACTGAAAAATACGAGTCTCACAAGCGCGAATCGTCTCTCACCAAACTTCTACTAACACGAGATAAACACGAGATTAGCAGAAGGAGCCCAAAGGGTGTCGTACGGGCTATTGAACTTCCGTTTTATAGTCTCGCCGGACTTGGTGTACGTCACCGCGTACTAGGCTGTCGAACTTTTGTGTGGTCGTGTGTAGGCAAGTCCGTTCGTTAGAAAGTCTGCCGCAAGTCCGCCGAAAGTCCGCCGGAAGTCTGTCGGACAGGCTGTCGGACTTTTGTAGCTTAAAAGTCCGACCGTGTGTACGCCCCATTAGAGTCTCTAAAAGACTTGAGACTGGGGCAAAGGTTCACCTTCCAGCAGGACAACGACCCTAAACATACAGCCGGAGCTACAATGGAATGGTTTAGATCAAAGCATATTCATGTGTTAGAATGGCCCAGTCAAAGTCCAGACCTAAATCACATTGAGAATGTGTAGCAGGACTTGAAATTTGCTGTCCACAGACGCTCTCCATCCAATCTGAAAGAGCTTGAGCTATTTTGCAAAGAAGAATGGGCAAAAATGTCCCTCTCTAGATGTGCAAAGCTGGTAAAGACATCCCCAAAAAGACTTGCAGCTGTAAATGCAGCGAAAGGTGGTTCTACAAAGTATTGACTCAGGGGGGCACCATACAAATGTACCCCACATTTTTCACATATTTATTTGTAAAAAATGTTGAGAACCATTTATTATTTTCTTTCCACTTCACAATTATGTGCCACTTTGTGTTGGTCTATCACATAAAACCCTCAAAAAATATACATTTACGTTTTTGGTTGTAACATGACAAAATGTGGAAAATGTCAAGGGGTGTGAATACTTTTTCAAGGCACTGTAGTTCTACTTTAAGTGTTATTTGTCACCCATTACATAATTACAAGCCAACATTTACTGAATAAATATTTTTTTTATTACTCTTTTGTCAAGTAAATATAAAACTACACTTATAAATAAATATAACAATAAAATAGACTCACAATTTTATATAACATAAATAAATAAATAAATAAATACATAAATATATAATTATTTATTTTTTCAATGTCAAATTTTCAGTGAACTCATACATACGTAAATAACATAATACATAAATAATAATAATAATAATAATAATAATAATAATAATAATAATAATAATAATAATAATAAATAAATAATAAATAAAAATAAATAAAAAAATATTTATTTTCAGTGAACTCAGTTACGTGGTTAGGAAAGGATTCTCAGTAGGTGTTGTCTTCTCATACGAGACGAGAGCTGACTGGTCAGCAGAAGATTCCTCCAGATTTCAGCGAGAGCAATTTTCTGAGCACATACCTTGTTGTCCTGTGGAATATAATGTGGTAAATGTTAATGTGTGTATGACAGAGCCATAGACACTCAAAGAGACAGATAAGCCAATGGATAATCTTCCAATGTCATACATACACCATGCATCAGCTGTCTGCTCAGTTTAAAAAAATATATATATTTATTGAACCATCTGCTGTTTTCTTACACCCCTCAATTAAATTGCTGTTTTTATCTTAGAACCCCTCCCATCAGGATCCATGGACAATTGACATTTTAAAGTGAAGGAGAGGAGTGTGACTTACTTGCTCATCTAGGATCCTTTGTAGGGTGATGAATTGCTGGCTGATTCCCTGTATGAAGAGCTGGTTCTCTGCTCCCTCTGGGATCTGGAAGATAGAAAACCCCTATATAAAACTTTCCTGTCTATGTAGGCCTGGGGGAATGAGCTGGGAGTAGTAAGGTGGACACTTACACAGTCAGACAGCTGCTCTTTCTGGTAGTTGAGGTACCCCTGAACCTTCTCCCAGGATGGACAGTGGTGGCTAAACTTCTCCTTGTATTTCCCACAGAACTGGAGGATTTGGTTGGCGACTTCACGCACAGCGATGGCTGCAGACTCAACCTAGGACAATTCATACATCATAAAATACTTTACAATTGAGAGATGGCATTAGTACTATTTGATGAGATAATTTCTCATCCAGATAAACCATTGTTTTATTGGGACAACGCTAGAGATAGAAGTTTTTTTCAGTTTTTTATTGCTGTGTGTGATCTCATTAACTAAGATTTTGCTTTACTTTTTATCTGTGTTAACAAGCTCAAAACCGAAATTATTTTTGTAAACTTTACTGGTACAAGGAGGACTGACACATAAAAAAAGTACAAAATGTTTATTGCAAAATTTTAAAATCACAATTTAAAAACAGTTTGGTGTGAGTTGCACAGATCTGTCTTTAATTCTAGTATTGTAAAATGTATTTAACATGTATATATTTATTAGGGTTGCACCAATACTAGTATCGGTGCCGATACCGAGTATTTGCACAAGTATCGGTACTCGTGCAAATGCACCGATACCTGAAACCGATACTTTCAGGCTCGGTTCTTTGAGCTGTCAGTGGGGTCTCCCCTGTTGACAGCTGAAGTGTAAAAGAAGTCTGGTAATTGGAGCTGTCAAAAAAAAAAAAACCAGCCGCAATGGAACACTAAAATAAAAAGAAACATTGTTTCTTTTTGTATCTTTCTTTACTTCATCTGCAGATCAAAGGGATGAACAAATGTTCCTCTGTTTAACCCCTTATTAACCCTTAATTTACTCTAATCAGCCTTAATTAACTCCCTATTCTTCTCCATGTAATTATTATTTTCCTGCTTTTTTTTTTTTTTTTTTACTTCACGTCTATTATTTAAACGATAAACAATGAAAACTTTTTTTTTGTTTGCTTTGTTAGTGAATATTTTTACACATATATAGTAACATATAGTTTCACATTTCACATTGAAAATAAAAATAAAAAATCTATTTCATTTGTAAATAACTTTTCAATGCTTTGTACCATTGCTGACAGCTGAAGTAAAAACAAAACAGTTGCGATAGGTATTGGTAATTGGTATCAGCGAGTACTAAAAAAAAAAGTATCAGTACTCGTACTCGTTGTAAAAAAAAATGGTATCGGTGCATCCCTAATATTTATTATGTATACTTTTTCAGTTCGGCTATTCTTCTTTGTCTCCGAATATATTTGCTACTACTTTTCTGGTGGTGTACACAATACAGTAGTAATAGTTGTTATTACACTTCTGTTGGTGTACACAGTACCGTGCACCCCTAGTGCAGTTGCCACTACTTTTCTGGGGGTGTACACAGTACACAATACATACAGTGCACCCATAGTTGCTATTAGACTCCTGGCGGTGTACACAATACCGTTCACCACTAGTGCAGTTGCTACTACTTTTCTGGTGGAGTACACAATACAGTACACCTATAGTTGTTATTACACTTCTATTAGTGTACACAGTACCGTGCACCCCTACTGCAGTTGCTACTACTTTTCGGGTGGTGTACACAATACAGTACACCCATAGTTGTTATTACACTTCTGTTGGTGTACACAGTACCGTGCACCCCTAGTGCAGTTGCTAGTGTTACTACTTTTCTGGTGGTGTACACAGTACACAATACATACAGTACACCCATAGTTATTAAACTTCTGTTGGTGTACACAGTACCGTGCACCCCTAATGAAGTTGCTACTACTTTCCTGGTGGTGTACGCAATACATACAGTGCACCCATAGTTGTTATTACACTTCTGTTGTTGTACACAGTACCGTGCACCCCTAGTGCAGTTTCTACTACTTTTCTGGTGGTGTACACAGTACACAATACCTACAGTACACCCATAGTTGTTGTTAAACTTCTGTTGGTGTACACAGTACCATGCACCCCTAGTGCAGTTGCTACTACTTTTCTGGTGGTGTACACAGTCCACAATACATACAGTACACCCATAGTTGTTATTACACTTCTGTTGGTGTACACAGTACCGTGCACCCCCTAGTGCACTTGCTACTACTTTTCTGGTGCTGTACACAGTACACAGTACAGTGTAGTGTGGTTTTGCTAAACAAAATTTACAGCATGTCCGGAAGGCCACCAAGGAGAGGCAGACGCGCACAGGCCACTAAAAGAGGGCAAGCAGGCTCTGTGTCTACAGTCGACAGTGCTGGTCGTGGACACGGTGCATCCATAGCACGTGGCCGTGGGGCACGCTTGTCCTTTTTTTCTGCAGCTGGTCGTGTTATTGAGCCACAACATGCAGAAGAGTTGGTGGAATAGATAACAAAGCCGTCCTCATTCTCCTCATCCTCTGTCACCCAGGCTCAGAGTAGTTTGCCTTCCAATGCAGCTGCCAAAGCAGCCTATTCCATTGGCTCCATGTCAACAGTCACTCCTTCCCTAGCCCCACCATCATGCACGGAGGAGTCCCCCGAACTATTCGACCACAGTGTCGGGTACATGCTGCAGGAGGATGTGCAGCAATTTGAAGGCTCCGATGATGGTACCCAGGTTGAGGAAGGGAGTAACGTGAGCCTAGAGAGAGGGGGTGCCCAAGAAGGTCAAGAAACTGGCAGTCATGTCCCCCGAGCTGCAGCATACTGCCAAGTTTGCTCCAGTGACAAGGAGGGAGGGGATGATGAGGTCACTGACTCTACTTGGGTGCCTGATAGAAGAGAGGAGGTAGAGGAGGAGGCACATCTCAAACGAGGCCGGATGCCCTACAGGGGGCAGCTTAAGGGCAGCCACCCTATTGCATCACACCACAGAGCTAAGCAGGTGCAGGGCGCTGCTGACTCCCCACATATTTTGAAAAGTTCTTTGGTGTGTTCTTTTTTGACACATGTGCAGCAGATCGCACCGTTGCAACATATGTCTGAAGCGTATCAAGCGTGGCCAAAACAGCAGCCGCTTGGGCACCACATGCTTGACCAGACATATGACGACCTCCCATGCAGTCGGTTGGCAACAGCACTTACAGACCTACATCAAAGAACAATGCAGACCTCTCCTTGCTCCTCATCAGCTGGGATCTTCAACCCCACTATACCTCCAGTCCTCTCAGAAACCTGCACTGAGAGGAATGAAGGTATAGAAATAGGTGTCCTAAGTACTTGCGGGCAATCTCCTAGCGGTACACCAACATCGGATTTTAGCAGGCATACTCAGCATCTGAATGCTAGCTTGGCCAAATTGCTAGCACTGCAACTTCTGCCTTTTCAGCTGGTAGACTCTGCCCCCTTTCTTGAATTTGTGAAATGTGCGGTACCTCAGTGGCAAGTTCCCAAATGCCATTTCTTTTCACGGAAGGCCATTCCGGCTCTCTACCAGCATGTGGAAGGCAATGTCTTGGCCTCGTTGGACAGGACAGTCAGCAGTAAGGTGCATATTACCGCTGACTCATGGTCCAGCAGGTATGGACAGAGATGTTACCTTTCTTTCACGGCGCACTGGGTAACATTGCTGGAAGCTGGGAAGGATGCAGGATAGGGTTCAGTATTGTTGGAGCTTGTTCCGCCACCACGCCTCCAAAATGCTAGTGGTGATTCTGCCACAGCTCTCTCCTCCACGCTCTCCTCTTCTTCTTCCTCTATGGCCTCTTCCTCTGCAGATTTCTCCTCTAAAACCAGCGGTGCTCTGTAGGCATTCAAGGGGCTACGCAAGCACTCAGGCAAGAAGATGCCATGCGGTGCTTGATTTGGTCTGCTTAGGGGACAGGAGCCACACTGGGGCAGAGATTCTGTCAGCTCTGCAGGGGCAGGCTCAGAGGTGGTTGGCAGTCTTCAGCCAGGAATGGTTGTATGCAACATTGGCACCAACCTCCTCTCCTCCCTCCGACAGGGACACTTGACCCATGTACCCTGTTTTGCTCACGTCCTGAATTTGGTGGTGCAGCGATTCTTGAGCAGGTACCCTGGCTTACAGGATCTCCTGAGGCAGGCCAGGAAAGTCTGTGGTCATTTCCGCTGGTCATATAATGCCAGTGCTCGGCTGGCTGACATTCAAAGATAATGCAACCTGCCCAAGAAACGCCTCATTTGTGACATGCCCACTAGGTGGAACTCAACGTTGGCAATGCTGCAGCGGCTGCACACGCAGCAGAGGGCCATCAATGAGTACCTGTGTGAGTATGGCACCAGGACAGGGTCAGGGGTGCTTGACTTTTTTTCGCAACGCCAGTGGCTACTGATCAAGGATGCATGCACTGTCCTGTCACCATTTGAGGAGGCCACGAGGATGGTGAGCAGTGACAGTGCATGCATCAGTGATACTGTCCCTCTTGTCTTCCTGTTGGAGAACACATTTCGTGGAATAATGGACAGGGCACTTGAGACAGAACAGCAGAAGGAAGAGGGGGACTTCCTTACCTCTCAAGGCCCCCTTTATCCAGATACTAGTATTCCTGCAGGCCCGCCGATCACACAGGAAGAAGAAGAGGAAGAGAGGGATTGTGTCAGCATGGAGGTGGAGGATAACACTCAGCATCAGCAGCAGTCTTCAAGGGATCGTTTGCAGTCCCCAGAAACCCATGGAGTTGTACATGGCTGGGAGGAGGTGGTTGAGGATCATGTGATCCTTAGTGACCCAGAGGGCTCAGGATCGAATGCCTCTGCAAACTTATGCTGCATGGCCTCCCTGATCCTGCAAAGCCTGCAAAAGGACCCTCGGATTCGTGGTATCAAGGAGAGGAAACATTACTGGCTGGCAACCCTTCTTGATCCACGTTACAAGGGTAAGGTTGCAGAACTTATCCAGCCTTCGCAGAGGGAGCAGAGGATGAAACATCTTCGGGAGGCCATGCAGACAGGTTTGTGCAATGCGTTTCCAGAGTCTAGGAGGTTACGATTTCCTGGTGCTGGACAACATGTTGCTGAGGCTTCATTCAGTCACAGAAAGAGCGGTGGAGAAGGTGGCCGGCTGACCAATGCCTTCAGACAATTCTTCAGTCCTCAGCGCTTAGGTCTGATCGGTTCCAGCAACCATCGCCAGCGTCTGAATTACATGGTGCAGGAATATCTAGGGGCAAGATCAGACTTGGAGACCTTTCCACCAAAACATCCACTGGGTTACTGGGTCTTGAGGATGGACCACTGGCCAGAGCTTGCTCAATATGCAATTGAGCTACTGGCCTGTCCTGCATCCAGCGTTCTTTCTGAAAACACATTTAGTGCTGCTGGAGGCTTTGTAACCGATCACAGAGTGCGCCTGTCCACAGACTCTGTTGATCGGCTCACATTCATAAAAATGAGTCAGTCTTGGATCACCAGCTACCAAGCACCTGATGCTGATGTAACCGATTGATTTTTCTATGGGTGTGGGATCCCTTGAAGACTGCATATGCTGAGTGACTATCCTATTATGCTGAGTGACTATCCTATTCCTCTAAATCTTCATGTTGATAGCTTCTAGGAATATTTTCGGTCCAGGGCACCACCACCACTGCCTAAGGCCCAATTTTTATGCCCCTGTTTAACAGGGGCGCATAATTACAATTTTTGAAACAAGTTTTTTACACCTGGATTTGGGGATCCTCTGCCATTCCTCCTTGCAGATCCTCTCCAGTTCTATAAGGTTGGATGGTAAACATTGGTGGACAGCCATTTTTAGGTCTCTCCAGAGATGCTCAATTAGGTTTAAGTCAGGGCTCTGGCTGGGCCATTTAAGAACAGTCACGGAGTTGTTGTGAAGCCACTCCTTCATTATTTTAGCTGTGTGCTTAGGGTCATTGTCTTGTTGTAATGTAAACCTTCAGCCCAGTCTGAGGTCCTGAGCACACTGGAGGTTTTCGTCCAGGATATCCCTGTACTTGGCCGCTTTCATCTTTCCCTCGATTGCAACCAGTCATCCTGTCCCTGCAGCTGAAAAACACCCCCACAGCATGATGCTTCACCATGCTTCACTGTTGGGACTGTATTGGACAGGTGATGAGCAGTGCCTGGTTTTCTCCACACATACCGCTTAGAATTAAGGCCAAAAAGTTCTATCTTGGTCTCATTAGTCCAGAGAATCTTATTTCTCACCATCTTGGAGTCCTTCAGGTGTTTTTTAGCAAACTCCATGCGGGCTTTCATGTGTCTTGCACTGGGGAGAGGCTTCCGTCGGGCCACTCTGCCATAAAGCTCCGACTGGTGGAGGGATGCAGTGATGGTTGACTTTCTACAACTTCCTCCCATCTCCCGACTGCATCTCTGGAGCTCAGCCACAGTGATCTTTGGGTTCTTCTTTACCTTTCTCCCCCGATAGCTCAGTTTGGCCGGACGGCCAGCTCTAGGAAGGGTTCTGGTCATCCCAAACGTCTTCCATTTAAGGATTATGGAGGCCACTGTGCTCTTAGGAGCCTTAAGTGCAGCAGAAATTTTTTGTAACCTTGGCCAGATCTGTGCCTTGCCACAATTCTGTCTCTGAGCTCTTCAGGCAGTTCCTTTGACCTCATGATTCTCATTTGCTCTGATATGCACTGTGAGCTGTAAGGTCTTATATAGACAGGTGTGTGGCTTTCCTAATCAAGTCCAATCAGTATAATCAAACACAGCTAAACTCAAATGAAGGTGTAGAACCATCTCAAGGATGATCAGAATAAATGGACAGCACCTGAGTTAAATATACGAGTGTCACAGCAAAGGGTCTGAATACTTAGGACCATGTGAAATTTCAGTTTTTCTTTTTTAATAAATCTGCAAAAATGTCAACAATTCTGTGTTTTTCTGTCAATATGGGGTGATGTGTGTACATTAATGAGGAAAAAAAATGAACTTAAATGATTTTAGCAAATGGCTGCAATATAACAAAGAGTGAAAAATTTAAGGGGGGTCTGAATACTTTCCGTCCCCACTGTATATACCAAAGGAAGGAGTAACAAAAAAGAGGAATACCCTAGAGGATTAACCAATATCATATGTGTTTTCATTAGACCTTAGGCTACTTTTACACTGAGGCACTTTACAGACACTAGAACGCTAAAAATAGCGCCCTGAAAGAGCCTCTCCTCTGAGGACTTTCACACTGGAGTGGTGCGCTGGCAGGATGGTAAGAAAAATCCTGCAAGCCGACATCTTTGCACCGCCGTAGAGCGCCCCTGCTCATTGAAATCAATGGGAAGCGCCGCCGAACAGCTGCAGCGGCCCTTTGCGGGCGGTTTTAACCCTTTTTCATCTGCTAGCAGGGGTTAAAAGTGCCCCGCTATTGGCCAAAAACCTCTGCAAAAACAACAGTAAAGCGCCGCTAAGAATAGCAGCACTTTGCTGCTGATGCCCCCAACACCCCAGTGTAAAAGTAACCTTAAGGTAAGGGCACATCTGGTGAAGAGTCGCACAAGGAGTGATTTGTTGCATGCACAGGGGTGGATCAAAGTGAAGAGTTTTGATCTATAGCTTCTAACCTTTATTCATACACTTTGGACTATTTTTGTTCATCTTCACTATAGATTGGACTATTCGTTATTTATTTATTTACTGTTTGTAAGAACATTGTTTCATCATCGCATTGATTACTTATATTTATAACACTTGAATTATTTATTTGCTGTTTATGATTGGGAATTCATGTGGAGTTTTTGAGCACTTGTACTTTATTGAGGATCAGCTCAGGAGATTGTATTGAGCACTGTACACTACTCACCATCCATAATAGGAGGTAGAATCGTTATCGCGATTTTTTTCCCCGTTGCGATCTTGACAAAGTATTTCCCGATTCTTTCTATGCAGAGAATTCTCTCCGCTCTGCTAAAGCCGACAGCCATCAAAAGAAAGGAAAAAAAAAAAAAAAACGGCATTCTGCCAAGAATCACAACATTCTTTAGCAGTGGAACTTAAAGTGGGGTTCCTCCCAAAAAAAAAAAAACTACATGAAAAATCCTAAAAAAAAATACAAAAAAAATTTGGATATTTTTTTTTTTTACTCACCTCTAAATGCCTGTTGCTAGGGGGTCCCTCGTAGTCTGCCTCTTCCAGTGCCTGGGCTGGTGACATCACTTCCATCTCGGCACAGGAAGGGCTCAGCTCTGCTCCCTCCCTCCTGTCAATCATCTGGGACCCATTACAGGTCCCAGGTGACTGAGCGGCCAATCACGGCGCTCTGCGCCACTCGCGCATGCGCAGTGGGTGCCAGGCTGTGAAGCCACGCCGGCGCCGCCGAACGGAGGGGGAGACGAGCGGAGCTTCGATCCCCCTCATCGCTGGACCCTGGGACAGGTAAGTGTCCAATTAGAAGTCAGCAGCTGCAGTATTTGTAGCTGCTGACTTTTAATTTTTTTTTTTTTTGACTGGAACTCCTCTTTAAGTATAAACATTGTAACAATTTGTCCTTTAGATCAAAGGAATACACTTTGGTGTGTAAATGAGGAAAGTTTAACCACTTAAACACTAAACCTTTTATCTGACATTTGTTGGTTTTAAGTTAAAATCTTTTTTTGCTAGAAAATTACTTAGAACCCCCAAACATTATATATATATATTTTTTAGTAGAGACTCTAGAGAATAAAATGGTGGTTGTTGCAATATTTTATGTCACACTGTATTTGCGCAGCAATCGTTCAAATGCAATTTTTTGGGAAAAAATTACACTTTAATGAATCTAAAAAAAAAACTAACCAGTAAAGTTAGCCCAATTTTTTTTCTATAATGTGAAAGATTTGTGATCATTTTATTCTAAGCAAAGAAATCGTGATTCTCATTTTGGTCACAAATGTGCAGCTCTAATAGGAGGGTCACATATCACATTTATCGTTTATTCATGTTCACTTAGCGCTGCACTCATTTGGTATTCGTTTTTTCATTATCACATAAATAGGAAGTGTGGGGAGTGCTGGAAGCTTTTTATATAATTTCTCGTTTTATTTTGATGGATTAGCATAGCAGCTCACACGGTTTTAACACACATTCAATTACAGGAAGGGGGTTCTTCTTCTTTCTTTCTATTCAGTTGATTCACTTTCACTTTCATATTCATTTTTCAATTGCAGATTACATCGTTTTCAGCTTCATCGCGTTTCCTCCGCCCTCCCCCGTCTCATCATCTCTCCGCATCACTGATCGTGATGTCACGCTCCAGCCCCTGGGATGAAGTCCTCTACCACCACCCAAGGCTAGCATGCGAAAGTGCACCCCCTGAGCTCTTTAACCACTTCAAAACCAGCCTCGTTTTGGATTTTAGGTGTTTAAGAGTTTAAAACAGGTTTTTTTGCTAGAAAATTACTTAGAACCCCCAAACATTATATATTGTTTTTTTTCTAACACCCTAGAGAATAAAATAGCGGTCATTGCAATACTTTTTTTTGCACCGTATTTGCGCAGCGGTCTTCTAAGCGCACTTTTTTTGGAAAAAATTCACTTTTTTTAAAAAAAAAAATAAGACAACAGTAAAGTTAGCCCAATTTTTTTTTATATTGTGAAATATAATGTTACGCCAAGTAAATTGATACCCATCATGTCACGCTTTAAAATTGCGCCCGCTCGTGGAATGGCGTCAAACTTTTACCCTTAAAAATCTCCATAGGCGACGTTTAAAAAATTCTACAGATTGCAGGTTTTGCGTTACAGAGGAGGTCTAGGGCTAGAATTATTGCTCTCACTCTACCGGTCGCGGCGATACCTCACATGTGTGGTTTGACCACCGTTTTCATATGCGGGCGCTACTCACGTATGCGTTCGCTTCTGCGCGCGAGCTCGTCGGGACAGGGCGCTTTAAAATTTTTTTTTTTTTTTTTTTAATTATTTATTTTACTTTATTTTATTTATTTTTTCACTGTTTTTTAAAAAAAAAAAATTTGGATCACTTTTATTCCTATTACAAGGAATGTAAACATCCCTTGTAATAGAAAAAAGCATGACAGGTCCTCTTAAATATGAGATCTGGGGTCAAAAAGTCCTCAGATCTCATATTTAGACTATAATGCAAAAAAAAAAAAAATAAATAAATAAAGTCGTTTAAAAAAATGACACAAAATAAATTGTGCCTTTAAGAGAAGTGGGCGGAGCCGTCGTAATGACGTCGCTCCGGCCGTCACATGGTATAGAGACGGGTGGGGGCCATCTTGGCCTCACTCGTCTCAGTACCTCAGCTGTGAAAGGACCCGATCGCCTCCGCCGTTACCGACGGCTTCGGTAAGCGGCGGAGGGTGCGGGAGAGCGGCGGGAGGGGGGGTGGCACCTCTCCCGCCGCCGATAACGGTGATCTCGCGGCGAACCTGCCGCATAGACCACCGTTATCGTGTGCAGAATCGCCGGCCCTAAAGATGGATACCTCGGTTGTGGCAGCAGCTGCTGCCGTTACCGAGATATCCATCTTTAAAAAACAGGACGTCAATATACAGTGGGCGGTCGGGAGGTGGTTAATTAATTGCGTCAAAAATCTAACACAAGTTTATATACACATTTATACACAAAGTGTTAAGGGAAGGGAATGAAGGAGACACCACTAGACCTCTGAAGGTATGCTGTGTTATCTGGCACAAAGCTGTCACTAGCAGATCCTTTAAGTCTTGTAAGTAGGGTTGCCACCTGTCCAGGATTCACCCGGACAGTTCTGGTTTGGAATCATGTGTCCGGATTTCAAACTGCCTGAAACCTGGACACATTATTCAGACTGGACTATTGCTTCCCAGCAGGGTTGCTGGCTGCAGTTGTCTAAGCCGAGAGTGTCTGTTACACTCTCTTTCACACTGCCTAAAGCCAGTACCAAACCACCCCCCCCCCCACACACACACACACACAGACAGGAGAGGAGAGAGGGCTCGATCTGCTCCTCTCTGTCCCGCCCTTACCCCTCTTTGTCTTCCCACACTCTAATCCCTAGCACTGTGCCTCAGAAAAGGAAAGTGGGGGCCAGAAATTTGAAGTCCAGCAGCCTCAGATACATCTGGATGAGAGGTGCTGACTGCCAAGCGGTGAGTGAGCTCACCATGCTACTCTCTTCTGCCTCTGAGTGAGTACACTAAGGTAAATCAGGGTTCTGAGAGCACCCCTTACAGCAGAGTTCCCCTTTACACCGGAAGCCACAGTGTTCCCTCCTACATCAGAGTTCTCATTGTTCCCAGCGCATCCCTTATGTTAGAGTCCCCAGAGTTCTTCCTTACATTTAGAGATGGGCTGAAGCAGTCAGTGGGTGCTGTTCAGGCTGTGAGGGTTGGGGTAAAGTTTTGCCCGCTCTCCTGATAGTTTTGGCGGGTTTTCCTGTCTGGGTCCAGCCCACTTGCCCTGTGCGATATAAATTGAGACAATGGTCCGGTTCAGAGAGTCCCCCCAAAGGATGCCCAAGTGAGTTGTCTTGGCCCTGCAAGAGAAACTGAGTGAGCATTAGGCATGTGCAATTTGTTTCGTTCCGAAATCGTTTTTTAACGAATTTCGAGAAATTCGTTAATTCGGGAATATTCGAATTAATAAAAATCCATTTAACGAATTTTTTCCGAATATTCGTAAATTCAATAAAATTGGACATTCATAAATTCGGGCATTCGTAAATTCGTACATTCGTACATTAGTAAATTAGTGAATTCGTAAATTTGTAAATTCGAAAATTCGGAAATCTGAAATAATAGTTAACTAATAATAACTTAACTATTAGTAATTACTAGTAACTTTTAAATTATAGGTATTGTAATTTCCTTTAAAATTTGGCTGTGAGTGAACGTAACACATACAAATTTATCCAAAGTTATGAATGATCCGAAAAAACGGAATGGAACTTAATGAATTAATAATAATAATAAATAACAATAATAATAATAACAACGTTTTATTATTATTATTTATTATTAATTTGTTCGGTTCCATTTGTTTAGATGCAGCATTCGTTTTGGATAATTCGTAACTTCGGATAAATTCGTATTTGTTACGTTCACTGACAGTCAAATTTGAAAGAAAATTACAATACCTATAATTTAATAGTTACTATTAGTTACTAATAGTTACTAGATACTATTTCAGATTTTTGAATTTTCGGGTTTTTGGATTTTCAAACTTCGAATTTACAAATTTCCGAATTTTCTAATTTACAAATGTACTATTTTACGAATGTACGAATTTACAAATGAACAAATGTAAAAATGTACGAATGTACGAATGAACGAATGTACGAATGAACGAATGAACGAATGTTCGAATTTACGAATGTACGAATGAACGCATTTACGAATTTACGAATGAACGAATTTACGAATCGCGATCATAACGAATGATCCAAAAAACGAAATAAATAATAAACTAATGAAACAAAAACGAAAATGAACGAATTTTTTGGCTGTACACATGTCTAGTGAGCATGGTTCAGCTTTGAGTGTGAGACCTGCAGGGGATGGAGATGGAAGAAGAGACCCGTGGGAGTAGGAGAATGTCTTCTGTTATGGCCGGCCACAGAGACTTTTAACTTGGGGTTTGTCCTGAAGATACTAGCACTGGATTATGCCTCCGAAGGACCTGCACTTGCGTAAGAGAGCCTGTAAAGGACTATGGGCACTGAAATGCACTTTTTCAGGTATGCTGGGGCAGCACTCAAGCCCGTAGTTATAGCTAGGAAATTAGGAAAGTATTATGTCTTGCCTGTTGGACTGTAAAATGTCTACCTTTGCACCTTGCAGTCCAGAGAGATCATCCCAGCTCCAGTGTGCAGATTGGACCCAGTTCTCACTGGATCCCTGATAAATAAGCCAGCCCTTAAACATCAGCTTTGCTGGCCTATCTCTGCTTTCCCTGAGTATCTGTACAATTAGACAAGATGTTGAGTACAAGAAAGGAATTGTGGAGGACTGCCAGGGAAAGAATCTTACAGCTTTCTGCAAAGAGAAGAAGATGGATATCCGAATGGTCCAAAAATGGCGGGCAGAATACGATAACCTCAGTCTACAGGTGGACAGAGGAAATGATAAGAAGCGCAAGTGTGGTTCAGGTCGGCAACCTTTATTTCCTGAGCTGGAAGACATGATCAGTGAATGGGTTGCTGACAGGAGAGCAAAGGCTTTGGTTGTGTGCAGGGCTGATATTCAAGCATTTGCCCTTGCAATGGCACCACAATTGCAATGTACCATACTTGATAAAAATAAGACATCCCCTGAAAATAAGCCATAGTGTGATTTCTTGAGCAAAAATAAATATAAGACAGTGTCTTATTTTCGGGGAAACACGGTAGTGCTTGTTGGTTGGCATCAACTGACCTTGAGGAGTGGGGTCTGCCAAGCCTTTTGGCTAGGTGGACCTAAATCTGCCTTGCCCCTGTCAGGAGTCTTGAGCCCCAGGGGGTCAGGGAAGGGTCCTTCTTCTTTGGGAGGGGACCATATGACACACCCTAAGTGCACTTTTTGACAGATTGGATTTTAGTATGGCAGGGATATGTCTCCCTATTTTTCTTTACCTTATGCGAGTATGTATGCAATAATGATGGCAGCTTTAGTTATATGGGATTGTTCCGTAATTAAGATAATTAGTGGATGCGGTCCAGTTTGAGCCACCCATACATGGATCGCGGTTTCTTATAAGTGTTACGGCTGCAACGCTCGGCATCACCTTGAGAAAGTCTTTTGGAAAATGTTTCCACTATTGCAAAACTAGGTGCCTGTTGCCAACATCCCCGTTGAACATTGAAAGAACCAGAACCCCCACTGGAGATTGGGACTTTGTGGGCAACCGGTACACCAGAATCCTAAAAAATTTCAGTTTATTGTTTCACATTAAAAAATTCCAATAATGAGAAAGACAGAAAGCCTAAACAATAAAATTCATAGCTTATTTTACAAACATCTTGTTAATTGATGCATATATATGGAGTTATGCTGTCTCCATTCTAGCTGACGCATTTCAGGTAAACAACCTTTCTTCAGGGGTATTGTAAAGGAGATAAAGTACGTGTGTTCAGCAATTTCACCTCAGATGATCAAGGTAATGTATGGCCATGTTGATATTAAAAGAAAGATGTAATTATTGCCTCTTTCTGAGTGGAGGAACCAGTGAGGCGTCATGGCCACCGGGTCCCTAGAATCCCCTACGGAGGTCCCCACAAAAGGAGTCGCTGATGTCCGGACGCCATACTGTGTAATCATACCATATGGATAACACGTCACTCAGTACCTTAAAGGGGTGGTGTAATTGCAGACTTCCCATAGACCGCAAAGGGGGTTCGTCCCTCGTCAGGTGGGAATGGGTGTCCATGTGTTGTCTTCCCAGGCATAGCACTAGGAGGACAACACACAGACACCCATTTGCACCTGACAAGGGACGAACCTTTGCAGCTGTAACAGATTTAACTCTCTTCTGGGAAGGCTGTCCACAAGGTTTAGGAGTGTGTCTATGGGAATGTTTGGCCAATCTTCCAAAAGCTCATTTGTGAGGTCAGGCACTGATGATGGACCAGAAGGGTTGGCTCGCAGTCTCTGCTCTAATATATCCCAAAGGTTTTCTATCGGGTTGAGGTCAGGACTTTGTGTAGGCCAGTCAAGTTCCTCCACCCCAAACTCGCTCATCCATATCTTTCTTTGTGCACTGGTCCAAATAATTTGCTGGAGGGGGGATTATGGTGTGGGGTTGTTTTTCAGGGGTTGGGCTTGGCCCTCTTAGTTCCAGTGAAAGGAACTCTTAAGGCTTCAGCATACCAAGACATTGTGGACAATTTCATTCTGCCAACTTTGTGGGAACAGTTTGGGGATGACCCTTTCCTGTTCCTCATGACTGCGCACCAGTGCACAAAGCAAGTTCCATAAAGACATGGATGAGTGAGTTTGGGGTGGAGGAACTTGACTGGCCTGCACAGAGTCCTGACCTCAACCTGATAGAATGCCTTTGGGATGACTTAGAGCAGAGCCAGGCCTTCTCTTCTAACATCAGTGCCTGACCTCACAAATGTGCTTTTGGAAAAATGGTCAAACGTTCCCATAGACACACTCCTAAACCTTCCCAGAAGGAGTTGAAGCTGTTATAGCTGCAAAGGGTGGGCCAACTCAATATTGAACCCTACGGACTAAGACTGGGAGGCCATTAAAGTTCGTGTGCGTGTAAAGGCAGGCGTCCCAATACCTTTGGTAATATAGTGTCTATAGTGTATTTCAATTCTAATGTTGTACATTTGTTAAATAGCAAGTGGCTATAACATGGGATGATTTTTTTTTTTTTTTTTTTGTGAGTTGACTTTTGTGTGCGCATGTTGTCTGTTCACAGTGCCCAACCTGCACTCATTACCTCAGTTCACAACCTTTATTAGGGCTCATTCACATGGGTGGCGGGTGTAGTAAGAAACGGGCTGTTAAAGCGGGATTCCGGCCAGTTAAAAAAAAATTTTAAAGTCAGCAGCTACAAATACTGTAGCTGCTGACTTTAAGTAAGTACTTACCTGTCCTGGGTGCCTACGATGTCGGCCGCCTGAGGCCGACCCGTCCCTCGCTCTCGGGTCCCGGCACCGCCATCCTAGGTAAGGGAAACAGGCAGTGGAGCCTTTCTGCTTCACTGCCAGTTTCCTACTGCGCACGCGCGAGCAGCGTGGCGATCTGTGAATGGCCGCGTGGTTTTCTGGGAACACACACAATTCCCAGAAGGCAACGGGGCCGCTCAGCTAGGAGCAGAACACGCCACGGAATAGGAACAGGCAGATTAGGAAGACTGCCTAGCAGCGAGGGTTCAGGTAAGTTTAAAAAAACATTTTTTTCAAATGTTTTTTTTTTCATTTTTTTAGGATTTTTGGTGAAATTTTTTTTTTCAGGGTGGCCCTCCACTTTAAGCCACAGATTTACCACCACCCAACCGCCCTCATAAAAGATAGCACGCAGCCGTTCAGGATCTTAAACATGCTGCAGCCACAATGCTTTGGTTCATTGTCATGGCAAAAAATTAATTTAAGTGAATGACGCTACAATGTACCCTTGAGCCAAATGCTTGGCTGGTGTTTGCGGTGCGATATTTACATAGAATATCCCTGTTTGGCTGTATAAAAAGTTTGGCAGTATAACCTTCTAAATGCCTGGCATTTGCTGCTCTACCAGTAGCTGAAAAGCAATCCACTGTAGATTGCTTTCCAGAGGGGCTGTAGAGGCTGCTGCAGGTGTGAACAAGTGTCTGGCGGGGAAGGAAAGGGACATGACCCCCCCCCCCCAAAAAAAAAGACAGATTCATGCAACACAGAGTGCTGGGAGGACAACAGGGCAGTACAGGATATCAGTGTTGGGCACAGTGTAGAAGTGGTAGTGGTTTTAAAGGCAGGGGATTGTCTTTCTTTCCATTCAGTTGATTTACTTTCACTTGCATATTAATTTTCATTTGCAGATTACATCAGCGCTTTCAGCTTTTTTGGGTTTCCTCCACCCCTCCCCCATCTCATCATCTCTCCGGCATCAGCGCTGGTGACGTCACACTCCAGCCACGGGAGGAAGTCTCCTACCACCCAAAGCTAGTATGTCAAAGTGCGTCTATACAAATAATTTAAAAAAATGTTAAGGGAAGGGAATCAAGGATTGATAAATGGATAATAACTAAATAACGCAGCTCCTGTTATTTTAGTTAACCCTATCCGTTCTGCTCTGGGATTCTATGGTTAGTTTTAGTTTAGGGCTCAATAACCAGCATAAGCTAGATTAGGCAATCTGACAGCCACTTCTGGTAGTTAGAGGTGCGATTGCATTAGAGATTAAACGTTACTAGGGACTAAGTACAGAGTAGATAGGCTGACTCTCAGTTCCAGGGCCACACCACAGTTTCCGTTGGTGAAAAGCTGCATTCCAGGCTGGTTGGACAACAGCAGAAAGGTCTCCTTGTCACAGCAGATCTTGTCTTCATGTCCCTGACACCAAGATCAACACTGCATCAGGATCAAACTCAGGAGACCCTGCAACTGGACTTTGCTGCAACATACATCTGGAGTTATCCCTAATATTAACTACACGTATATATACCCAGGTATGTGTGCACAGTTCCACCAGGACTCTTGTTGGGCCCTTTGCTGATAATACCTGTTTGTACAGCGAATGCATGTACTTTAATTAATTTTATTATTATATAATATGTATGTACTATTATTATTATTATTATTATTAACAGCATGTATTCACAAAAGACAGAAGTTGTCAAATCTGATTTCTTTTTCAGAGGAAATAAGCAAAAACTTAAACAAATGAATGGCTGTGGACGCACTATGCTTGGATTTTGCAAAAGCATTTGACACAGTTCCCCCCACACGGCTAATGTATAAGGTAAAGTCTACATGCTTGGAAAAATCACTTTGTAAAAGGATAGAAAACTGCCTAAAAAGACCATATTCAGATCGTAGGGGTTAATAATTCTTACAATATTTAGATAGAATAAAGGTGGATAAAGCACCTGGACCAGATGGCATCCACCCACGGATCCTAAAAGAATTGAGCTCTGTCATTTCAAGGCCATTGTTTCTAATATTTAGGGACTCGTTAATGACTGGAATGGCACCACTGGATTGGTGTAGGTCCAATGTGGTGGCCATATTTAAAAAAGGATGAAAGTCTTTACCAAGTAACTATAGACCTGCTAGTTTAACTTCTATAGTCGGGAAAATACTGGAGAGTTTAAGAAAAGACCACATAGATGAGTTCTTGCTGAAAAAAAATATTTTAAGCAGCAGACAGCATGGATTCATGAAAGACAGAAGTTGTCAAACAAACCTGATTTCTTTTTATGAGGAGGTAAGTAAAACCTTGGAGTGGCTGTGGACGTGGTATACTTGCATTTTGCAAAAGCGTTCGATACAGTTCCCCACACACGGCTCATGTGTAAGGTAAAGTCTACAGGCTTGGAAAGATCAATTTGTAAATGGATAGAAAACTGGCTAAAAGACAGAATTCAGAGAGTAGTGGTTAATGACTCTTACTCGGAAGGGTCTAAGGTTATCAGTGGTGTACCCCAAGGTTCAGTGCCGGTGTTCTGCCGAGAAAGTTCTGCTCGGCGGATAAGGACCCCCCTCTATTGCGCAGGCGCTGCGCCTGCGCAGTAGGATCCGGCGGAAATAGCCGAAGATAAATAGGGGAAAATCAGCTGTACACGGCGCCTGTAAGAGGGCGCTTCGCTCGGCTCTTTTAGATTCCCCCTCTAGGTCCACTTGGATTGTGGGGAAGGAATCTGGACCCAGAGCGCAGGCGCCGTGTACAGCTGATTGTAGATTTTGTCGTTCGGCTATCTCCGGCGGCTGCTAGTAGTTCGTACTGCGCAGGCACTGCGCCTGCGCATTACAGGGGGGGGGAACTTATCCGCCGAGGGAACTTTCTCGGCAAGACACGGGGACCCTTACTTTTTAATAACTTTATAAATGATATAGGGTCTGGGATTAAAAGTAACATTTCTATCTTTGCAGATGACACTAAGCTATGCAGTGGAATAATGTCCTTACAGGATGTCTCCAATTTACAAGCCGACCTCAATGCACTGTCTAATTGGGCCACTAAGTGGCAGATGAGGTGCAATGTTGATAAATGTAAAGTTATGCACTTGGGAGCTAAGAATATGCATCATACATACAAGGGGGAGTACAACTGGGGGAATCCGTAGTGGAGAAGGATCTGGGGGTTTTGGTAGATCATAAGCGTAATAATAGCATGCAATGCCAAGCTGCAGTTTCCAAAGCGAGCAAAGTCCTTTCTTGTATTAGGAGAGGTATGGACTCCAGAGAGAGAGATATCATTTTGCCCCTGTACAAATCATTATTAAGACCTCATATGGAATATGCAGTCCAGTTTTGGGTACCGGTTTTCAAAAAGGATATCGGGGAACTGGAGAAAGTGCAGAGAAGGGCAACCAAACTGATAAGAGGCATGGAGGAGCTCAGCTATGAGGAAAGATTAGAGGAACTGAATTTATTCTCTCTTGTGAAGAGGAGATTAAGGGGGGATATGTTCAACATGTACAAATAAAAAAACACAGTATAATCCCAGCGCCAATGGTGGGCTACCTGGAGTGTCCTGTATAGAACATATGATACGTGACTCATCTGAATCTATCATACCAGGTGTCAGACATTATGTAACTAGACACCATTATCTATACAGAAAAGTGGAGGAGAAAAAAAAAAAAGAAACAGGACACCCCGTGCAGCTGGACCAACCGTAGCTGGTAGATACAGGTCATAACAAGCAAAAAACAAATACAGCCCAGCGCTCAGGATGTGTTGAAAAACTAGCTACTACAACAGAACATAAAATAAGTATTGATTTATTAAACCAAAATATAATTAAAGGTGGTAACTATTGAATAATAAAACCACCAAGTGTACAAAAATATGTAAAAGAGCTGTTGTAGAGAGCACCACAGTAACACAGAATTAAAAAACAATAATGATTAGGAACAATAACCAAAAGTTAAAAACAGTGCATTACAATATTAACATATAAAAAGCACTCGCAATAATGGACAGACAGCTCTTTAACGACAGAAGACCAGCACAGGAGATTTAGTCCTGAAAAAACTAAATGTAACGCAATGGGTAATATGACACAGTTGAAGTGTGGAACTTGGAGCAGATGGGTAGAGTAATAAAAGTACAAAACGTGGAGAGAAGACTCTGTCGCCCCGGAGCTTCAGTCGGGTTGTTTTCCCCAAGATAGAGCGTCGGCTCTTCGATCTCCACAGCCACCCGACAGCTCACTAGAGCCAGCGAGCCCCCCTGCATGAGCCTACAGTCCCTCCATCTCCCTGACCATCGCAGCCACCCGACAGCTCACTGGAGCCGGCGAGCTCCCCCACATGAGGTCAGACTCCCTCCACCATGGGTAGGCTGTCAGTGTCTTCTCTCCACGTTTTGTACTTTGGGTAGAGTAATAAAAGTACAAAAAAGTAAAAGTACAAAACGTGGAGAGAAGACACTGACAGCCTACCCGTGGTGGAGGGAGTCTGACCTCATGTGGGGGGGCTCGCTGGCTCTAGTGAGCTGTCGGGTGGCTGTGGAGATCGAAGAGCCGACGCTCTATCTTGGGGAAAACAACCCGACTAAAGCTCCGGGGCGACGGAGTCTTCTCTCCACGTTTTGTACTTTTATTACTCTACCCATCTGCTCCAAGTTCCACACTTCAACTGTGTCATATTACCCATTGCGTTACATTTAGTTTTTTTCTGGACTAAATCTCCTGTGCTGGTCTTCTGTCGTTAAAGAGCTGTCTGTCCATTATTGCGAGTGCTTTTTATATGTTAATATTGTAATGCACTGTTTTTAACTTTTGGTTATTGTTCCTAATCATTATTGTTTTTTAATTCTGTGTTACTGTGGTGCTCTCTACAACAGCTTTTTTACATATTTTTGTACACTTGGTGGTTTTATTATTCAATAGTTACCACCTTTAATTATATTTTGGTCAATAAATCAATACTTATTTTATGTTCTGTTGTAGTATCTAGTTTTTCAACACATCCTGAGCGCTGGGCTGTATTTGTTTTTAACATGTACAAATATATAAGGGGTCCATATAGAGAACTTGGTGTTGAGTTATTCACTTTAAGGTCATCACAGAGGAGAGGGGTGCACTCTTTACGTCTGGAGCAAAAAAGATTTAATCTTAAAATACGGAAAGGTTTCTTCACAGTAAGAGCTATGAAAATGTGGAATAGACTCCCTCCAGAGGTGGTTCTGGCAAGCTCAGTAGATTGCTTTAAAAAAAGCCTGGATTCTTTCCTAAATGTACAGAATATAACTGGGTACTGACACTTATAGGTAAAGTTGATCCAGGGAAAATCTGATCGCCTCTCGGGGGATCAGGAAGGATTTTTTTCTCCTGCTGTAACAAATTTGGATCATGCTTTGCTGTGGTTTTTTGCCTTCCTCCGGATCAACTGTGGGTATAGGTTTGTGTTTTTGTTTTTTTTGGTTGAACTGGATGGACTTGTGTCTTTTTTTCAACCTGACTAACTATGTAACTATGTAACTTACTCTGAATGGTGTAAAGTTATTAGGGATGTACCCCAATGTTCAGTTTTGGGACCCTTACTTTTTAATAAATGTATAAAATAATATAGAGCAGGGGTCCCAAACTCAAATTGCCAGAGGGCCACATGACAAGTTTTCATATCCCATGGGGGCCGCATGCAAACTTTCAAAACTTCAAAAAACAATAAACTATACCAGCAATAATATACTATACCCAGCACTGATGTCAGCAAACGCATTATTAACCCCCAGCACTGGTGTCAGAAAAACGCATTATTAAACGCAGCACTGGTGTCAGCAAACGCATTATTAAACGCAGCACTGGTGTCAGCATTATTAAATGCATTAACCCAGCATTACCCCCCACACTCCATAAATACCCCCACACTGTACAAATACCCCCCACACTCCATAAATACCCCCACACTGCATAAATACCCCCCACACTGTACAAATACCCCCCACACTGTACAAATACCCCCCACACTCCATAAATACCCCCACAAATACCCCCCACACTCCATAAATACCCCCACAAATACCTCTCACACTCCATAAATACCCCCCACATAGGGCTGGGAGATTTTCTTTAAAAAAAAAATCTTCGATTCTCTTAAAAAAAACTAGATTTACGATTCGAACAGAGTTTTTTTTTTTTTTTGGAAACCGCGCCGGTCCTGAGGTGCTGCGGGCATGAGCTTTTAGGCGAGGCTGCGGCTTCGGCCTAGTCCGCGGCGTCCGGGCGTCTGGGCTGCAGCTGCAGCAGCGTGCAGCAGAGAGGACACGGAGACGGAGACAAAGCTCTTCGGCGCCTCCCCCTCTGCAAACCCGTCCAGGCTCGGCGGGCCATTTATAACCAGTCTGCGGGCCGGTACTTTGAGACCACTGATATAGAGTTTGGGACTTAAAGTAACCTTTCACTATTTACAGATGACACCAAGCTTTGCAGTGAAATAGCGTCCTTACAGGATGTCTCCAATCTACAAGCCAACCTCAATGCACTGTTTATTTGGGCAACTATGTGGCAAATGAGGTTTAGTGTTGATAAATGTAAAGTTATGCACTTGGGGGGCTAAGAATATGCATGCATCATACATACTAGGGGAATCAATAGTGGGGAAAGATCTGGGTGTTCTGGTAGATCATAATCTTAATAATAGCATGCACACCAGCTGTGCTTATTTAGGTAATGAATAAGCGCAGCGTCGCTGTGTGAAACTCATCTACCTATTTGCCTGTCCTGTGGTGTTATTCATGTTACCGATTTTACAATAAAGAAATTCATCACTAACTCGGTGTGCAGCCATCCATTCCTTTTATCCATATTACACGGCCGGTGAGCCGAGGCTAGCACGCCTGGGAGGAGTCCATTCCCCAGCCTACCTGGTTCCATCACTCACCTGGAGCGGCATTTTCTTTTCCCATAACCAGACTATCAAGTAAGACATGCATTGTTGTTTGATTGCTTTTAAAAATTTTGTCCCCACCCTACTCCATAGCTAGGGGATGCTCTTTATATTCAGTCCCACCCTTCTTCATGCGTTAGCCTCTATTCATTACATGTACTGTATTCTGCTGGAGCTAACCTGATGCCATAAGAAGTCCCATTTACAGTTTGCAAGAAGCCATGTGGGGGACACAACAAAAAGGTGCCCTGTTCAGATGAGACCAAAGTTGAACTTTGAGAAGTAGAAGTAAAACACTATGTGTGGCGGGAAACTAACACTGCACATCACCCTGAACACACTGTGAATCATGGTGGTGGCAGAATCATGTTGTGGGGATGCTTTTCTTCAGCAGGGACAGGGAAGCTGGCCAGAGTTGATAGGAAGATGGATGGAGCCAAATACAGGGCAATCTTGGAAGAAAACCTGTTATGCCCTGTACACACGATAGGATTTTCCGATGGAAAATGTGTGATAGGACCTTGTTGTCAGAAATTCCAACCATGTGTGGGCTCCATCACACATTTTCCATAGGAATTTCCAACACACACACAAAGTTTGAGAGTTTGATATAAAATTTTCCAACAACAAAATCCGTTGTCAGAAATTCCGATCGTGTGTACACAAATCCGACACACAAAGTGCCACGCATGCTCAGAATAAATTAAGAGACGAAAGCTATTGGCTTTATTGTCCTGACGTACGGGTTTTACGTTACCGCATTCAGAACGATCGGATTTTCCGACAACTTTGTGTGACCGTGTGTATGCAAGACAAGTTTGAGCCAACATCTGTCAGAAAAAATCCATTGGTTTTTTTTTTTTGGAATTTTCGATCAATGTCTGACCGTGTGTACGGGGCATTATAGTCTGTAAAAGACTTGAGACCGGGGCGGAGGTTCACCTTCCAGCAGGACAATGACCCTAAACATACAGCCAGAGCTACAATGGAATGGTTCTACAAAGTATTGACTCAGGGGGGCTGAATCCAAATGTACCCCCTCTTTTCACATATTTATTTATAAAAAATGTTGAGAACCATTTATTATTTTCTTTCCACTTCACAATTATGTGCCACTTTGTGTTGGTCTATCACATAAAACCCCCCGAAAATATACATTTACGTTTTTGGTTGTAACATGGCAAAATGTGAAAAATTTCAAGGGGTATGAATACTTTTTTAAGGCACTGTAGTTCTACTTTAAGTCTTATTTGTCACCCATTACATAAACACAAGCCAAAATTTACTGAATAAATATTTTTTTTATTACTCTTTTGTCAAGTCAATATAAAACTACACTTATGAATAAATATAACAATAAAATAGACTCACAATTTTATATAAAATAAATAAATAAATAAATTTATAAATAAATATAAATATATATTTCTTTTTTCAATGTCGAATTTTCAGTGAACTCATACATACGTAAATAACATAATACATAAATATATAAAAATAAATAAAAAAATGATTTATTTTCAGTGAACTCAGTCACGTGGTTAGGAAAGGATTCTCAGTAGGTGTTGTCTTCTCATACGAGACGAGAGCTGACTGGTCAG
Organism: Lithobates septentrionalis; assembly: GCA_037952835.1. Taxonomy (NCBI): domain Eukaryota; kingdom Metazoa; phylum Chordata; class Amphibia; order Anura; family Ranidae; genus Lithobates; species Lithobates septentrionalis. The sequence goes on from JBBDGP010002526.1 coordinate 419,655, forward strand.
CAGAAGATTCCTCCGGATTTCAGCGAGAGCAATTTTCTGAGCACATACCTTGTTGCCCTGTGGAATATAATGGGGTAAATGTTAATGTATGTATGACAGAGCCATAGACACTCAAAGAGACAGATAAGCCAATGGATAATCTGCCAGTGACATACATACATACACCATGCATCAGCTGTCTGCTCAGTTTAAAAAAAACAAAACTATTTATTGAACCATCTGCTGTATGTATTCTTACCCCCCTCAACTAAATTTCTGTTTTTATCTTAGAACCCCTCCCATGAGGATCCATGGACAATTGGCATTTTAAAGTGAAGGAGAGGAGTGTGACTTACTTGCTCATCTAGGATCCTTTGTAGGGTGATGAATTGCTGGCTGATTCCCTGTATGAAGAGCTGTTTTTCTGCTCCCTCTGGGATCTGGAAGATAGAAAAACCCCTATATAAAATTTCCCGTCTATGTAGGCCTGGGGGAATGAGCTGGGAGTAGTAAGGTGGACACTTACACAGTCAGACAGCTGCTCTTTCTGGTAGTTGAGGTACCCCTGAAGCTTCTCCCAGGATGGACAGTCATAGCCCAACTTCTCCTTGTATTTCCCACAGAACTGGAGGATTTGGTTGGCGACTTCACGCACAGCGATGGCCGCAGACTCAACCTAGGACAATTCATACATCATAAATACTTTACAATTGAGAAGATGGCATTAGTACTATGTGATGAGGTAATTTCTCATCCAGATAAACCTTTGTTTTATTGGTACAACGCTAGAGATAGAAGTTTTTTTTTCAGTTTTTTTATTGCTATATGTGATCTCATTAACTAAGATTTTGCCTTACTTTTTATCTGTGTTAACAAGCTCAAAACCCAAATTATTTTTGTAGACTTTACTGGTACAAGGAGGACTGACACATAAAAAAAAAGTACAAAATGTTTATTGCAAAATGTTAAAATCACAATTTAAAAACAGTTTGGTGTGAGTTGCACAGATCTGTCTTTAATTCTAGTATTGTAAAATGTATTTAACATGTATATATTTACATGACTATGGATAAATATATTTATATATTTTTTTCTCTTCTCTTGGTACCTTTCCCAGTTGACAGTGTGATTGTCAGACAACTGTATGTATCCTGTTGTACTCTTGTGGTGCCTGTTGCACCTTATACCCTATATCTTGTGTGTAATGTCCTATATGGATTCTTTTTTTATGCTCAATAAATGTATTTTGATTAGAAAAAAAAAACATGTATATATTTATTGTGTATAATTTTTGAGTTCGGCTATTCTTCTTTGCCTCCAAAAAAGCAAGGTCCTGAAGAAGCAAGTAATGTGAAACGCATCGACCTCCTGGGTTATGATATACTGTAAATGAATAGCATATATAGTCATGTGAAACAAACGGGATTCATTTCCGAATTGTTTTGAGTTGAGATTTTAAAACTTTGTAATAAACATTTTGTACTTTTTACGTGTCAGTCCTCCTTGTAGCAGTAAAGTCCACAAAAATAATTTGGGTTTTGAGCTATGTAATTAATAAATGTGATACGCCATTAGCAGCCGGGGATACTGTTCCCCCTAATGCCAAGGATGCACTGTTTACTCCCACTGATGCCAGGACATTTTCTACTCCCACTGGTCACAGTCCAACCCCCCTAAAGTCTGAAGGACAGTAAACTGGCCCTTTGTTTTCGAAAATTTGGAGACCCCTGCCTTACATGATCTTTGGGCAGCACTGATTATACTGTTCTTGCTACTGGGTCTGATAAGCTTTGGAAGTGAATGTCTTCTACACTAGTCCCTCTTTCCAACATGGCGATTCTCTTACCTTAGAGATGTTGTAGAGATGCTTGATATCATCAAGACTGGAATTACTATTGAGACAGATGACTGAAGAATCTTGAGTCTGTAATGCATAGTATGATAGATTTACTCTCACTGATACATTTAATGTCCACAATCCCGTAAAAAAATGTACACCAGGATCAAGAAGAAAAAAGATTAGAAGAGAAGTTCATGACCGAGATGGAGAGAGGAGAGAAATGGCAGGGTGGCATCAACTCCATGACTGGAGTGGACAGACCCAGAGGTGGCATGAACCAACATTTATGGCTTAGCAGAGGGAGGCAAGGGCCCTGATGGGAGAGGGAGGAAGAGAAGAGGTTGAAGGTTTAAGCATTTAGATTTGTGGGGACACTGAAGATAAGATGCCAGGGATGGACAGACAAAAGAACTGTCTGAAACTCACCATCTGGTTGATGTTGTGCAAAATGTGTCTGTTCACGTCTTCTTGGTTTCGATGGAGCCATTTGCAGGATTGGGCAGAGGCAATGAAGCTGAAGCTCACGAAGATGAGAATTGTCCAAGAATATGTGGTGGTCATTGCGGCTGGGGAAGACAACATATATAGATATGGATATTGTACATTATATACCGGATATTCATGTAGCAGAAGATGTAGTGAAGCCGGGAGGATGGTTCTTACCTGTGTCTATTGGACTGCTCTGTAGACTTGATCCTTTTTTTCTTGGGTCTTTGCAGTGTCCTCAGGATTCTGGTCCTGTTTGGTCCTTGCAGTGTTCTGAGCTCCATCTTCTCCGCTGCGCTTTTATACACCAAGAGGGAACTCATTACAAGATATCACAAAAGTGAAGTGTGTGAATCTGAAATCTTCCTGAGCGTTTATTTTCCCTTCCCCAAATTTTTTGTCAAGACGTTCCACATCAGTGAAGACCTCTTGTGGTCTCTTGGCCTTAATGTACGGATACGTACTGAAATCTTTCCACATTAACCAAAAAGAAACTGAAAAGGAAGTCCTACAAAGGCAGTGACAACATGTCTGCATGTAGAGTACGATTCCAGATCTGCGGTATCTGATTTAGACAAGTAGAAGTTTTCACAAACCAAAATTTACAGATGCAGGTGTGACATTACATAGCGAGCTCTTTTATCTTAAAGTGATATTAAAGCTTGATTTTTTTTTTTTTTTTAAATAACAAACATATACTTACTTACTGTACCTTCTCTGTGCAGTGGTTTTGCACACAGCACCCCAGTTTTTCTTCTTTTCAGGGCACCTGCCAGTGCTCCTGGGTCCTCCCCCTCGAGCAATGTCCCCAGAGAATGCCACTTGCCCTGGGGGCACTGCTGCATGCTTGCTCCTGAGCCCCTGCTCTCTGCTCATTGGCTCACTGACTGTGATTGACAGCAGTGGGAGCCAATAGGTGCTCGCTGCTGTCTCTGCCAATGAGGAGGGAGTGCCCCTATACAGCCGAGGCTATTGTGATATCGCTGGATTGGAGGGGCTCAGGTAAAGTTTGGGGGAGGGGGGGGGGGGGGGCGCTGCACATAGAGGGTCTTTTACCTTCATGCACAGAATGCATGAAGTTAAAGAACCTTCAGCCTTTAGAACCACTTTAAATTCCCTGTATTATTTTTGTATTACAACAACAGATCCCCTAATGTACTTTTTCTGCAATTGACATCATTGTTATTTTCTTGTTTTGTTCCCTCCAGAACAGTGTCACTTTAGGGCTGCTTTAAAACAGATGAATTAAGACCACACTGCTTTTTGCAGAGATTGGCGATATAGGTTGTATTTATAGACATTAGATGAAGTGTTGAGTTTATATGAGATATGAGTAGTCTGTGTTTCAAAAGCTGAGTAATCTTATGCAGTGTACACTTGGTCGGACTTTTCGACTGGACTGGTCCGACGGACCGAGTCCGGTGGACAATCCGATTGTGTGTGGGCTTCATCGGACCTTCAGCTGACTTTTCCAGTCGCAAATCTGACGGACTTTAGATTTGGAACATGCTTCAAATCTTTACGTCGTAACTCCGCCGGACCCAGAAATCCGCTCGTCTGTATGCTAGTCCGATGGACAAAAACCGACGCTAGGGCAGCTACTGGCTACTGGCTATCAACTTCCTTATTTTAGTCCGGTGTACGTCATCATGTACCAATCCGTCGGACTTTGGTGGGATCGTGTGTAGGCAAGTCCGGTCGTTAGAAAGTCCGTCGGAAGTCCGTCAAAAGTCCGTTGAAAGTTCATTGGACCAGTCTGGTTGAAAAGTCCGCCCCTGTGTACGCGGCTTTAGAATTCTACCCCTGAACCAGCCACCGGTATGCCGTAATCATCTATGTGGCTTTATCCCAGAAAGTGACCACTGTGCCAAGAACTCCAGAAGGAAGAGTCACACTGCTTGCTGCTTATCAGTTACTATCTATCCAACTACCTTACTGCCGTATTACATTGTATTTTATTTCATTGTAATTTTTAATTATTCTTTAACCCTTCAAATAATAATGTGTTACACTTCAGTCATTTGTCAAGCAGTGATCTCTATCTGCAATAATTTTTTTTAACTGACTATTACTCACAATTCAACCACTAAGGTGACTCTTGCTTACAATTCAAATTTTTAAAAAGGACACTTCCTACAAAATCCACATACAGTGCCTTGAAAATACCCCTTGAAATTTTCCACATTTTGTCATGTTACAACCAAAAACGTAAATGTATTTTATTGGGATTTTATGTGATGGACCAACACAAAGTGGCTCATAATTGTGAAGTGGAAGGAAAATGATAAATTTTTTTTTTCAATTTTTTTTACTAATAAAATAAGTGTGGGGTGCATTTGTATTCAGCCCCCCTGGAGTCATAAGTTTTTAGAACCATCTTTCACTGCAAATACAGCTGCAAGTCTTTTTGGGCATGTCTCTACCAGCTTTGCACATCTAGAGAGGGACATTTTTGCCTATTCTTCGTTGCACAATAGCTCAAGCTCTGTCAGATTGGATGGAGAGCTTCTGTGATCAGCAATTTTCAAGTCTTGCCACAGATTCTCAATTGGATTTAGGTCTGGACTTTGACTGGGCCATTCTAACACATGAATATGCTTTGATCTAAACCAGGCTTTCTCAACCTTTTAACCCTAGAGGAACCCCAAAAATAATTTTTATGTCTCGAGGAACCCTTCCTAAAACCAAATCATCAGGGGTCAATAGGAACAATGCTCCTTATATTGGTGGTCAATAGGAAAAAATGTCCCCCTTAAAGTGGTGTTCAGAATGCCACCCTTTTTTCTGCACTGGCGACTGTCTTCACAGACACCCAATGCCACTACCTTGTTGGAGGCTGCAATTGCCACTTCACAGGAAACCCTTCAGAACATGTTATATAGGAAGGGGATTCCGGGGAGAAAAGTGGGTTCGGTAAAGTCGTTACCGGGGAAGGTCTTTCACCTGTGTTCTCAACGGCGGGGGGGGCGACCCCTTGTGGCTATCTCCTAACAGTCCTCTATGGTGCAACCGCTTATGGGGGAGTTTATGAAACTCTCTGATGGTCCAATGACATGGGAGAAATATGGCATTAAATATTTACACCACATTTGCAGGGATGGCCGTCTGTGTACTTTTGGCCAGTTGCGTGAGCAATTTGGAGTGCTCACGTCTTGGCTCTTCTGATATGCACAACTAAGGCATGCAGCATATACTCAGTTTGGTGGGTCTGAGATTCGGGTACAGAACACTGACCTAGAAAGGGTTCTGATTGACCCAGATACGTCCAAGAGGGTCTCCAGATATTACGGAGCGGTGGGCCCAGGGAAGGTGACCTTAACCTCCAGAGCCAGGGAGAGATGGGAGATGATTGTCCCGGAGTTGTCGGAGGAACTGAGGCAGGAGGTATTGGATACATTCTTGGTGTCTGTTATCTCCTCTACAGATAGAATGATTCAGTATCGATATTTGCACCAACAGTATTATACACCGGCTAGATTACATCGAATGCATAGGAAGGATTCTGCTACTTGCCATAAATGTGGGAAAGAGGAGGGCACTTTTGTACATATGGTGTGGGAGTGTATAAAGGTGAGACCGCTATTGTCTCAGGTCACTGAATTTATATTGGATAAGTTTGCTTTACCAAATATTTGCTCTCCCATGCGTTGTTTGCTTGGGATTTTTGACCAAGAGGAGTTGAATGCCCACACTCATAGGTGTGCGCAGCCTAATGCATTAGGGTGTGCACCCTTAAGCTCAAACACACATGCATATGTATGTATCTACATATATGTGACTCCGGCACATTGATCTCCCTGCTGGCACAGTGAAAGAGAAAAGGATAAACACTTCTCTTATGGCAGAGCCGGTAAGAGGGAGATCTTTCCCATGTTCCTGTTGCTACACAGAACGATAACACTAATGCGCATGGGGGGATTAGGGTGTGCCTTTTAACAATTGTTCCTAAGGATCCTGATGCAGATTTGATGATGTATAAAATGACTTATGAGGCTAGAGGAGCTACCAAGAAGTTTAGGAAGGTTTGGTTCCGGTAGATAGACTCTGAGAATACTTTGGATGAGGAAGGGCCCTAGTCTTTTGCACGAGTGGGTTCTAGAAATAAAAAACATGGCGGATGGATATTGATTGCTCTGCTCCCCTTCCTATGGACAGGCCAGGTATTATCATCTCATGAATGGGCAGAAACACTGAAATGATGACATCCCGGGGGGAAGGGGTGGGAGGGGAGTTTCTTTCTTTCTTTGCTGTTCTGAATTAATATGTTTAAAAAAAAATGCACGTTTATTCCAACATAGGGCAGACTCGATGTTCGGAATGTCATATTCTAGTTTGCACTATGACTGACAATGGTGTTTTAGAGGCCGAAAGAAAAATGTTTGATACGAACGAATGGGCCCATGAACATTAAAGTTTCCCTTTTAAACGTTACAATTACTAAAAGCATATGGAGCAGAACGAACGGAATAAAGACAGAAAGAATAGGAACACAGCACAACTACTTACTTTTTTGCAGCACTCTCCGGATCTTTCGGTACTGCTCTGGCTCTCTTAATTTCAGGTCCGACCACCGCTTCCGGAGCTGATCTTTTGATCTTCGGACCCCGAAATTCCTCTCAAGACTCCTGACCACTTTCGCCATGATCTTGGCCTTTCGGATGTTCGGGTTGGGGTAAGGCCCATACTTCCCGTCATAGTCGGACTTCTTCATGATTTCGACCATCTCCAACATCTCCCCAAAGGACATATTTGTGGCCTTAAAACGTCTCCTTCTGGATCGGGGCGTGTCCGGATCCGGGCTTTCCTCCTCCTCCTCCTCGTTCCTGCAATTATCACGCACCTGCTGTGACTCCGCCATGTGCTCTTCCCCCACTGCGCCGAACGAAAAGGGGCGGGGAATAGAATAGAAAGAACGTCAGGGGCGGGCGGAGTTACACGCATGCGCAGTGTGTATAAAGCGTAACACGCGTGCGTATTACGTACGATCTGTGAGCGGAGGAAGGAGCATTGGACGCGCCGATCGTAAGAACGAAGGTAAGAGACAAACTTGTGCCTATACTGCTTCTACATTGAGGCCTATATTGTAACAAGATTAGGAGAGTTTTGTCTGACATTAGGCTTTGTCTTGTGTTGTGTCTTGCAGTGAACATGGATATGGTACTCAAAGATAATGACTTCATGTCAGTATTCGTAGATATGCTAAGGGAGCTGCCATGTCTGTGGGAGATTAACCACCCCCATTTCAAGAACCAAGCAAAGAGGAAGGCAGCACTGGTGCAATTGTTGGAAATTGTGAAGCAGGTGATCTCCACGGCAGACATCAACTATTTAAATAAATTAATTGGTTGCCTGAGGAGTACATATCTAAGGGAGCGCAAGAAAGTCCTGGATTTGCAGAGATCCGGAGCAGCAGATGACATCTATGTCCCCAGGATGTTGTACTATGACAGGCTGCATTTTCTGGCAGGCCAGACTGAACCCAGGCCATCCCTCTCCAGTCTTCCTTCCACGCTTCCTTCCCCCCTGGCTGAGGCTTCTGACACCCAACCTGGGCCTTCCAGGCCACAACACAAGGAGGAGCCCAGATTGAGCCAGGTATAGCATTCTTCTAAATATTTCTGCTTGTCCAATCAATGATGTTAACTAGATGTTAGTTTGGAGTACTAATTTATGATTGTTATTGATGAAGCAAAAACTAAAACCATGTCCCTTTTTCATACACAGGGAAGTCTCAGCCAGGAGGTGGCCGGGCCGAGCCGGCTGGCTGATATCAAGGTCCCTCCACCCCCCCCCTGAAAAGAGAAAGTGGCAGGAAGAGGAGTGCCCTAGAGGAGGCTACCGGAGGACTCTTTTGGAGGGCTACAGAGGTCCTGGGAGCACGACAGACTGTGGAGGAGGACATTGCTGCCGTCATTGCATATAAAATGCAGAGGATGGAGGAGGGCCAACAAGTAATGTGTGAGGCCCTCATATCGGAGGCTCTGGAGAAAGGTATGAGGGGCCAAATTACACCTCAGACACACCTTCGCGATGGTCCTCCTCCTCCTCCTCCTGCAGGTCCTCCTCCTCGTCCTCCCTCTCCTCCAGGTCCTCCCAGTCCTCCTCCAGGTCCTACTCCTCCTCCTGCCACATCTCCAACTGCACAGCCACAGCCGGGAAGGAAGCGTGTAAGGAAGACCAGAAAGTGAGGACCCTGGATCCAGTCTGGTCGGCCAAAAGATGCAGCCTCTTGTGGTACCACAGCCTGGGGACACTGATGTCATCTGCTGCTATCCGGATCTCTGCGAATCCCAGACCAGACTGCCCTCCCTTACATATGGACTCCTCAGGCCACCAATTTTGATGTTGAAGAATTGATGTCTGCCGTGGGGGTCCCAGGCTTCACTAATTTCTCATGTTGATCCAGTGTTGCCTTCCTCTTTGTTTGGTTCTGAGCCCTTAATAAAGGATTTTTGGTTTGAATTATACTCTCCTATGTGTTTTACTTCAAAAAGGACAGTTTGTTTGTGAGGATTCAGGTACATTTCAAATATACAATGTGAAATGAACAAGGGACACCAACAACAAACAATCTCCTGGAGATTAAATAATAAAAGATATCAATGGTGTTGGGGTAACTTGACACACAAAACACACACAAAAATATTCTGGAGTAAAAATATAAATAATATTGAACAAAGATCAGCCTTTGAAAAAATCAAAACATTACAGAAAAAAAAAGGCTTAAAATAAAAAACAAAAAAACAAAAAAAAAAAAATAAAACTGTCAGATGTGACAACTAATAACAATATATTGAGAGAATACCAATAAAAAAACACAAAGAAAAGTTTGTGAGAAGTGTGTGTGAATATGAGCAGCATATTCATTCTTGTCACATTATAAAGAAGAAGAGAGTGCGCTGTATTAAACTATTTTTAACATTGCAGCGTGACGAAATTGCTGTATCCATTGCGAACGCTAAGTTTACCAGAATGAGCTGTCCCGTCTCGGAATTTCTTCTGAGCATGCGTGGCACTTTGTGCGTCGGAACAGGCCACACACGGTCGGAATTGACGCGATCGGATTTTGTTGTCGGAAAATTTTATCTCCTGCTCTCCAACTTTGTGTGTCGGAAAATCCGATGGAAAATGTCCGATGGCGCCCACACACGGTCGGAATTTCCGACAACACGCTCCGATCGGACATTTTTCATCGGAAAATCCGACCGTGTGTACGGGGCATAAGAGCTGTGAAAATGTGGAATAAACTCCCTCCAGAGGTGGTTCTGGACAGCTCAGTAGATTGCTTTTAAAAAGCCTGGATTCTTTCCTAAATGTACAGAATATAACTGGGTACTAACACTTATAGGTAAAGTTGATCCAGGGAAAATCTGATTGCCTCTCGGGGGATCAGGAAGGATTTTTTTCCCCTGCTGTAACAAATTGAGTCATGCTTTGCTGGGGTATGTGGGTTCAACTGTGGGTATAGGTTTGTGGTTTTTTTTTTTTTTTGAACTGGATGGACTTGTGTCTTTTTTTCAACCTGACTAACTATGTAACTATGTAACTATGTAACTATGTAACTATGTAACTTACTCTGAATGGTGTAAAGTTATTAGTGATGTACCCCAATGTTCAGTTTTGGGACCCTTACTTTTTAATAAATTTATAAAATAATATAGAGTTTGGGATTAAAAGTAACCTTTCACTATTTACAGATGACACCAAGCTATGCAGTGAAATATCGTCCTTACAGGCTGTCTCCAATCTTCAAGCCAACCTCAATGCACTGTTTATTTGGGCAGCTTTGTGGCAAATGAGGTTTAGTGTTGATAAATGTAAAGTTATGCACTTGGGGGGGCTAAGAATATGCTTGCATCATAGGGGAATCAATAGTGGGGAAAGATCTGGGTGTTCTGGTAGATCATAAGTTTAATAATAGCATGCACACCAGCTGCGCTTATTTAGGTAATGAATAAGCGCAGCGTTGCTGTGTGAAACGCATCTACCTGTTTGCCTGTCCTGTGGTGTTATTCATGTTACCGATTTTACAATAAAGACATTCATCACTAACTCCTTTTATCCATATTACACGGCCGGCGAGCCGAGGTTATCACTCCTGGAAGGAGTCCATTCCCCAGCCTACCTGGTTCCATCACTCACCTGGAGCGGCATTTTCTTTTCCTATAACCAGACTATCAAGTAAGACATGCATTGTTGTTTGATTGCCTTTAAAAAATTTGTCCCCACCCTACTCCATAGCTAGGGGATGCTCTTTATATTCAGTCCCACCCTTCTTCTTCATGCGTTAGCCTCTATTCATTACATGTACTGTATTCTGCTGGAGCTAACCTGATGCCATAAGAAGTCCCATTTGCAGTTTGCAAGAAGCCACGTGGGGGACACAGCAAAAAGGTGCCGTGTTCAGATGAGACCAAAGTTGAACTTTTTAGCCTAGAAGTAAAACACTATGTGTGGCGGAAAACTAACAATGCACATCACCCTGAACACACCATCCACACTGTGAAACATGGTGGTGGCAGAATCATGTTGTGGGGATGCTTTTCTTCAGCAGGGACAGGGAAGCTGGTCAGAGTTGATAGGAAGATGGATGGAGCCAAATACAGGGCAATCTTGGAAGAGAACCTGTTAGAGTCTGTAAAAGACTTGAGACCGGGGCGGAGGTTCACCTTCCAGCAGGACAACGACCCTAAACATACAGCCAGAGCTACAATGGAATGGTTCTACAAAGTATTGACCCACTCTTTTCACATATTTATTTATAAAAAATGTTGAGAACCATTTATTATTTTCTTTCCACTTCACAATTATGTGCCACTTTGTGTTGGTCTATCACATAAAACCCCCCAAAAATATACATTTACGTTTTTGGTTGTAACATGACAAAATGTGGAAAATTTCAAGGGGTATGAATACTTTTTTAAGGCACTGTAGTTCTACTTTAAGTATTATTTGTCACCCATTACATAATTACAAGCCAAAATTTACTGAATAAATATTTTTTTTATTACTCTTTTGTCAATTCAATATAAAACTACACTTATGAATAAATATAACAATAAAATACACTCACAATTTTATATAAAATAAATAAATACATAAATTTATAAATAAATATATATTTCTTTTTCAATGTCGAATTTTCAGTGAACTCATACATACGTAAATAACATAATACATAAATATATAAAAATAAATAAAAAAATGATTTATTTTCAGTGAACTCAGTCACGTGGTTAGGAAAGGATTCTCAGTAGGTGTTGTCTTCTCATACGAGACGAGAGCTGACTGGTCAGCAGAAGATTCCTCCGGATTTCAGCGAAAGCAATTTTCTGAGCACATACCTTGTTGCCCTGTGGAATATAATGGGGTAAATGTTAATGTATGTATGACAGAGCCATAGACACTCAAAGAGACAGATAAGCCAATGGATAATCTGCCAGTGACATACATACATACACCATGCATCAGCTGTCTGCTCAGTTTAAAAAAAAACACAATTATTTATTGAACCATCTGCTGTTTTCTTACCCCCCTCAACTAAATTTCTGTTTTTATCTTAGAACCCCTCCCATGAGGATCCATGGACAATTGGCATTTTAAAGTGAAGGAGAGGAGTGTGACTTACTTGCTCATCTAGGATCCTTTGTAGGGTGATGAATTGCTGGCTGATTCCCTGTATGAAGAGCTGGTTCTCTGCTCCCTCTAGGATCTGGAAGATAGAAAACCCCTATATAAAATTTCCCGTCTATGTAGGCCTGGGGGAATGAGCTGGGGGTAGTAACCTGGACACTTACACAGTCAGACAGCTGCTCTTTCTGGTAGTTGAGGTACCCCTGAAGCTTCTCCCAGGATGGACAGTCGTGGCCAAACTTCTCCTTGTATTTCCCACAGAACTGGAGGATTTGGTTGGCGACTTCACGCACAGCGATGGCCGCAGACTCAACCTAGGACAATTCATACATCATAAATACTTTACAATTGAGAAGATGGCATTAGTATTATGTGATGAGGTAATTTCTCATCCAGATAAACCTTTGTTTTATTGGTACAACGCTAGAGATAGAAGTTTTTTTTTCAGTTTTTTTATTGCTATATGTGATCTCATTAACTAAGATTTTGCCTTACTTTTTATCTGTGTTAACAAGCTCAAAACCCAAATTATTTTTGTAGACTTTACTGGTACAAGGAGGACTGACACATAAAAAAAAAGTACAAAATGTTTATTGCAAAATGTTAAAATCACAATTTAAAAACAGTTTGGTGTGAGTTGCACAGATCTGTCTTTAATTCTAGTATTGTAAAATGTATTTAACATGTATATATTTACATGACTATGGATAAATATATTTATATATTTTTTTCTCTTCTCTTGGTACCTTTCCCAGTTGACAGTGTGATTGTCAGACAACTGTATGTATCCTGTTGTACTCTTGTGGTGCCTGTTGCACCTTATACCCTATATCTTGTGTGTAATGTCCTATATGGATTCTTTTTTTATGCTCAATAAATGTATTTTGATTAGAAAAAAAAACATGTATATATTTATTGTGTATAATTCTTCAGTTCGGCTATTCTTCTTTGCCTCAAAAAAAGCAAGGTCCTGAAGAAGCAAGTAATGTGAAACGCATCGACCTCCTGGGTTATGATATACTGTAAATGAATAGCATATATAGTCATGTGAAACAAACGGGATTCATTTCCGAATTGTTTTAAATTGAGATTTTAAAACTTTGTAATAAACATTTTGTACTTTTTACGTGTCAGTCCTCCTTGTAGCAGTAAAGTCCACAAAAATAATTTGGGTTTTGAGCTATGTAATTAATAAATGTGATACGCCATTAGCAGCCGGGGATACTGTTCCCCCTAATGCCAAGGATGCACTGTTTACTCCCACTGATGCCAGGACATTTTCTACTCCCACTGGTCACAGTCCAACCCCCCTAAAGTCTGAAGGACAGTAAACTGGCCCTTTGTTTTCGAAAATTTGGAGACCCCTGCCTTACATGATCTTTGGGCAGCACTGATTATACTGTTCTTGCTACTGGGTCTGATAAGCTTTGGAAGTGAATGTCTTCTACACTAGTCCCTCTTTCCAACATGGCGATTCTCTTACCTTAGAGATGTTGTAGAGATGCTTGATATCATCAAGACTGGAATTACTATTGAGACAGATGACTGAAGAATCTTGAATCTGTAATGCATAGTATGATAGATACTCTCACTGATAGATTTAATGTCCACAACCCCGTAAAAAAATGTACACCAGGATCAAGAAGAAAAAAGATTAGAAGAGAAGTTCATGACCGAGATGGAGAGAGGAGAGAAATGGCAGGGTGGCATCACCTCCATGACTGGAGTGGACAGACCCAGAGGTGGCATGAACCACCATTTATGGCTTAGCAGAGGGAGGCAAGGGCCCTGATGGGAGAGGGAGGAAGAGAAGAGGTTGAGGGTTTAAGCATTTAGATTTGTGGGGACACTGAAAATGAGATGCCAGGGATGGACAGAGAACAGAACTGTCTGAAACTCACCATCTGGTTGAAGTTGTGCAAAATGTGTCTGTTCACGTCTTCTTGGTTTCGATGGAGCCATTTGCAGGATTGGGCAGAGGCAATGAAGCTGAGGCTCACGAAGATGAGAATTGTCCAAGAATATGTGGTGGTCATTGCGGCTGGGGAAGACAACATATATAGATATGGATATTGTACATTATATACCGGATATTCATGTAGCAGAAGATGTAGTGAAGCCGGGAGGATGGTTCTTACCTGTGTCTATAGGGCTGCGCTGTAGACTTGGTCCTTTTTTTCTTGGGTCTTTGCAGTGTCCTCAGGATTCTGGTCCTGTTTGGTCCTTGCAGTGTTCTGAGCTCCATCTTCTCCGCTGCGCTTTTATACACCGAGAGGGAACTCATTACAAGATATCACAAAAGTGAATTGTGTGAATCTGAAATCTTCCTGAGCGTTTATTTTCCCTTCCCCAAATTTTTTGTCAAGACGTTCCACATCAGTGAAGACCTCTTGTGGTCTCTTGGCCTTAATGTACGGATACGTACTGAAATCTTTCCACATTAACCACAAAGAAACTGAAAAGGAAGTCCTACAAAGGCAGTGACAACATGTCTGCATGTAGAGTACGATTCCTGATCTGCTGTATCTGATTTAGACAAGAAGAAGTTTTCACAAACCACAATTTGCAGATGCAGGTGTGACATTACATGGCAAGCTATTTTATCTTAAAGTGATATTAAAGCTTGATTTTTTTTTTTTTAAATAACAAACATGTTATACTTACTGTACCTGTTCTGTGCAGTGGTTTTGCACACAGCACCCCATATTTTCTTCTTTTCAGGGCACCTGCCAGTGCTCCTGGGTCCTCCCCCTCGAACAATGCCCCCAGAGAATGCCACTTGCCCTGGGGGCACTGCTGCATGCTCGCTCCTGAGCCCCTGCTCTCTGCTCATTGGCTCACTGACTGTGATTGACAGCAGTGGGAGCCAATAGGTGCTCGCTTCTGTCTCTGCCAATGAGGAGGGAGTGCCCCTATACAGCCGAGAATATTGTGATATCGCTGGATTGGAGGGGGCTCCGGTAAAGTTTGGGGGAGGGGGGGGGGGGCGCTGCACATAGAAGGTCTTTTACCTTCATGCATAGAATGCATGAAGTTAAAGAACCTTCAGCCTTTAGAACCATTTTAAATT
Source organism: Lithobates septentrionalis (assembly GCA_037952835.1). NCBI lineage: Eukaryota > Metazoa > Chordata > Amphibia > Anura > Ranidae > Lithobates > Lithobates septentrionalis. The sequence continues at coordinate 434,663 of JBBDGP010002526.1, forward strand.
TCCTTTATTATTTTTGTATTACAACAACAGATCCCCTAATGTACTTTTTCTGCAATTGACATCATTGTTATTTTCTTGTTTTGTTCCCTCCAGAACAGTGTCACTTTAGGGCTGCTTTAAAACATATGAATTAAGACCACACTCCTTTTTGCAGAGATCGGCGATATAGGTTGTATTTATAGACATTAGATGAAGTGTTGAGTTTATATGAGATATGAGTAGTCTGTGTTTCAAAAGCTGAGTAATCTTATGCAGTTTACACTTGGTCGGACTTTTCGACCGGACTGGTCCGATGGACCGAGTCCAGCGGACAATCCGATCGTGTGTGGGCTTCACCGGACCTTCAGCGGACTTTTCCAGTCGCAAATCTGACGGACTTTAGATTTGGAACATGCTTCAAATCTTTACGTCGTAACTCCGCCGGACCCAGAAATCCGCTCGTCTGTATGCTAGTCCGACGGACAGAAAGCGACGCTAGGGCAGCTATTGGCTACTGGCTATCAACTTCCTTATTTTAGTCCGGTGTACGTCATCACGTACGAATCCGTCGGACTTTGGTGGGATCGTGTGTAGGCAAGTCCGGTCGTTAAAAAGTCAGTCGGAAGTCCGTCAAAAGTCCGTTGAAAGTTCATCAGACCAGTCTGACTGAAAAGTCCGCCCCTGTGTACGCGGCTTTAGAATTCTACCCCTGAACCAGCCACTGGTATGCCGTAATTATCTATGTGGCTTTAAGTGACCACTGTACCAAGGACTCCAGAAGGAAGAGTCACACTGCTTGCTGCTTATCAGTTACATTCATCAAATAGTGAGCAGCTAGACCACAAAACAACTAATGAATGTATTTTTTTTCCCCGTGAATCAACTTGGATTGGATAAAAAACTTTAATCCAATATTGCCTTTTTTGAAAAATAAACTGCAAACGCAGTAGTTGACTGCAGTGAATTGCATGCCATAAACATTAGTGATTTGACCCCATTATCATCATACATTTTATTCTGCTGGATTGTTTTGGGACGCTTTATAGAGAATACCAACTGATCATCAGTAGATCTTCTACATGAGACACATGGGGTAACGTCTGATCAGCGGCGGCCCATCCATTAGGGGCGTCCGGGTGCCACTCCCTCTCTCAAGGCCACCCCCTATATCAGTGATGGTGAACCTTGGCACCCCAGATGTTTTGGAACTACATTTCCCATGATGTTCAACTACACTGCAGAGTGCATGAGCATCATGGGAAATGTAGTTCCAAAACATCTGGGGTTCCAAGGTTCACCATCACATCACTGCCCTATATGCATAATGGATAGATTCATACATAGCATGAATCAGGGCACCGGGCGCATGAATTACAGCGGCTAGGTATTTTTTTTTTTAGAGCCAGAGGCTCTAATAGGCTTCAAAATAGGGTGGGCTCAGGTTGCAGAGTCCACCCAGGTGTCTTACAACCATGAATGAACATTCGCTGTTGAAACGCTGATCCTCAATCCGGCCAACCAGGAGTGGGTGTGAGACCCGTTTTCCGATTGGCCAAAAAGAGAAGACTCCCGATTGGCTGCCGAGGGTGAGGGAGGAAACAGAAGCCGTCACCGCCGTTGCCGTGATGACCCATGGAGAGCAGGAGAACGGGAGGCCGCCATCACCGAACAGGGGAAGCCGCCGATGCTGGGGTAAGGGCTACCGACCAGGGGGGTGGCACACTGTTTGCCACCCCCCCAGAAAAAATTTCCACCGCTCGCCACTGCACCTGATTGGCTGCAATCAGCCACTGAGGGGGGGGGGGGGGCATGGGATTGCTTATAAAAATAATACAAAATAAGAAACGTTTACAGCTTGTAAAGTGTGCCCCCCCTCAGCCGCTTATGATGTGCAAGCTTAGAGGATCCTACACCCAGCAGTCACTTGCTTGTCAAAATCAGTGCCACTATCACTACTCCTGTCAGCCTTGCAAAAGAAAAGGTGTGCCCAGTAAACCATTGTGCCCAGGGCAGCTGGCCCTCCCGCCCACCCCTTGTCCCAGCCCTGCATACTTTGCTTCACAGCCATGGAAAAAAAAATAATACCCTACATTGCTTTAAGCGTGCAGTGCTGCCACCAAATGTGACCCATTCATGTAAATGGGGCTGTGCTGCAACCTGGAGCCAACAATTGGCTTGCACTGCGGCATAATATTTATCCCCGTTCATTCAGAGGGTGGAAGTATCGCCTCCTGTGTGCCTGGCAGTTACTGCTCTAACGCCCTTTTTAGCTATCTCTAAGGGTAGCATTCTTCCTATAGACCACCAGTATAAGGTGCATTGTTCCTATTGATCCCTAATGAATTGGTTTTAGTAACGGTTCCTCGAGACCTGAAAATTATTTTTGGGGTTCCTCCAGGGGCGGATCCAGAGCCTAATCTCGGGAGGGGCACTGGCAGAATATACTTTTTTTTGCGGACAATTTATCGGGGAAATGGCTGTTGTTGGTGCTTTAATCATCCCGGCACCATGGTTGTTATGGTGTCAGGATGATGGAAGCACATTATTTCTATTAATACATTGTAATATAAAATGAAATCATTCAACTCACCATAATGCAGAATCAGTGGGAACCCCGAGCGTGTCACTTGCCACCGTCGCCTGCCACATTTTGTGGATTGTCACTTGCCTGCCACCAGATGCAGATTGACACCTGCCACATGTTGCGGATTGTCACTTGCTATGTCAGCTGCTACTAGATGCGGATTGTCACTTGCCACACCTTGCCACACCTTGTGAATTGTCACTTGCCACGTCACCTGCTACTAGATGCGGATTGTCACGTGCCACGTCATCTGCCACTAGATGCGGATTGTCTTTTGCCACGTCATCTGCCACTAGATGCGGATTGTCACGTGCCACGTCATCTGCCACTAGATGCGGATTGTCACTTGCCACGTCATCTGCCACTAGATGCGGATTGTCACGTGCCACGTCATCTGCCACTAGATGCGGATTGTCACTTGCCACGTCATCTGCCACTAGATGCGGATTGTCACGTGCCACGTCATCTGCCACTAGAAGTGGATTGTCACTTGCCACGTCATCTGCCACTAGATGCGGATTGTCACTTGCCACGTCATCTGCCACGTCACTTGCCACTAGATGCGGATTGTCACTTGCCACGTCATCTGCCACCAAATGTGGGTTGTCACGTGCCAGGTAAGGTGGTGTTCTGCTTGTCTCTTGTTTCTTTGTCCCAGAGACAGGCAGCAGAGAGATAATGTAATCTCCCTGCTGCCCATGCTACCTTCACAGTGAGGGCGGAAGTTACTGCAGAGATGTGGGGGCGGTGAGAGATGATGTCATCTCTCTGCTTCCCTGCCCGTTGATTGGCCGCCGCCCCCACGTAACAGGGGCGGCGGAAGAACGGAAGTCTCAGACAGTCTGCCTATTACTCCCTCCAGTCTCCAGCCTCCAGCATGATGAGCATCTAGTGTCGTGTCCAGGGCGGCTGTCATACTGTCACGTCGGTTGGCTCTGAGTCTGAGACTCGAGTCCGACCTCTGACGTGACGGTGACTCACTCACTCACTGTGACTGACCTGACGTCACTCGTTGCTAACGCCAGGGCAGCCTGGCGTCTAGCAACGAGTACAGGGAAGAGGCTCCACCCACCTCCTCCTGGTATTCCTTCCTTCAGTGTGAGTGACCGCCGCCGCCCGTACCACACACATAGACGCGAGTCTCTCTCTGCGCCGCTGATGGGCACATGTGAGAGAGAGACTCGGGCCGGCAGCGGAGCGGCAGGAGACAATGACATTTCATCAGAGTGTGCTATTATTTCGGGGGGGCAATTGCCCTGTTGCCCCCCCCCTTGGATCCGCCCCTGGGTTCCTCTAGGGTTAAAAGGTTGAGCAAGCCTGCCCTAGAGGATTAAACACTGTCACATGTGTTTTCATTAAGCCTTAAGGTAAGGGCACATCCGGTGAAGGGTCGCACAAGGAGTGATTTGTCGCATGTACAGAGGTGGATCAAAGTGAAGAGTTTTGATCTATAGCTTCTCACCTTTATTCATGCACTTTGGACTATTTTTGTTCATCTTCACTATAGATTGGACTATCCGTTATTTATTTACTGTTTGTAAGAACATTGTTTCATCATCGCATTGATTACTTATATCCATAACACTTGAATTATTTATTTGCTGTTTATGATTGGGAATTCATGTGGAGTTTGAGCACTTGTACTTTATGGAGGATCAGCTCAGGAGATTGTATTGAGCACTGTACACTACTGACCATCAATAATAGGAGGTAGAGCTTCGCAATTGATTTGTTATTGCGATTTTTTTCCCCCGTTGCGATCTTGTCAAAGTATTTGCCGATTCTTTCTATGCAGAGAATTCTCTCTGCTCTGCTAAAGCCGACAGCCGCCGTCAAAAGAAAGGATAAAAAAAAAAAAAAACGGGCAGTCTGCCAAGAATCACAACATTCTTTAGCAGTGGAACTTAGGTATAAACATTGTAACGATTTGTTCTTTAGATCAAAGGAATACACTTTGGTTTGTAAATGAGGGAAGTTGAACCACTTAAACACTAAACCTTTTTCTGACATTTGTTGGTTTCAAGTTAAAATCATTTTTTTTTGCTAGAAAATTACTTAGAACCCCCAAACATTATATATATATATATATATATATTTTTGTAGAGACCCTAGAGAATAAAATGCTGGTTGTTACAATATTTTATGTCACACTGTATTTGCGCAGCAGTCGTTCAAATGCAATTATTTGGCAAAAAATGACACTTTAATGAATTAAAAAAAAACTAACCAGTAAAGTTAGCCCAATTTTTTTTGAATAATGTGAAAGATTTTACACCACGAGAATGGTGATCTTTTCATTCTAAGCAAAAAAATTGTGACTCTCATTTTGCCCAGAATCGTGCAGCTCTAATAGGAGGGTCACATATCACATTTATCGTTTATTCATGTTCACGTAGCGCTGCACTCATTTGGTATTCGTTTTTGCATTATCACATAAATAGGAAGTGTGGGGAGTGCTGGAAGCTTTTTATATAATTTTTCATTTTATTTTGATGGTTTAGCATAGCAGCTCACACGGTTTTAACACACATTTTACTACAGGAAGGGGGTTTTCTTCTTTCTTTCTATTCAGTTGATTCACTTTCACTTTCATATTCATTTTCCAATTGCAGATTACATCAGCGTTTTCAGCTTCATCACGTTTCCTCCACCCTCCCCCGTCTCATCATCTCTCCGCATCACTGATGGTGATGTCACATTCCGGCCCCCGGGATGAAGTCCTCTACCGCCACCCAAGGCTAGCATGCCAAAGTGCACCCCCTGAGCTCTTCAATTAATTGCTACAAAAATCTTTTTTTTTTTTTCAATTCAGTACTTTTTTTTATTCTTTTCATAGCAGTACAAGTTATACATTTATTTATACATACATTTTATTCCAGATACAAAAATCTAACACAAGTTTATATATACATTTATACACAAAGTGCTAAGGGAAGGGAATCAATGAGTTAAAACTAATTAGGAATATTTGAACTACAAATTTTAGGATTAAAAAATAAATCAGGGTTCACTGGAAATTTATAAAAATAAACGTGCAGCGCTAACCAAAAAAAGGAAAAGTGAAAATAGAAATAAAACAATAATGAAAGGTGACTAAAGTGAGGTTACTCAACACAATAATGCCTGTATTTTTGGTATACCAAAAATGTCCACAGTGAATCGCTAAGTTCAAGAATGTCCAGAGGCAAAAGTTGACCTCAACATATTAAAGCCAAAAAAAAAACGCAATTAATAGGTGTACATGGAAGGAGTCTTCTCAGACAAGGAAGGTGCTTGGAAATGAGGTGTTGACTGAAGACTGGATATCACAGCAATCAGAGGTAAAACGCTATAAACTTGTAGAGTTAAATACTCTTACTGGATCATGTGGGACGTATCTGCCATACAGCAGTACATCTATCAGAGCTTGTGGGAATGATCTCCCATGTATTCTCCCCGGAGGTTCTCCCTATGGTCACGATCTCCAATGGGTGAAGTTAGCCTGAGTCACGGTCACCGATAGCCAGGACAAACGCCGGTGGGGGTTGTCAGCTCGCTCACACACTCTCCCGTTCTCGGCAGGTTCAAGGGGTCAGGAACACCCCATCATGGAAGTATTCATGGAGGAAAGAGGAAAAAAGGGGCTCCACATGGCGTAGGTCAAAAATTTCAAAGGGATTTATTAAATAAAAACCTTACAAATAAAAGTGATCACTGAATAAAAGACAATGGCAATGTGGGAAGCTCAAACGCCCTACGCGTTTCGACTGAAAAGCCTTCAACTGGGGCATGAAACAGCAACCCCACATTGCCCATATATATAAACTGTAAAACCCCATGACAGATAATTGGGTCCGCCCCCCGTCATGGCGGGACCGGAAGTGGAGGGTTTAATGTTATAAACACTAAAGACTGGCTTAAAATGTAATTGTTCCCATATAAACTAGTACACACACAAGGCCCAGGATATACCATAGTTTGGGGGTTACATCGAAGGGATTACAATGAGGGGGGGTCGTAAATATCAAATAACTAACTCGGCTTGCGTTCCAAGCCTCACGTTCATAGCGGGACTTGCGTTCCATGTGTCTTGAACACGTGACCGGGGAGAGAAACAGCCGACGAGCACTGCGCCGCTGCATTTTCCCGCGGTCATCACGTGGAGCGTGCGTGCCAAGCCTCGGAAGTGCGTGTGGGAGAGAAACCAGCCCACAACCAATGCGCCGCTGGCATCTCTCTCAAGGAGCATGCGCTCCAAGCCTCTGAGTGGACTGCCGCTCAAAGCCCGACTGATCAACGATCAGGGCCGGCCGGACCAATCACAGATGCACTAGATGGCTGACCACTCCCCCTCCTGTCATTACTACGCTACCTATACAATACACACTACCATGGCAACGGCCAATGCCGGTGCCAAGATAACGTAACTGCATGGGGAAAGTTCTATTAAAGCCACTTAATCATAACCAAGGAGGTGACCAGACAAAAGGGCCCAATAAGAGTCCACATTTAGGTTAGACCCCGCTTGGTAGGTGGATGTAAGGGAGGGGGGGAGAAAAGGGAATTACCTACAATACAACCTGCATTAGACAGATAAACTCTCCCACCACTATACCTGAGCTAATCCCTATGGCTCAGACACAGTGATACACGCTCAGGCCCCCACAATGGGGACCCAGCAATATCACTTGTCAAAATGTCCCAAAAGCCCAAGGTTAAAAGGGTTGTGTTATAATTAACACAATGTAACCTACTTTAATCGATGGGTGGCAATCCTTCCCTAGAATCAGGCAAACTGAATACTATAGACATCAACTTAACCGACATATCAAGTCGATCACTTAGACAAACTCAGGTGGAATGTCCTAGAGGGAGAGAAATTAAAAATACGGGAATGTCAGACCTAGGAATATTTTTAATGGCACCCCATAATACCTTGCACTGAAACAAGATGTCCTAATCTATTATGGTAGACCTCTGCCCTGTCCAACGTAAATCAACCCGGACTGAGGTAAAGTATCAAAACTTAATATAATATAACTTGACATAATGGAACAGAGCCCAAAAATATTCAGAAAACTCCAAAAGGAGAAAGGGAGAGGACAGACACATGGAGTATGAATATAACCAAAATACTAGACACTCATAGCAACATCCCAAAAGCAACACAAGGTGAGGAGTATGTCGCGGCTCGAGAACCCAAAATACCCCTCACGCACGGTTAATGAAACTATTGATGTCCCACTCGACATTCATACCGTGCGGCGAGAAGCACCTGAGCTCATAAATCCAATAAGTTTCGAGCCGCGACACACCCCTCAGACGAGACTCACCCCTCCAATGAGGAACGAATTGGTCTATAATGACAAAGGAGGTACCTGTAGGGTCCCTATTGTGACTTTCTAGGTAATGACGGGGAACGGTGTGCTTAATACAGCCCTTCTTAATTTTAGCAATATGTTCATTGACCCTAGTCGAGAAAGTTCTGGTAGTGCGCCCGACATATTGTCTACCACATGGACATGTGATAAGATAGACAACATATCGGGTAGCACATGTGGTGAAATGTTTCATACTGTACTCTCTGGATGTAACCGTAGACTGGAAAGTCGTTGTTTTACGTCTCCCACTTGTATTGTGTAAACACACGTTACACTTTCTACACGGGAAGTATCCTTTACAGTCTTGAAAGAAAGAGACAGTCTGGGGGGGGTCTATAACATTGGGGGCAATTTCCCCCTGGATCGAACGTGCACCCCGAAAGATAATACTAGCCCGGTCCGGTAAAACAGGACCTAGAATTCGGTAGTTTTTCAGAACCTTCCAGTGCCTCTCCAAAATCTTTTTGACCTCTTTATGTTGAGTGGAAAATACAGTAAAGAACGACCATTTATATGGGTTATCGCCCTGTGTTTTGGGGCGGTCACTCAAAAGATTTTTAGCGCTGTTTTACCGCGGTATTCGGCCGCTAGCAGTGCGGTTTTAACCCCCCGCTGGCGGCCGAAAAAGGGTTAAAACTACTCGTACAGCGCGGCTATAGCTGCGGTATTGCCACGGTATAGCCGCGCTGTCCCATTGATTTCAATGGGCAGGAGCGGTTTAGGAGCGGTGAATACACTGCTACTTCACCGCTCCAAAGATGCGGCTTGCAGGAGATTTTTTCTTCTCCTGCCAGCTCACCGCTTCAGTGTGAAAGCCCTCGGGCTTTCACACTGAACAAACAGCGGAGGCTGTTTAGGGGCGGTTTGCAGGTGGTATTTTTAGCGCAATAACGCCTGCAAACCGCCCCAGTGTGAAAGGGGTCTAACGAAGGGACTAGAAAAAGGAAGTTCAATAGCCAGTAGCCAATAGCTTCCGTCTCGTACTTGCTTCAGAGCATGCGTCGTTTTTGGTCCGTCGGAACAGCATACAGACGATCGGTTTTCCCGATAGGAATTGGTTCCGTCGGAAATATTTAGAACATGTTCCATTTCTAGGTCCGTCAGAATTTTCGAAAAAAAAAAAAAGTCTGATGAGGCCCACACACGATCGGAATAGACGATGAAAAGCTTCCGTCTGACCTTTTCGGTCGCACATTCCGCTCGTGTGTACGCGGCTATTGGTGTTAAAATCTGTTTCTGAAACAAATATTTTTTTTTTTTTAGGGTTTAGGGAACCTCTGGCAGAAAACGCAGCATAAAAAAATGCTCATAGTAGCTCATATTTCACAAGAGTTTAGAAGAGTTTACAGGCATTTGCTTTTGAAGCGTTTTTTTTTCCCAAAAAAATTTCCACTCTGCTCATTTTTCAATGTACACTAACTCCGCGTTTATGAGCGTTTAGTGTTTTTTCTGCCTGAAAACTCCCGCCACACTCTTTTCTTGTTCATACTGTCCACTCCAGGGGCGTACGGGCGCCGCCCCCTCTATCCACGCCACCCCCTATATCAGGGACATGCAATTAGCGGACCTCCAGCTGTTGCAGAACTACAAGTCCCATGAGGCATAGCAAGACTCTGACAGCCACAAGCATGACACCCAGAGGCATGATGGGACTTGTAGTTTTGCAACAGCTGGAGGTCCACTAATTGCATATCCCTGCCCTATATGATTAATAGATAGATTCATGCATAGCATTTATCTATCCACGGCCCCACACCCTATTCATTTTGCCCCGGGCCCATTTTAGGACACCGGGCACCTGAATTAAAGCGGCAGGGCTGTTTTTTTTTTTTTGAAGCACCTGATTAGAGCCATAGGCTCTAATAGGCCTCACAATAAGGTGGACTCATAGTTACATAGTTAGTCAGGCTGAAAAAAGACACAAGTCCATCTAGTTCAACCATAAAATAAATAAATAAATAAAATAAAAAATATCATACAATCCCCCCGAACCCCCCTCCCCACCCAGATGTGTTAAAAAAAGCAAATGAATATTCGCTTTTCTAACACTGAATCGCCTCTCCGCCAATCAGGAAACGCGGGTCTAATACCCGTTTCCCTGATTGGCTAAAAGGTCAGGCGATCCTATTGGACGCCTAGGAGGAGGAGGGGGATGCACGGCGGAAGCCGCCGTGATCCACACCACAGGAGGAGGAGGAAAGCTGCTGGACACGCAGCCCGCTTCCTAGATGTGTGGGGCTTTGATGTCTCGACTGTCCTCCTGGGGGGGGTTGCCGCCACCGCCGGCCGACCATCCATGGGGGGGTGGCTGTTTGACGCCCCCCCCAAAAGAAAGAAACACCTGCCACTGGTCCACTGTTACTCCCACCTCAATCCTCCTCTGGACAAACAGTCCCCAGTAATACCCTCCACACCTCCTCCAGCTTATACTACCCACTATCATACTCCTCACACTCCTTTCCTACACATATTGCCTGCAGTCATACCCTCTGCACTCCACTCCAACTTCTACTGATGGCCGTCATACCCTCTACACGCCTGTCCTGCACATACTGCCCACTTTCATACCATCTATGCCTTTTTCCTGCCTATACTGTCCACTGTCTTACCCTCTATACTCCTTTCCTCAACATACTAGCCCCTGTAATACCCTCCACACTCCTCTCCTGCGCATATTGCTCACTGTCATACTCTCTGCATTTATCTACTCTGCGTACTGCCCACCAGGGGCGGCCTGTCCAATAAGGGTGCACAGGCGCCGCCTCCCCATCCATGCGTCCGGCGTCCTGCAAGGGGCAGAATTACAGTGGCTTTTTTTTTATTAAAGCACCTGATTACAACCACAGGCTATAATAGGCTTCAAAATAGGGTGGGCTCCGGACACGTAGCATTGCGACAGGAGCCCACCCAGGTGTGTTGCAATAGCGAATGAATATTCGCTGTTGTAACACTGATCCTCAATCCGGCCAAGAAGCGGGTCTGAAACCCATCACCGGATTGGCTGAAAGAACAGGCAATCCTATTGGACGCCTAGGAGGAGGGGAGGAGATGCACGGCGGATGCGAGAAGGAAGAGAAGACACAGGAGCCCGATGCCCGCCGAAGCCTGTCGCTGCCTGATGCCTGCCGCTGCCGAATGCCCGCCGCTGCCCACCGCTACCCAATGCCCGCCACCTAGATGGGGTAAGTGCCGGAGAACCGACAGGCAGACAGCGAACAGGGGGGGCGGTTGTTGTTTAGAAAAGAAACACCAGCCGCCACTGCTGCCCACTGTCATACCCACTACACTCCTGTCTTGCACATACTACCCACTGTTATTCCCTCTTCAATGCTCCTCTGGACTTGTTCCCCACTGTAATACCATCCACACTCCTCCCCTGCACATACAGACTACAGTCATAACCACCATACATACGGCCCACCATTATACCCTCCAGACTTTTTCCAGCCTATACTACCAAATATCATAGCCCTCACACTCTTTTCGTTCACATATTGCCTGCACTGCACTCCAACACATACTGATTTTTGTCATACCCCCTGCATGCCTCTCCTGCACATACTGCCCACTGGTATACTATCCACACCCCTTTTCTGCACACACTATAATAGCCCCCACTCCTGAACACATTGACTGCTGTCATACTTTCTGCACACATGTCCTGCATATACTACCCACTGTCATAACCTCTGCACTCTTCTGCACATACTGCCCACTGTTATACCTTCTGCATTCTTCTGCACATACTGCCCACTGTTATACCTTCTGCATTCTTTTCCTGCACATATTGCCCACTGTCATACCCTTTGCATTCTTCTGCATTCACTGCCCACTGTCATACTCTTTGCATTCTTCTGCATATACTGCCCAATATCATACCCTCTGCAATTCTTCTGCACATACTGCCCACTATTATACCTTCTGCATTCTTTTCCTGCACATATTGCCCACTGTCATACCCTTTGCATTCTTCTGCATATACTTCCCACTGTCATACCCTCTGCATTCTTCCGCACATACTGCCCACTGTTATGCCCTGTACACACGGTCAGACATTGATCGGACATTCCGACAACAAAATCCATGGATTTTTTCCGACGGATGTTGGCTCGAACCTGTCTTTCATACACATGGTCACACAAAGTTGTCGGAAAATCCGATCGTTCTGAACGTGGTGACTTAAAACACGTACGTCGGGACTATAAACGGGGCAGTAGCCAATAGCTTTCGTTTCTTAATTTATTCTGAGCAGGCGTGGCACTTTGTGTGTCGGATTTGTGTACACACGATCGGAATTTCCGACAACTGATTTTGTTGTCGGAAAATTTTATAGCCTGCTCTCAAACTTTGTGTGTCGGAAATTCCTATGGAAAATGTGTGATGGAGCCTACACACGGTCGGAATTTCCGACAACAAGGTCCTATCACACATTTTCCATCGGAAAATCCTATCGTGTGTACAGGGCATTATATCTTCAGCATTCTTTTCCTGCACATATTGCCCACTGTGATACCAACCACACCCTTCTCCTGTAAATATTGTCTACTACAGTACCCCCCACGCTCTAACACATACTGCCCACTGTAATACTTTATGCACTCCTTTCCTCAACATACTATCCATTTTCATACCCTCTTCACGCCTCCTCCACATACTGCCCATTGTCATACCCTCTCCATTCCTTTCCTATACAATTTGTACTCATTTCTACTTGTTACTGACATGAACTGTATATATACTGTACAACGATCAGCCATATTTGTATGCCCACCCACCTAATATTGGGTAGGTCCCCCTTTTGCTTCCAATACAGCCCTGGTTGTTGCTTAGATTGTGCCCATAAGTGCACAATCTATGAAAAGCACAGACACATTTTGGGGGTGGTCCTCTCTAGGCATTAAGGTGTTCTTGTCTACCCTCCATATATGCATATACCTTCTTCCCCCTTTACAGTCAGCTTTGGGGCAGCAGACGGACAGGAGTGCAGGATTTAATTGCTTGTCTGTAAGTTTCCTCTATCCATACTTGCATCCAGCCGTGATGTAAACCCAGTATGCCTGGATCTTTTGATTGGATATCTTATCTGATTATTTTGTTGATCGAAGATCATCCAGCTGTCATCCACATCAACCATCTAAATGAACTGCTTGATCTCCACAACCCCAACCTCCTTCTTCCCCATTTTACAGTCATCATACCCATGTAATGTGAACAGCAGTGGAGAGACTGACCCTTGAAGACCTATTCATCAATCAGCCATAACATTATGACCACCCACCATGGCCCATTGAGCCATGGACACCACTAGACCTCTGAAGGTATGCTGTGTTATCTGGAACAAAGCTGTCACTAGCAGATCCTTTAAAGTGGAGGGCCACCCTAAAATAAAAAATAGCATGAAAAATCGTAAAAAAATTAAAAAAAAAACATTTGAAAAAAAAAAAAAAAGTAAAACTTACCTGAACCCTGGTTGCTAGGCAGTCTTCCTAATCTGCCTCTTCCTATTCCGCGGCGTGTCCTGCTTCTCGGTGAGCGGCCCCGTTGCCTTCTGGGAACCGTGTGTGTTCCCAGAAAACCACGGGGCCATTCACAGAGCGCCGCGCTGCTCACGCGTGCGCAGTAGGAAACTGGCAGTGAAGCCGCAAGGCTCCACTGCCTTTTTCCCTTAGTTAGGATGGCAGTGCCGAGAGCCGAGGGACGGGTCGGCCTCGGGCGGCCGACATCGCGGGCACCCAGGACAGGTAAGTCTACTTATTTAAAGTCAGCAGCTACAGTGTTTGTAGCTGCTGACTTTTAAAAAAAAAATTTCCTGCCGGAATCCCGCTTTAAGTATTGTAAGTTGTGAGGGGGGGGGGGGGGGCCCTCCATGGATTAGACTATTTTTTACAGCACATCCCACAGATGCTTGATGGACTGAGATCTGGAGAATTTAGAGGCCAAGTCAAAACCTCAATTACATTGTTGCGTTCCTCAAACCATTCTTGAACCATTTTTGCAGTGTGGCAAGGCACATTATCCTGCTGTATGAGGTCACCTCCATCAAGGAATATTGTTTCCATGAAGGCGTGTACTTGGTCAATAACAATGTTTAGGTAGGTTGTACGTGTCAAAGTATCATCCACATGAATGGCAGGACGTAAGGTTTCCCAGCAGAACTTTCCCAAAAGCATCACACTGCCTCCAGCGGTAAGCGGGCTGAAGCAGTCAGTGGGTGCTGTTCAGGCTGTGAGGGTTGGGGTAAAGTTTTGCCCGCTCTCCTGATAGTTTTGGCGGGTTATCCTGTATGGGTCCAGCCCACTTGCCCTGTGCGACATAAATTGGGACAGTGGTCCGGTTCAGAGTGTCCCCCCCCCAAAGGATGCCCAAGTGAGTTGTCTTGGCCCTGCAAGAGAAATTGAGTGAGCATGGTTCAGCTTTGAGTGTGAGACCCGCAGGGGATGGAGAAGGAAGAATAGACAAGTGGGAGTAGGAGTAGGAGAATGTCTTCTGTTATGGCCGGCAACAGAGACTTTTAACTTGGGGTTTGTCCTGAAGATACCAGTGCTGGATTATGCCTCCAAAGGACCTGCACTTGCGTAAGAGAGCCTGTAAAGGACTATGGGCACTGAAATGCACTTTTTCAGGTATGCTGGGGCAGCACTCAAGCCCGTAGTTATAGTTAGTAAATTAGGAAAGTATTATGTCTTGCCTGTTGGACTGTAAAATGTCTACCTTTGCACCTCTATTAAGTATAGAGTCTGAAACTTTGTCCATTAATGGTCTGAAGTTATTAAAGAGGTGTATCGTAAGTAACCGGCACGAACACAGTCCACCAGTGGGCCCTTAACACATTGGGGTATGAAGGCATCACCATAGAATGAAGTAACGTGAAGTCATAAGTAGTTGCCAAAAGTAATGTAAGTGTAACAAGCAGTCTGAGGCTATCAATAGCATGTAACAAACAAATGGCCCCTGCCCCCACCTATAACTGGCCTTCACAGCAAGGAGCACATGGAAGGGCTATCACAGGAAAGACAAGAACAGAACATTCCATAGCTCAACTCATCAAATAGATAGATGAGGGGCAGGTGGGCCTGGAGGCAGCCCAATCCCCCTTACAGGAACAGGAGCACGCTGGACACCAAGTGTGCTCCTGTTCCTTTAAGGGGGATTGGGCTGCCTCCATGCCCACCTGCCCCTCATCTATCCATTTAATGCATGTGCTTCCATTGTGGAGACGCTTATAAATTCAGTAGCGTTAGGACTGCAAGAATACTCAGGGTGCCGTGAAGAGGCCTTGCAGCTTATGCATGCGTTTGCAAATGCGTGCTAACTACACCTCTGTTTTTAACGCAGACTGTTCGACAGGTTAATTTGGTCAGTTGGCAGACTGGTTGGTGAGTTGAGCTATGGAATGTTCTGTTTTTGGCTTTCATATCAATAGCATGTACCTGCGGAGTGCACAGCGGGGCCCACTCCGCTACTGAGGAGTTGTAGTGGAAAACGATGGACAGGTAGTTGTGGACATTGGCTCAGATTGTCCCTCAAAAATGCAAGTTGTGCGAGTTGTGCATTGACACGAGAAAAGTTAACTGGAGAACAGTTGCAGTGCAGTGTGTATGGTGTATGTTCATCACTAGGAGTAGAGGCCCACCTTAAGGTTGAGTATTCCGCACAGCAGCCTCAGCCTTGTTGCAAGGTATCAAGAAAACAACACAAAGTAAAGGTACCCCATGTGTGTGTGTAAAGTGACCCTGTAATAAAGTGCCTAGCATAGCCCAGAAGAACCCACCCCCAGGTAGGCCTCTCATGTGACCCTTGCTTGGCGCCCAACAAGGAGGGAAACATGGGGGGGGGCTTGACTGACATCCGCACGCCTGCTCTTACCCTTTGTGCCCAACGTGGTGCTACGTCTACTGCGTACACCTGAAAACCTCCCCCAAAGAGACCATGACATTAGCTAGTTAGTTAGGACTTGCTCCGGCTTGCCCGGCTGACTTGCACGTAAACACCTTGTGACTGTTTTGTGATTGGCTCCCGGAGAAGGTTCTGTGCCCTGATTGGAGAATCTCCTAATAAGAGGCATATATAGCAACCACACCTGGAAAGACGATTGGATGCTCCACGTGTGTTGCTGTCAGCTATCATGGCCAGTCAACTGCCCTGTAAGCAAGCCTCAGACCTAATCGACACCAGAATATAGTACCAGCCGGCCTATGGTTTCATCCTTTGCCTATTGGGTCACCGAGTGGAATTCCCTGTCGCCTGTCCCAGTTGCAAGAGACATCTGCCCATCGTGTCTCCAACAGCCCTCTGCAGCATATGCAGGCTGCCCGTGCTCCAGCGCATGTTTGAGGAAGAGCCCCTCTGTGAACTTGGCCCCGATGGCCTACCCAGAATTGAGCCTGCCATTTGAGAGACCTCACCTTTCGAGCCACCAGCCAAGATCCTCCAGGCCTAGCCGTCAGCTGTCTACAGGGAAGGCCACCCCATAGAGCCTGTCCCTAATCGCTCCCCCATCAGTGTCCCCCTCATTGCAGCTCCCGTCTTCTGAGTCTTTTGCCCCTCACCAGTGCTCCCAACTATCAGTGTCCCCCACCAAAGCTTTCTGGCAGCAGTGGCCCCCTCATTGCAGCTCCCCCATCAGTGTCCCCCTTCACCAGTGCTCATTATTATTATTACAGGTACTTATATAGCGCTGTCAATTTACACAGCGCTTTACATATATTGTACATTCACATTAGTCCCTAACCCTCACGGAGCTTACAATCTAAGGTCCATAACTCACCTTCATTCATACACACACTAGGGCCAATTTAGACAGGCGATAATCAACCGACCAGCATGTCTTTGGAGCGTGGGAGGAAACCAGAGTACCCAGAGGAAAATCACACAGGCAAAGGGAGAACATGCAAACTCCAGGCAGATGGTGTCGTGGTTGGGATTCGCACCAATGACCCTAGTGCTGCTAGGCGTAAGTGCTAACCACTTAGCCACTGTGCTGCCCAGCCATCAGTGCCTCCCCCCCCCTCACCAGTAGGGATGAGCCGAACACCCCCCTGTTCGGTTCGCACCAGAACATGCGAACAGGCAAAAAATGTGTTCGAACACGCGAACACCGTTAAAGTCTTTTAAAGGCTTATATGCAAGTTATTGTCATAAAAAGTGTTTGGGGACCTGAGTCTTGCCCCAGGGGGCATGGATTAATGCAAAAAAAAGTTTCAAAAACGGCCGTTATTTCAGGAGCAGTGATTTTAATAATGCTTAAAGTGAAACAATAAAAGTGTAATATCCCTTTAAATTTCGTACCTGGGGGGTGTCTATAGTATGCCTGTAAAGGGGCGCATGTTTCCCGTGTTTAGAACAGCCTGACAGCAAAATGACATTTCAAAGGAAAAAAAGTCATTTAAAACTACTCGCGGCTATTAATGCATTGCCGGTCCGACAATACACATAGAAGTTCATTGATAAAAAAGGCATGGGAATTCCCCACAGGGGAACCCCAAACCAAAATTTAAAAAAAAATGACGTAGGGGGTCCCCCTAAATTCCATACCAGGCCCTTCAGGTCTGGTATGGATATTAATGGGAACCCCGGCCAAAAAAAAAAAATGGCTTGGGGCCCCCCTCAAAATCTATACCAGACCCTTCAGGTCTGGTATGGATTTTAAGGGGAACCCTGCGCCAATTTTTTTTTAAAAAACAGCGTGGGGTCCCCCCAAAAATCTATACCAGACCCTTATCCGAGCACGCAACCTGGCAGGCCGCAGGAAAAGAGGGAGGGATGAGAGAGCGCCCCCCCTCCTGAACCGTACCAGGCCACATGCCCTCAACATTGGGAGGGTGCTTTGGGGTAGCCCCCCAAAACACCTTGTCCCCATGTTGATGAGGACAAGGGCCTCATCCCCACAACCCTGGCCGGTGGTTGTGGGGGTCTGCGGGCGGGGGGCTTATCGGAATCTGGAAGCCCCCTTTAACAAGGGGACCCCCAGATCCCGGCCCTCCCCCCTGTGTGAAATGGTAAGGGGGTACCCCTACCATTTCACTAAAAAACTGCCAAAAATGTTAAAAATAACAAGAGTTTTTGACAATTCCTTTATTTAAATGCTTCTTCTTTCTTCTTGTACAAAGGTTTTTATTAAACATAAAAATCGTCAAGAAAAATACAAAAAAAAAAAGAACAATGGTGAGCACACCATGTAAACATATCTGCAATAAGATTGCGGGTATATATCAGGCATAACAATATTAGACATAACAAATCTTACACGGTCTTGAGGTTCAGGTGAGTATGCATGAGGTCTGCGGATTTTATGAATATATCCACCTGCTGAATCAATGCAAGGGGTGCTTAAGATTAGAAAAATACCTATTACAGATTGGATAGACTATGGATGTTTAGTGTCTTAATGAAAAAGACCATATAGCGTTGAGTAGCAATTTTACATGTCTTTAGAACGGTTGCTCATCCGTTGTCCGACCTGAGAGAGGTTGGTCTGTAAATTAGAGAAATCGTGAGAAGGAATATACGAAGGGAGAATTTGAGAGAGGAAAGGCCAAGGAAGGAGGAAAGAAAATAGTGTAGCAGAGGAGAGAGAAGAAGAAGAGGGTGGAGAGAGAGGGGGGAGGGGGGTCCCCGGGGCTGGAGGACGGAGGCATCTCAGAGTGAGAGTAGCACAGGATCAAATCTAGAAGGGTGGACATGGGACACCCAAGGCTGCCATGTCCGAAGGAATTTATCATGTGTGTCAGATAGGACAGCTGTCAATTTTTCGTTAATCATAATATCGTTTACACGATTTTTAACTGCTTCGAAGCTGAGGACTGGGGTTTTCCAAGCCTTTGCTATGGTCAATTTAGTTGCAGTAAAAACATGTGACGCCAGTTGGCGTTCCGGTCTCAGTAATTCTATGATTGGTTTCCCCAAGAGAGCTTCATAGGGATCCCTTCTTATGTTTGTATTGAAGAGGTTACGTAGAAGAGCATAAATTCTGACCCACAGTCTGCAAACCTTGGGGCATTTCCACCAGATATGTGCCATTGTTCCCTCCTGGGTACACCCACGAAAGCATAAGGGGGAATAGGATGGAATAAAGCTTGCAAGCCTAGCTGGAGTATAATACCATCGATAGAGTATTTTGTAAGAGTTTTCTAGATGTAACACATTTTTGGAGCATTTGGATAGAGCAGCAGTCATGGCCTGCCAGTTTTCTGGATCTAGTTTTTTCCCCAATTCTGCTTCCCACTGGAGATGATATGGTCTCAGGGGTGGTTTCTTGGAGCCTATGATGGCTGCATATATTAAAGAGATCAGACCTGAGGATTGGGGTCGTGATCTGCATAAGCTTTCGAAAGGGGTCAATGTATAGGGAGATGGTTGAGACTTAATGAGTTGTTGTAGGAAATGCCTAATCTGCATGTAGCTATAGTGCTCCCTAAGGGGAATATCGTGGGAGGACCGCAGTGCTGCGAATGGGATAATCTTGGTAGGGGTAAACATAGAGTGGATATCTACAAAACCATTCTCGGACCACCACGTGAATTGCATAGGATTATCACGCCCAGGTGGAAATAGTGGGCAATGAAGGAGATGGAGTAGAGGAAGATGCGGGGAAATTAGGTTCGCTGAGTATTTAATCGAGTCCCACATCTTAAGTGAGTGAGCCAGACAAGGGCCTATATTGGTTGGGCGGTGATCCTTGGGAAGCCAAGGGATAGAGGCCAGTGGTATCGGGTGAGCGTCCACCAGGTCGACGACGGCCCACAACGGCATCTGCTGTTTTTCATGGAGATGTGATAGCGGGGCAATAGCCGCCGCCGTGTAATAAGCTTGCAGATTAGGAACCGAGAGGCCGCCATCGACCCTGCGGGCATATAACACCCGTTTGTTGATTCTGGGTTTGATGGAACCCCATATAAATTTCATTATTTTCCGTTGTTGAATGCGTATAATATGGGGTGGAACATGGACCGGTAGGACCCTGAAATAATAGAGTAGTTTTGGGAGATAGGTCATTCGAATAGTTACAATCCTTCCGAACCAGGATAGTGGGAGGGCAGACCAAGAGTTGAGCATTGCTGTCAATTTCCCAAAGAGCGAGGGGAAGTTGGCCTGGTAGAGGTTTGAGTAACTCGGGGTAAGTTTGATCCCCAGGTAGGGTAGGGAGGCCAGCCAGTGAAAGGAGAAAGTGGCTTTTAAGTGTGCTAGTTCGGGGGGCGCTAGATTAATTGACATCGCTTTGGACTTAGAGGGATTGACAACTAGGCCTGAGATCGCGGCAAAGGTGTTTAAAAGGGACAGCAGGTTAGGCAAGGTGATTCTAGGCTTGGTTATAGTTAGCAGGATATCATCCGCAAACAGGGATAATTTATGAGGGGAGCTCGCAATTTCTACCCCCTCTATGTCCGGGTGAGATCGAATCGCCTCAGCCAGAGGTTCCAGTGCCAATATAAATAGAAGTGGAGAGAGGGGGCAGCCCTGACGGGTCCCTCTTAGGATAGGAAAGGTGGGCGACTCAAATCCATAATATTTCACTTTAGCTTGGGGGGTGTCATAAATAGCTAAAACCCATTTCATAAAGGACGCACCAAACCCATAGCGGTTTAATACCTGTATAAGATAGGGCCAGGACAGGGTGTCGAAGGCTTTAGTAATGTCCAGAGACAAAAACATTGTCTCTAGAGATCTGTTGTGTACAATGTGTTGTATTTGTAGGAGGCGTCGGATAGCGTCACCAGCCTGTCTTCCTGGGACAAAGCCCACCTGGTCTTTTTTTATTAGCCGTGGAAGGAAGGAGTTAAGGCGTTTGGCCAGAATTTTTGTCAAAACTTTCATGTCTATGTTGATCAGGGAGATTGGCCTAAAGTTGGCCCAGGAGGAGTGGTCTTTGTCAGGCTTGGGGATCATCACTATGTTGGCAGTTAATAGATTTGGTGTGAAAGAACGACCATCTTTAACCGAGTTATACATATTTGTGAGGTGGGGAGCGATGATATCAGCTAATTTCCGATAGTAAAGAGCCGAGAAACCATCAGGGCCTGGTCTTTTACCTACTTTCAGTTCTTTAATGCATTGAAGGACTTCTGAGACTTGAATGTCTCGGTCCATGAGTGATTTGTGGGTCTCAGATAGAGAAGGTAAAGAAAGATTTGTCAGAAAGTCATTGGGGGATTGGGGGGAAGGATGGTCAGGAGATGAGTAAAGTTTTGTGAGACGGTATCTAAATTCATCTAGAACACGTTGTGGGTTTCCCGTTAGGATGTTGTGGCGAGTGCGCAGGGTGATGGGAGTGAATTTCGGGGTGAAGGTACGTAATCTATTGGACAGCATTGCGTTGGGTTTATTGGCTTTGGCATACCATTTTTGTCTGGCGTAGTGTGCGCTCTGCGTCATCTGTTAAGCATAAGTCTAAATCTGTACGGGCCTTATCAAGGAGCCTGCGATTATCCGGAGTGGGAGCTTGTTTAAAGGTCTCGGAAAAGGTCTCCAATTGGTGCTCTAACGTTCGGCGGACTTGCGCCCTTTCCCGTTTACGTCGGGATGCGATCTTAATTACATGGCCTCGAAGGACTGCTTTATAAGCTTCCCAAAGTGTGACCGGGGATGAGACCGACCCTACATTAAGTTTAAAATATTCCTCGGAAGTGTCATGGATATCTTTAAAAATGTCTTTGAAGGAGAGGAGAGAGTCATTCATGATCCAGGGGGAGTGTTGGGGCTTGCTCAAAATAGAGTGAAGCACTGTTACAATAGGGTCATGGTCTGTCCATGGAGCGGCAAGCACAGAGCATGAATCTACTAGTGAGAGATGTTTTCTTAGCACGAACATGTGATCTATTCTAGAGTGAGAGTTGTGGGGATGTGAGTAGTGGGTGAAGTCCCTACCCCGGGGGTGCAATTCCCTCCACACGTCTACCAGGTCGTGAGATTGTAGGGAGCATTTAAATGTTTTGGCAGCAGGGGAGGGAGGCTTATGATCCGGTGGGTAGTTGTCGATAGAGGGATTCAATGACACATTAGAATCTCCTGCTAGCAGGAGGGTACCCTTCTGGTGCGACTTCAAGAGAGAACAGATGTGGGTCAAGAAGGGTCCCGGGTTTCTATTTGGGGCATAGTAAGACATTATGGTTACATCATTGTCTTGAACTGTGCCTTGAACTATTAAATACCTGCCATCTGGGTCAGCGATCTGTTTACTGCAAATAAACGGAACAGATTTGTGTATAGCAATCAGGACTCCTTTTTGCTTGGTAGGGCCATTAGCTAAATAAACCTGGGGGTAGTCTGCGGCAAAGTATTTAGGGCAGGAAGTAGAAGAGAAATGCGTTTCCTGTAGGCACGCAATGTCTATCTTTTGTTGTTTGAGGTATTTGAATATCTTGACCCTCTTTTGGGGAGAGTTCATGCCCTGAACATTCAGGGATAACCAGTGGAGGGTCATGGAATCAAGGGTGTGCTGCTATGTAAAACTCCGTTCGCGAACCCCGGGGACCAAAGGGGGGGAGTGGGGGAGGAGAGGAGAGAGAAAGTAGCAAGAGGCAGGAGAGAGAAAAGGAGAGCATGTGGTTTAAATTTACCGAAATACATTTGAAATAGGGTGTGTAATGTAAACCAAATTGCATCAAGTTGTGAACTCTGAGGTTCACGGTGGAGTGGGTCGTTGGCCAAGACTTTCGTCGCAGCCAAGTACCTACTCATGGGGGGAGCAGTGGTCCGCTGGAACCACCGGCCGGTTCATATAAAAATAATTACAAGTTAAACAGTATATTAGCACAGAGCCAGGTCTGAGGGGAACTGCTGTGCTTCTTCTTTCTTCTTTCTTCGATCTTCTATCTTCTATCTTCCTTCGGTTTCTTCCTCCATCTTCTTCTTCTTCTGGTTCTTCTGGTTCTTCCTCCGGTGTTCTCGTCCGGCATCTCCTCCGCGGCGTCGGCGTCTTCTTCCCTTCTTCTCCTCGGGCCGCTCCGCATCCATGATGGCAGGGAGGGAGGCTCCCACTCTTCTCTTCATCTTCTTCTCTTCATCTTCTTCTCTTCATCTTCTTTTCGGGCTGCTCTGAATCCATGATGGCATGGAGGGAGGCTCCCGCTGTGTGACGCTTCTCCTCTTCTGACGGTTCTTAAATAAGGGGGGCGGGGCCACCCGGTGACCACCGGATGGGACTTCCCTGTGGCGTCACGGGGAATGCCACAGGGAAGTCCCGTCAAGTCACCGTGCGTCAGAGGGGGGCAGGGTCACCGGGTGGCCCCCCCCCCCCCGTTATTTAAGAACCGTCAGAAGAGGAGAAGCTTCACACAGTGGGAGCCTCCCTTCATGCCATCATGGATGCGGAGCGGCCCGAAAAGAAGATGAAGACAAGAAGATGAAGACAAGAAGATGAAGACAAGAAGATGAAGAGAAGAGCGGGAGCCTCCCTCCATGCCATCATGGATGCGGAGCGGCCCGAGGAGAAGAAGGGAAGAAGACGCCGACGCCGCGGAGGAGATGCCGGACGAGAACACCAGAGGAAGAACCAGAAGAACCAGAAGAAGAAGATGGAGGAAGAAACCGAAGGAAAAAAGAAGATAGAAGAAAGAAGAAAGAAGAAGCATTTAAATAAAAGAATTGTCAAAAACTGTCTCTTGTCATTTTTAACATTTTTGACAGTTTTTTAGTGAAATAGTAGGGGTACTTTTGTACCTCCTTACCATTTCACACAGGGGGGAGGGCCGGGATCTGGGGGTCCCCTTGTTAAAAGGGGGCTTCCAGATTCCAATAAGCCCCCCGCCCGCAGACCCCCACAACCACCGGCCAGGGTTGTGGGGATGAGGCCCTTGTCCTCATCAACATGGGGACAAGGTGTTTTGGGGGCTACCCCAAAGCACCCTCCCAATGTTGAGGGCATGTGGCCTGGTACGGTTCAGGAGGGGGGTGCTCTCTCGTCCCCCCCTCTTTTGCTGCGGCCTGCCAGGTTGCGTGCTCGGATAAGGGTGTGGTATGGATTTTTGGGGGGACCCCACGCCGTTTTTTTTTTAAATTTTGGCACAGGGTTCCCCTTAAAATCCATACCAGACCTGAAGGGCCTGGTATGAAATTTAGGGGGACCACCACGTCATTTTTTTTTTAAATTTTGGTTCGGGGTTCCCCTGTGGGGAATTCCCATGCAGTTTTTATCAATGAACTTTTATGTGTATTGTCGGACCGGCAATTAATTAATAGCCGCGTGTAGTTTAAATGACTTTTTTTCCTTTGAAATGTCATTTTGCTGTCAGACTGTTCTAAACACGGGAAACATGCGCCCCTTTACAGGCATACTATAGACACCCCCCAGGTACGAAATTTAAAGGGATATTACACTTTTATTGTTTCACTTTAAGCATTATTAAAATCACTGCTCCCAAAAAAACGGCCGTTTTTAAAACTTTTTTTTGCATTGATCCATGTCCCCTGGGGCAGGACCCGGGTCCCCAAACACTTTTTATGACAATACAATGAATATAAGCCTTTAAAATTAGCACTTTTGATTTCTCCCATAGACTTTTAAAGGGTGTTCCGCGGCATTTGAATTTGCCGCGAACACCCCAAATTGTTCGCTGTTCAGGGAACTTGCGAACAGCCGATGTTCGAGTCGAACATGAGTTCGACTCGAACTTGAAGCTCATCCCTCCTCACCAGTGCTCTCAGCCATCAGTGTCCCCACATCAAAGCTTCCTGGCAGCAGTGTCCCCCTTATTGTCGCTCTCCCATCAGTCTCCCCCCCCCCCATTTGTAGCGCCTCCATCAGTTTCCCCTCATTAGAGCTTCCTGCCATCAGTGTCCCCCTTATTTTAGTTCCCCCAACTGAGTCCCCAACATTTCAGCTACCCCATCAGTGTCCCCCTCATTAGAGGTTCCTCCATCAGTATCCCCTTGATTAGAGGTTCCTCCATCAGTATCCCCCTCATTAGAGGTCCTTTCATCAGTCCCCGTCATTAGAGGTACCTCCATCAGTGTTCCCTTCATTAGAGGTCCCTCCATCAGTGTCCCCCTCATTAGAGGTCCTTCCATCAGTGTCCCCCTCATTAGAGGTACCTCCATCAGTGTTCCCTTGATTAGAGGTCCTCCCATGAGTGTCCCCCTCAAAGGTCCTTCCATCACTGACCCCTTCATTAGAGGCCCCTCTATCAGTGTCTTCCTCAATAAAGGTCCTTCCATCAGTGTCCCCCACGTTGGAATCATTTAGTCTGCCCTTACCGAGGGCTGGATGGGACCCGGGACTCAGCCAAACATTCTCCCTAAATTAAACCTCCCGCACCTCCCAGCACAAATCTTTGACTCCCCATCTCCCCTCAAATCCTCTCTCTCCCAAAATCTCCCCTTCTAGCACAAATCCCCCCGGCCCCCCCTCAATCCTAGCACAAATCCTCTACTCCTCAAAATTTCCCTCCAAGCGCAAATCCCCCCCTCCATGCCCCTCCTAGCGCAACCTTCCCAAATATACCCATGAGCACAAATCCTCCTCAGCACACCCCCCCCCCCAGCACAAATACCCCTAATCATCCCTACTAGCTCAACCCCCCCCCAAATTCCCCTCCCTAACAAAAATTTAGAGCACTTCCCCCCGGCTCTCTTCTGTCCTCCGGATTTGGCTTAAGACTTGCCGCGCTGAGCTGACAGGAGTAGTGATGCTGCTGTCACTACTCCTGTCAGTTTGTAGTGGTAGGAACTCTCCATGCGGTGCGCCCCCCGCCCCACCTCACATGAAATCAGTGTCCAGGGCAAGGGTGAAGCTCACGTAAACGCAGCAACTCCTCAACTTTGATAAAAGCCTGTGTGTACATGGACACATAGGGGGTTATTTACTAAAGGCAAATCCACTTTGCACTACTAGTGCACTTGGAAGTGAAGTTGCTGTAGATCCGAGGGGGACATGCAAGGAAAATAAAAAACAGCATTTTTGCTTGTACACGATTGGATGATAAAATCAGCAGAGCTTCCCCTCATTTCAGATCTTCCCCTCAGATCTACAGCGACTGTACTTTCAAGTGCACTTGTAGTGCAAAGTGGATTTGCCTTTAGTAAATAACCCCCATAGGCTTTTATGGAGTTCAGACTGGGAGCTTTGGCAAAAAAACGCACATGCATGAAGCCTTACAGGGTGTTTTTTTTATATACGCAGTGCTGTTGGTTTCTTGAGGCCCAATTCACACCTCAGCGTTTTGTAGCTGGAAGCTCGAAGCTCCAAAACGCTGGAGGAGAAAAAAAATCAATTCTTCTCTATGGAGATGATTCACATCTCTCCTCTAAGATGCCTGAAGCTCAAAACAGCTCCGGAGCTTCTTTGTAAAATGAATCGGGCAGAATGGTGCGTTTTTTTTGTGTCTTTTTTTTTTGTTCCATAGAAATGCATGGAAACGCTTGATTTGAGCATTTTAGCGTGTTTTTCTGCTCAAATGCAATCATTACATTAAAAAAAATTAATAATAATAACCAAATTAAAAAACCCAAACCCTAATATTAACCCCAAACCCTAATATTAACACCTAACCCAAATATTAACCCCCTAATATATACCCCAGACCCTAATATTAACCGATAACCTTAATATTGACCCTCACCCTAATAATCCCTAATCCTAATATTAACACCTAACCCAAATATTAACACCTAACCCTAATATTGATCCCTAACCCAAATATTAACCCCTAATCCTAATATTGACCCCTAATATTAACCCCTAGCCCTAATACTGACCCCTAACCCTAATATTGACCCCTAACCCAAATATTAACCTCTAATCCTAATATTGACTCCTAATATTAACCTCTAATCTTAACATTGACCCCTAATCCTAAAATTAACCCCAAACCCTAATATTGACCCATACCCCTAATATTAACCCTTAATATATCCCCAGCCCCTAATATTAATCAATAACCTTAATATTGACCCTCACCCTAATAACCCCTAATCCTAATATTAACCCCTAATATTGACCCCTAACCCAATTATTAACTCCTAATATTGACACCTAATATTAACCCCTAAATCTAATATTACCCTAATCCTAACATTGACCCCTAACCCTTAGACCCCTTTTCACACTGAGGCAGTTTTCAGGTGTTTTAGCTCTAGAAATAGCTCCTGTAAAGTGCCTCCCATTCATTGCAATGAGTGCTTTCACACTTGCGTGATGTTAGAAAAAGTCCTGCATGCGGTATCTTTTGGGGCGGTTTGGACGGGTGTATACAGCGCTCCTAAACCACCCCTGCCCATTGCAATGAATGGGCAGCGCTTCTGAAGCGCAGCAACACGAGAGTTTTTAAACCTTTTTTTGGGGTTAAAAGCGCTTTGCTAGCTGCCGAAAGCAGCGGTAAAACGCTGCTAAAGCGAGTGGTGCTTTACCGTGAACGCACGGGCGGCCCCAGTGTGAACGGACTCTTAGCCCTGCTATTGACCCCTAACCTAACAAAATAAATACGATAAAACAAGTAAGTAAATGAGCCCCTAACAATAATCTTTCTCTGCGTGTTTTGCAGAGATCTACATTTTTCTAGCGCAGGAAAACGCAGCACTACCGTATGTAGTCAGTGTGAAAGGGGCGGAGGGCGGAGGCGGAGTCCGGGAGTATAGTAGTGTATGGAGGAGGCGGGCCGCTTGTAGTTTATGGGCGTGGTCGGGAGGAGATCGGTCATGTTTATCCAGCGCTCTGACATAGGGGCGCGCGCTATGTAAGACTTCTGAGCCCCGCCCCTAAGCTTGTCAGCTGATGTAGTGATCACATGACCGGAAGAAGATTTTATTCCGCGGAGGGTGAGTACGGGGCACCTGTGGAGTTGGGTGTATAGAGCCCGAATGGGGGCGGAGCTTCTCTGCTAGGGTCCTCGCCCGCTTCTTTATCACTGACCGACTAAGCCGGACACACGGCGGGCCACAGAACAGGAACCGAAACCTAATATGGGGGCTCGGCTCTCCTCAGAATACTGTCCGACTGTAATACTCCCCCCCCCCCCCCGGGTGTCATCCCCCCATAGAACACACGAGGGGAGTTCTGACTTCACTGGCTGCATGCTTGTTCCAGGCTGAAGAACTGTTATTGCTTCCTCAGGGGTTCTCTCCCCCCCCCCTATACCCCTCCCCCATCACACTGCCCCCCCTCCTATACCCATCACACTGCCCCCCCCCTCCTATACCCCTTCCTTCATCACACTTCCCCCCCCCCTCCTATACCCATCACACTGCCCCCCCCCTCCTATACCCCTCCCTTCATCACACTTCCCCCCCCCCCCCTCCTATACCCATCACACTTCCCCCCCCCCCCCCTATACCCATCACATTGCCCCCCCTCCTATACCCATCACACTGCCCCCCCCTCCTATACCCCTCCCTTCATCACACTTCCCCCCCCCCCCTCCTATACCCATCACACTTCCCCCCCCCCCCCCCTATACCCATCACACTGCCCCCCCTCCTATACCCATCACACTGCCCCCCCTCCTATACCCATCACACTGCCCCCCCCTCCTATACCCATCACACTTCCCCCCCCCCCTATACCCATCACACTTCCCCCCCCCCTCCTATACCCATCACACTGCCCCCCCCCTCCTATACCCCTCCCTTCATCACACTTCCCCCCCCCTCCTATACCCATCACAACTTCCCCCCCCCCCCCCTATACCCATCACACTGCCCCCCCTCCTATACCCATCACACTGCCCCCCCTCCTATACCCATCACACTGCCCCCCCCCCTATACCCATCACACTGCCCCCCCCTCCTATACCCATCACACTGCCCCCCCCCCTATACCCATCACACTGCCCCCCCCCTCCTATACCCATCACACTGCCCCCCCCTCCTATACCCATCACACTGCCCCCCCCCCCCTATACCCATCACACTGCCCCCCCCCCCTCCTATACCCATCACACTGCCCCCCCCCCTCCTATACCCATCACACTGCCCCCCCCTCCTATACCCATCACACTGCCCCCCCCCTCCTATACCCATCACACTGCCCCCCCCTCCTATACCCATCACACTTCCCCCCCCCCTATACCCATCACACTGCCCCCCCCCCTCCTATACCCATCACACTGCCCCCCCCTCCTATACCCATCACACTGCCCCCCCCCCTATACCCATCACACTGCCCCCCCCCCTCCTATACCCATCACACTGCCCCCCCTCCTATACCCATCACACTTCCCCCCCCCCCTATACCCATCACACTGCCCCCCCTCCTATACCCATCACACTGCCCCCCCCCTATACCCATCACACTGCCCCCCCCTCCTATACCCATCACACTTCCCCCCCCCCTCATACCATCACACTGCCCCCCTCCTATACCCATCACACTGCCCCCCCCCCTATACCCATCACACTGCCCCCCCCTCCTATACCCATCACACTGCCCCCCCTCCTATACCCATCACACTGCCCCCCCCTCCTATACCCATCACACTGCCCCCCCCCTCCTATACCCATCACACTGCCCCCCCTCCTATACCCATCACACTGCCCCCCCCTCCTATACCCATCACACTTCCCCCCCCTATACCCATCACACTGCCCCCCCCCCTCCTATACCCATCACACTTCCCCCCCCCCTATACCCATCACACTGCCCCCCCCCCTCCTATACCCATCACACTGCCCCCCCTCCTATACCCATCACACTGCCCCCCCCTCCTATACCCATCACACTGCCCCCCCCTCCTATACCCATCACACTGCCCCCCCCCCTCCTATACCCCTCCCTCATCACACTTCCCCCCCCCCTCCTATACCCATCACACTTCCCCCCCCCCCCATACCCATCACACTGCCCCCCCTCCTATACCCATCACACTGCCCCCCCTCCTATACCCATCACACTGCCCCCCCCCTCTATACCCATCACACTGCCCCCCCCTCCTATACCCATCACACTGCCCCCCCCCCCCCCCTATACCCATCACACTGCCCCCCCCCCTCCTATACCCATCACACTGCCCCCCCTCCTATACCCATCACACTGCCCCCCCCTCCTATACCCATCACACTGCCCCCCCCCCTATACCCATCACACTGCCCCCCCCCCTCCTATACCCATCACACTGCCCCCCCCTCCTATACCCATCACACTGCCCCCCCCCCTCCTATACCCATCACACTGCCCCCCCTCCTATACCCATCACACTTCCCCCCCCCCCTATACCCATCACACTGCCCCCCCCCCTCCTATACCCATCACACTGCCCCCCCTCCTATACCCATCACACTGCCCCCCCCCCTATACCCATCACACTGCCCCCCCCTCCTATACCCATCACACTGCCCCCCCCTCCTATACCCATCACACTGCCCCCCCCCCCTATACCCATCACACTGCCCCCCCTCCTATACCCATCACACTGCCCCCCCCCTATACCCATCACACTGCCCCCCCCTCCTATACCCATCACACTTCCCCCCCCCCCCCTATACCCATCACACTGCCCCCCCTCCTATACCCATCACACTGCCCCCCCCTCCTATACCCATCACACTGCCCCCCCCTCCTATACCCATCACACTGCCCCCCCTCCTATACCCATCACACTGCCCCCCCCTCCTATACCCATCACACTGCC